>JBBPBO010000004.1:30758202-31196649 GCA_037974295.1 Cicer cuneatum
AAAAAAAAAAAAAAAAAAAAAAAAAAAAAAAAAAGAAGAAAACAAAAAAATAGTATCATGACACCTTTACCAGACATGTTCCCGAACAAAAATCATGGATGAATTGGAGCATACAAAGATGATTAAAACCAACTGAAAGACGTTTTGGCTAAAATCATGGAAATCTTACAAACCCTTGATACCTGAAATCATGGGAATCCTTCATGAAAAAAATATATCACGAAGAACTCATGTTTACCCCTTGATTTCATAAGTCTGACAATTTTCACCTTTTAATCTACTTTTTGGTTATACTCTGAAGGTGCAAACAAGAGAAGGGGGGTTGAATTATGTTTGACTTACTTCAAAACTTTTTCTGTTATTGCAGTTTTATAACAAAACCTGATGTATGAATCAAACAGAGTTAGCAGCAGATATAAAATAAAATAAAACACAGAATTTTATACTGGTTCACCATTAACGAGGCTACGTCCAGTCCCTTCACTTTGAAGGATTTCAGTAATTCAAAACCTTGAATTACAACAGTACCACTGACCCTCCGAGACAATCTTCTCAAATAGTCTAACAATCCTAGACTTTTGAGGAATACAACACCTTGACTTCTCAAGTCCAGTCTTCTCCTGCCAATCTGACAACCACAGATTGTAGAAGGAATTACAATGCCTTGAATCTAATTGCTAAATAATCTACTACCCCTTCTGACCCCCTCAGATTATAGACTTTACTTCAACAACTTAGATCTAACACAAGGGAAAGAAAAACACGAGTGCTTGCTTCTGGAAAGTTGGAACTCACGATTAACGTCACTGAAAACTTGAGTGTTTGCTTTTGCAAGTGTATGACTCTTTTGTGATTTTTCGATGCTAAGTATTCTGCCTTGAGCCTCCTTTTATAGATGGAGATTAGGGCCTCTTCCAACCTTAATTTCGAGCTTTATCTTTCTGGATTCTCTTGCAAAAATATCTTCACCAATCGAGCTTCACTTAAATTAAAAACATATTTTTTTAAGCTTCAGATTTGCTTTCCAAAATAACTGGCCAATCCTGTCTTTAGTTTCTTCCCGCCAACAGCTTAGGAACTCCCATACGACTTCACTTTATTTTTGTAACAAATCCTTTTAATACCTTGATCACAACTTAATTAAATCTCCACCGTTAATCCTCATGATTAAATCTGGACCGTTTGATCTTCAGCGCTAGTCCACATCTGGACCATACTAAGTGATCTGCTGTGATCCTATGATTTCGGCCAACCCTGGACCACACCCTCTAATCTTCTGATCTCGGCCAACTTGGACTTGCAAATTGATCTGTTGTGATCCTCTGTTCTCGGCCAATGCTGGACCACACATTCTGACCTTTTGATTTCGGCCAACACTGGGCCATGGTCTGATCTTCTGATCTCGGCCAACACTGGGCCATATACTTAAATCTGGACCATTGATCTGAAGAACATCCCTCTGATCTGGACCAATTCTTGACTTGGTCTGGATTGAACTGAAATTAACTCTGGACAAATAATATTTCAGTTTGGACATTTTACCTTCTATTTTGGATCAGGTCTGGATCAAATCTAGAGATCATTTCTTCCGGTCTGGACTTAGTTTCATACCCTGAACCATGTTGTCTTCTGGTCTGGGTCAAATCTGGATTGATTCTCTTGTTCTGGACCCGTTAACTTATCCTCTGATTAAGTCTGGATCAAGTCTGGGATATTTATCATTTCACTGCAAGGCCATCTTCTGGTCAGAATAACTTCTGGACTAAGTATGACTTATGATATCTTCTGCTCTAGAACAACTCTCCCTTTGGCAGGCTTCCCTCTGGTCTGGTCTAGGTCTCCTTTTGACTTTGCTTCCTTCTGATCTGAGCCAGCAAAGATATCCTCTGGTAATTCCATGATGCATCCTCTAGTACCTTCTCGATGCATTTTCTGGTGTCTTCATCTTCTGCCTCTAGAAACTTCATTTTCTGGTGGCATTTAATGTAATAATTCCAGGTTGAAAATAAGATTACATGGAGTGCTTTTGTAAACATCAAATTCCTAAGTACTTAGAACCAACTTGGTTCCAACAATCTCCCCCTTTTTGATGATGACAAAACCTTAACTTATTTTTCTTGCTTGTAACCTGAAGTACTTGAATTACTCCCCCTCAGACCAATCTCTCCCCTTAAGTCTGATACTGACTTTTTCTTCTCCTTTTCAACTCCTTCTCTTTTCAACTCTTTCTCTTTTCACTCTTTCTTTTCTTCTCTTATCCTCTCCTTTTCAACTCCTTCTTTGTTCTCTCTTTCTTTTCTCCCTTCACATTGCCTCTCCTTTTCAACTCCTTCTCTTTTCACTCTTTATTTTTCTCTCTCCCTGTTTCCTCTCCTTTTCAACTCCTTCTCTTTCTCATCTCTTTCTTTTTCTCTCTTTATTTTTCTCTCTCCTTGTTTCTTCTCCTTTTCAACTCCTTCTCTTTTCATCTCTTACTTTTTCGCTCCTCCTTTCTTTTTATCTCTCCTTTTCTACTTATTTCTTCTTTTTCTCTCTCTCCCCCTTTTTGTCATCAGCCAAAAAGAGGTCCTACTATTTTTGTATTTTTTGTTTTTCTCTTTACAAATTACAAAAAGTAAAAACAGAAAAATAAAAGACATAAAATAAAATTACAAGAAAATTAAAAACTTCTAATGTTGAGATGCTTCTTGATGAACTCGAACATGTATTCAGGTAGTGCTTTGGTGAAGATGTCAGCCCATTCATGATCAGTGTCCACAAACTGGATGCTTAAGGTCCCTTTTTGAACATGGTCCCTAATGAAATGATGTTTTATTTCAATGTGTTTGGCTCTAGAGTGTAAGATAGGTTTCTTGGTTAGGTTTATGGCTGAAGTGTTATCACATCACAAAGGGATATTGGTTTCAAAGATGTTGTAATCTTCTCTGAGCTGCATCCTGCTACTGATATAAACTCAGCTTCAGCTGTTGACATGGTAATGGTGCTTTGTCTTTTGCTTGACTAGGAGATCAAATTATCACCAAAGAAAGTGCAGTTGCCGCTTGTACTTTTCCTTTCCAGCTTGTCTACAACATAGTCGGAATCACAAAAACCTCTGAGTTTATAGGTGTATAATAGGGTAAGGTTGGTGGTTCTTTTAAGTATCTCATAATTGGTTTGACAACAGTTAAATGGGATTCCCTAGGGTCAGCATGAAAACGGGCACATACACAAACACTAAACAAGATGTCAGGTCTAGAAGCAGTTAAATAAAGAAGGGATCCAATCATACCTCTGTATGTATTCTGGTCTACCTTTTGGCTGGTTTCATCATTCTCAAGTGAATGGGGGTGGCCATAGGCTTACTTTCACTCATTTTGAACTTTTAACTGGGCGAAATGCGCTTCGAGCACAGAAGCAGCGCTTCAAGCGCTAACTTCCAGAAATAATATCCGCAAAATGCGCTTCGAGCGCATGATACGCGCTTCAGGCGCTGAATGGCAGTGGATAAAAAAACGTAAATGCGCTTCAAGCGCAAAGAGCGTGCTTCAGGCGCTGATTGTTCAGAATTTACAGATTGACTTGCGCTTCAGGCGCACCAGTGGTGCTTCAGGCGCAAAGAGCCAGTCTTGACACATCAATGTTGCTGTTGGATGCGGCTCCAGGCTAAATCTACTCCCTACACCCACCTTGTGGTTCCTTGAGAATACAAAACAGCAAGAATTAATATACTAGCAATAAAATTAAAGCAAATAAAATGAGATTAAATTTTAAAGTAAATTGCAAAGGATACGAATTTGGGTTGCCTCCCAATAAGCGCTCGTTTAATATCCTGAGCTTCACATTCCCCTTTTCAAATGGGGGTCAGATTGATGGACTCCATAAATTTTGACTCTCCCCCTAAATATTGTTTGAGCCTTTGTCCATTCACCTTGAAACATCGGTACGAGTGTGTATCCTTTAACTCCACTGCACCGTGTGGGAACACTTTGATTATTCTGAACGGTCCCGACCATCTTGACTTTAGTTTTCCTGGGAACAACTTTAATCTCGAATTAAAGAGGAGAACAAGTTGTCCTTCTTGGAAATCCTTGAACTGAATTTTTTTGTCACGCCACTTCTTGGTTTTTTCTTTATAGATCTTAGCATTTTCATATGCAGAATTCCGGAACTCCTCTAACTCGTGAAGCTGGAGAATTCTAGATTCGCTTGCCTTTACCAAGTCAAAATTCAAGTATTTTGTTGCCCAAAAATCCCGATGCTCCAGCTCAAGGGTTAAATGACAAACTTTACCATACATAATTTGATACGGTGACATACCAAGGGGGGTCTTGAAAGCTGTTCGATATGCCCAAAGTGCATCGTCAAGCTTTGTCGAGCAATCTTTCCTTGAAGTGTTCACCGTCTTTTCAAGGATTTTCTTTATTTGTCTGTTGGATACTTCAACTTGTCCACTAGTTTGTGGGTGATATGGGGTTGCCACCCTATGATGCACATTATATTTTTTAAGAAGGTACTCCAACTTCCGATTAAGAAAGTGAGTGCCCTCGTCACTGATCAAAAGCTCTAGGTACCCCAAAACGCGCAAAGATGTTCTTCTTGAGAAATGCGATTACCTGTTGTGAATCATTGGTTGGTGTAGCAACTGCTTCAACCCACTTTGAGACATAATCCACTGCCACCAGAATATAAACTTTTGCAAATGAGGGTGGAAATGGACCCATTAAAACGATACCCCACACATCGAACACTTCTACTTCTAATATAGGATTTTGAGGCATCTCATCCTGTTTTGAAATATTACCAGTGCTGTGACATCGATCACACTTCTTCACATAGTTGAATGCATCTTTAAACAATGACGGCCCGAATAATCCTGATTGGAAAACCTTTGATGCAAATCGATCCCCACTAAAATGACCCCCATAATCAGAGTCATGGCAGTGCCACAGTACCTTTTCTTGCTCTTCCTCGGGTACACACTTTCGCAACAACCCATCCACTCCTTTTTTGTATAGAAAGGGCTCATCCCATACATAGAATTTGGTGTCATGGATGAACTTCTTTCATTGTTGGTAGGTGAAATCGGATGGAATTGTCTTTCCTACCTTAAAATTTGCAATGTCAGCGAACCAAGGTGCCTCGGAAATTGTGAAGATGTGTTCACTTGCGAACTGGTCTCGAATCGGTCTAGTGTCATCATCCTCCTCCACTTTCTCCAATCGAGATAGATGGTCAGCTACAGTGTTTTTTGAACCCTTCTTATCTCGGATCTCAATATCGAACTCTTGTAGTAACAAAATCCATCTGAGTAGCCTTGGCTTTGACTCCTGCTTAGCAAACAAATATCTCAAGGCAGCATGATCAGTGTAAACAATAACTTTCGATCCTAATAAGTAAGATCGAAACTTATCAAAAGCATAAACCACAACTAATAATTCTTTTTCAGTTGTTGCGTAATTATGTTGTGCCTGATTCAAAACATGACTTGCATAGTAAATTACATGCAACAACTTATCTTTTCTTTGTCCTAGGACTGCCCCGATAGCAATGTCACTTGCATCACACATGATTTCAGAAGGTAGTGACCAATCGGGTGCAGTGACAATAGGGGCAGTTATCAACTTATTTTTCAAGGTGTTAAAAGCATTCAAACAGTCCTCATTGAATTTGAAAGGTGTGTCTTTTACAAGTAGGTTTGTAAGTGGTAAGTGGTTTGGCAACTTTCGATCCCCTTGTGGGATATTCGGTGGCCTAAAACAATTCCCTCTGTTACCATAACATGGCATTTTTCCCAATATAGGACCAAGTTGGATTTTTCACACCTTTCTAATACAAGGGCTAGATTAATCAAACAATTGTCAAACGATGAACCAAAAACAAAAAAGTCGTCCATAAATACTTTGATATGTTTCTCAATCATATCGGTGAATATGGACTTCATGCACCATTGAAATGTAGCGGGTGCATTACATAACCAAAACGGAATTCGCCGATAGGCAAACACCCCATAAGGACATGTAAATGCAGTTTTCTCTTGATCTTCAGGTGCCACAGCTATCTGATTATACCCCAAGTATCCATCTAAGACGCCGTAATAGTCATGTCCTGCTAGTCTCTCAAGCATCTAGTCAATGAAAGGGAGCGGAAAATGATCCTTCCTCGTAGCACTTTTCAATCTTCTATAAGCAATACAAACTCTCCACCCTGTGACCGTTCGCGTAGGAATTAGCTCGTTCTTTTCATTTGTGATGACGGTCGTTCCACCCTTTTTTGGTACAACTTGAACGGGGCTCACCCACGAACTATCTGAAATGGGGTAAATGAGACCGGCTTCTAAGAGCTTTACCACTTCTTTCCTAATCACTTCTTTCATAGCTGGATTCAATCTTCTTTGGGGTTGTACAACCAGTTTGTGATCGTCCTCCATTAGGATCTTGTGCATACAAAAAGTCAGACTTATTCCCTTCAAGTTTTCAATGGACCAACCGATGGCACCCTTATGCTTCCGCAAAATTCTCAACAGCTTCTCTTCTTGTAACTCACTCAAGCTTGCATTAATGATAGCTGGATTATTATCTTTTTCACCAAGGAATACTTATTTTAAGTGAGGAGGCAGCTGCTTGAGTTCAATAAGTGGTGTCTCTTTTTTTTCTAGGAGTTCCTCTTCATTCCCCTTCAACTCCTCCCATCTAGTGCGGAAGCGGGGAGAATGAAATGGTGATGCTTCTAACATGGCTAAAACTTCTTTTTCCCTCGGGTCTTCACTATCTTTAACAACTTTTTGGGGTAGGCATAACACTCTTTCTAGAGGCAAAATGGGTACTTGATCCCCAACTTCTTCATCAACTATCGAATCAAATATCTCGATTCGGTTGCACCCTTCTCTTTCTTTAGAGTGTTCCATGGATTTTAGGATGTTAAAGGTGACTATTTCCTCATTTACTTTCAAGGTTAAGGTGCCATCCGCCACATCAATCATAGCTCGCCCTGTTGCTAGGAACGGTCTCCCCAAAATTAAGGGGATATCATTGTCTTCCTCCATGTCCAATACCACAAAATCAACTCGGAAAATGAACTTATCCACCTTGACCAACACATCTTCCACCACGCCGTATGGGTGTTTCATTGAGCGGTCTGGGAATTGTAACATCAACTATGTGTCTTTGACTCTTCCAATGCCTAACTTTTTGTATATAGAAAGAGGCATAAGACTCACACTTGCCCCAAGATCACACAGGGCCTTCCCAAAACTTCTATTCCCAATAGCGCAGGGGATAGAGAAGCTTGCAAGATCCTTGAGCTTAGGTGATAGCTTCCTCTATAGAATAGCACTGCACTCCTCAGTAAGTATCACTATTTCACCGACGATTTTCCTTTTCTTTGACAGAATCTCCTTCATGAACTTGGCATACGTCGGCATCTGCTCTAGTGCTTCTGCAAAAGGAATGTTAATTTGCAATTTTTTAAAAACAACAAGAAACTTACCGAATTTTTTTTCTGTTTCTTCCCTTTTTAATCTTTGAGGGAATGGAAGTTGAATTTCTGGTTTTGGTAAGACTTCCTTTTTCTGCACCACAAGTTCTTCCTCCTTTTCACAACCAATATCCCCCTCAGCTGATGTCGGGGTGACTATTTCCTCAGAGTGGGTTGGGGTTGAAGCACTTCCACCCTTTTTTTCTTTAGGTGGTGTTGGTTCACTTACTTTGCCACTCCTTGTTGTCACGGCATTAACATTGTTTCGCGGATTTGGAACTGTGTCACTAGGCAAGTTTCCGGGTGCTCTTTGTGCTAACTGTTGAGCAATTTGACCAACTTGGGTCTCAAGATTCTTGATAGAGGCTGATTGATTTTTCTGGATGGCTCTTGACTCTTCAATCAAAACACTTGTGTTTGTTGCCAACTTCTCAATAGCAATCTCCCAAGCAGCTTTACGCGGTGGCGCTTGATTTGTGTGAGCTCCTTGTTGGCTTTGGGACCCACCCAGTTGATCTTTCCATGAAAAATTTGGATGATTTCTCTAACCCGAATTGTATGTATTGGAGTAAGGATTATTTTGTTTTCTGTTGTTACCCATAAAATTCACCTTTTCTGGTTCTTCTGTGTCATTTGTTGGAACCAAGTTGGTTCTAAGTACTTAGGATTTTGATGCTTACAAATGTACTCTATGTAAACTTATTTTGTACTTTGAATTATTAAGTTAAATGCCCCAGAAACTGAAGGAATCAGAAGCAGTGGTCAAAGGATTCCAGAAATATGAATTCTGGAATGACCAGAAGATACTCCAAGAATGTCAAAACATGACCAGAAGATATCTTTGATGGCCCAAATCAGAAGGAATAAAAATCAGAATGAAACATGGATCATACCATTGGAAAGCCTGCCAGAAGGAGAGTTGTTCCAGACAAACAAGAATCAAATATCAATTTTATTCTAGAAGTTATTCTGACCAGAAGATGGCATTGCAGTGAAAAATTACACAGTATAAAATCTGTGAGTTTTTATTTTTATTTTTATCTACTGCTAACTCTGTTTTAATTATACATCAAGTTTTGTTTTGAAAGTATTAAAACAAGAAAAGTATTCAAGTTAAGTCAAACACAATTCAACCCCTCTTTCTCGTGTTTGCACCTTCAATTGGCATCAGAGCTCGGTTTCAAGGCTGAGCACTTAACAGTGTTTCAGGAAAGGTCCAAGGGGTTGAATATGTCAGAAGAATTGGGAGGCAACATCAACAGACCACCAATATTTGATGGAGAAAGGTTTGAGTATTGGAAGGACAGACTGAGAAGTTTTGTCATATCTCAAGATCCGGAACTATGGAAGATGATAGTCAGAGGATACACTGCACCAACTGATCCAGAAGATCCAACTAAAGAATTAGACTTGGATGATATGACACGAGATCAGAGCAGATTACACAAACTTCATCACAAGTCCAGAAACATCATGGTCAGTGCAATCACATTCAAGGAATTTGATAGATGCACAAATAAAGAAACAGCAAAGAGTATATTCGATAGTCTGGTTCTGACATATGAAGGAACCAAGTAGGTTCAACAAACAAAGGCTAACATATTGGTCAGAAAGTGTGAGCTATTCAAGATGGAAGAGGATGAAGACATTGACACAATGTTCTGCAGATTTCAGACTTTGGTATCAGGACTGAAAGTATTAAACAAAAGCTATACCACTGAAGATCATGTCTGGAAAATTCTGAGAAGTCTACCAAAAAGGTGGAGACCAAAGGTTACTGCAATTCAGGAAGCTAAGGATCTGAGCACCTAAGGTTACTGCTACTGATATATACTCAGCTTTAGCTGTTGACATGGTAATGGTGCTTTGTCCAGACGTGGTCCAAAATCAAAGGTAAAATGTCCAGACTGAAATATTTTTTGTTCAAGTTAATTTCAGTTTGTTCCAGACCAAATTCCAAAATCTGTCCAGATCAGAGTAAAGACTTCCAAATCAATGGTTCATAAATAATTATTTGGTCCAGTGATGGTCCAGTGATGGTCCAGATCAGAAAATCAGACCATGGCCCAATGTTGGCCGAAATCACAAGGACAGGACGAGCAGTCCAGCAAAGGCCGAGTTCAGAGGATTATAGCATAGCAGGTGCGCATCCAGGATGGCTGAAATCAAAAGATTAGAGGGTCAGGAAATGTGGTCCAAGAATGGCCGAAATCAGAGGATCACTGCATATCAATTAGTTTGGTCCAGATGTGGACTGGCGCAGAACAAACTAATGGTCCAGATTTAATCAGGAAATTTATACGGTGGAGAATTTAATTTATTTTGATCAAAAGATTAAAAAGATTTATTACAAAAATAAAGTGAGGTTTTGTGGAATTCAGGAGCTGTGGCGGGAAGGAACCGACAGATTTAATTGGCCAGTTATTTTGAAAGAGAATCTAAAGATATGTTTTTTATTTAAATAAAGCCCAATTGGTCAAGTTATTTTTGCAAGAGAATCCAGCAAGATTCAGTTCGAAATTAAGCTTGGAAGAGGCCAAAATCTGCATTTATAAAAGGAGGCTCAAGGCAGATTACTTAGCATATCGAAAATCAAAAAAGAGTGATACACTTCCAATGCAACCACTCTCAAATTTTCATATAAGTCAATTGTGAGTTTTAGATTTCAAGAAGCAAGTACTCGGTTATTTTCTTTCCACTGTGGCAAATCTAAGTTGTTGAAGTAGAGTCTACAATCTGTGGAAGTCAGTAGAGGTAGCAGGTTACTTGGCAATTAGATAGGGTTGTATCTAAGTTGTTGAAGTAGAGTCTACAAACTGAGGGATTCAGAAAGGTACTTAGCAATTAGATTCATAGTGTTGTGAATTCTTCTACAATCTGGGGTGTCAGATTGGCTGAAGAACAGGAGTTGTTTTTCCTCAAAGAAGTCTAGGATTGTTAGACTATTTGAGAATACTGACTTGGAAGGTCAGTAGCAAGGTTGTAATTCAAGGTTGAATTAGTGAAATCCTTCAAGGCGAATGGACTGGACGTAGCCTCGTTAACGGTGAACTAGTATAAAATCTGTGAGTTTTTATTTTTATTTTTATCTGCTGCTAACTCTGTTTTAATTATACATCATGTTTTGTTTTGAAAGTATTAAAACAGGCAAAGTATTCAAGTTAAGTCAAACACAATTCAACCCCCCTTTCTCGTGTTTGCACCTTCAATTGGCATTAGAGCTCGGTTTCAAGGCTGAGCACTTAACAGTGTTTGAGGAAAAGTCCAAGGGGTTCAATATGTCAGAAGAATTGGGAGGCAACATCAACAGACCACCAATATTTGATGGAGAAAGGTTTGAGTATTGGAAGGACAGACTGAGAAGTTTTGTCATATCTCAAGATCCGGAACTATGGAAGATGATAGTCAGAGGATACACTGCACCAATTGATCCAGAAGATCCAATTAAAGAATTAGACTTGGATGATATGACACGAGATCAGAGCAAATTACACAAACTTCATCACAAGTAACAGAAACATCATGGTCAATGCAATCATACTCAAGGAATTTGATAGATGCACAAATAAAGAAACAGCAAAGAGTATATTCGATAGTCTGGTTCTGACCTATGAAGGAACCAAGCAGGTTCAACAAACAAAGGCTAACATATTGGTCAGAAAGTATGAGCTGTTCAAGGCTAACATATTGGTCAGAAAGTATGTTTTGCAGATTTCAGACTTTGGTATCAGGACTGAAAGTATTAAACAAAAGCTATACCACTGAAGATCATGTCTGGAAAATTCTGAGAAGTCTACCAAAAAGGTGGAGACCAAAGGTTACTGCAATTCAGGAAGCTAAGGATCTGAGTACCTTGAGGCTGGAAGATCTGATCAGCTCACTCAGGTCTCATGAAATAGAACTGGAAGAAGATGAACCTAAGAAGAAGAAGAATCTGGCTCTGAAATCGAAACAAAAGAAAAGAAACTCCTAGAAGAAACATAACAGCAAGGAAGATTCTGACAAGAAGAACATCATCTGTTATGGATGCAATGAACTTGGATATATCAAGTCAGAATGTCCAAATCTGGAAAAAGGAAAATAGCACAAGAAGAGTTCCAGACACAAAAAGAAAGAAAGAGATGTATCAAAATCAGAGGAAGAATTTTCTGATGAAGAAGAGGCAGAAACAACAAAGATGGCTCACATTAAGTCTGCTTCTGGACCTCAAAAAGGCACGAATTCCAAAAGGAAAACAGGCAGAAGGAAGAGTGATAGAAGCAATCACTCAGGCAAGTCTGGAAGCACATCAGAGGAAACAATTCTGTCTCTGATGGCTCATACAAATTCAAGTTCTGGATACAGCTCTGGAACAGAATCAGAAGATGAAGACAGTGAGGTATTTTCTGATCTTTCTAAATCTGAATTAATTGATACTTTAAAGGACTTGTTAAGTGCAAATAACAAGATGTCTTTAAAACTGAAATCTCTTAGATGTCTTTAAAACTGAAATCTCTAAGGGAAGATAATAAAAATCTTACCAAAGAAGACCAAGTTTTAAAGAATCAAATTTCTGAGTATGCAACTGAAATCAAAGATCTTAAAACTGAAGTCGCAAGACTCAAGTCTGAAAACCAAACTATGAAAAGTAATAATTGTTCCAATCTGAGACTGTTTGTAAATCTGATATGCATGAGCAATTTTTTCAAAGCTTTATTTCAAAATGGAATGGATAGAAGTAAGTATGAATCTATGATTTATGGAAACAACAACTCTGGAAAAAGAGGTCTTGGTTTTACAGAAACAAGTACTGAAAAAAAAGTTGTTTATTCTGATGTTTTATGTATTGTCTGTGCTAAGAAAGGTCACTCTAAATTATCTTGTCCAATGGTAAAATCTGAACAAGATCAGAGAGCTGTTAAGACTTACAAACCTGGACCCAATCAGTTTTGGGTACCAAAAGATCAAATTGTCTATGTTGCAGATATTCTGAGCAACCAGAAGGAGACACCAACAATGGTGCCTGGACAATGGATGTTGGCAACGCACAAGCAGAAGAAGGTTTATGTTCCAACATCTACCAAACAGAAGCAAAGTGACTCTGGTAGAAGAAGAACTGGTCAACACAATACCTATCAGAACCAGAACCAGAATTATAGGAGGAACAGGAAATATCATGGATATCACTCGTATCAAAACAAGAACTGGAACCAGAATCAGAACTGGAACCAGTATCAGAGGAACAGGAACTAGAACCAGAACCAGAATTGGAACCAGTACCAGAAGCACAGAAACTGGAACCAGAACCAAAACTGGAACCAGTATTAGAGGTACAGGAACTGGAACCAAAACCAACACTGGAACCAGAACCAGAACTGGAGGCATAGAAACTGGAACCAGAATCAACACTAGAACCAGAATCAGAATCAGAATCAATACCAGAACCAGAACCTAAACAGCAATCAGTATCAAAGGTTGGTGTATTAGCCAAAAGAGATTAATCAGAATCAGGAGAGTTCTTGAAACACTCCAGTGAGATTCATCAAAACTACAAACCTGGACATATCATGTCAGAATGTCCAAATCTGGAAAAAGGAAAACAACACAAGAAGAGTTCCAGATACATAATGAAAGGTCTGATGGCTGCCTGGGATGTATCAGAATCAGAGGAAGAATCTTCTGATGAAGAAGAGGCAGAAACAGCAAAGATGGCTTACATCAAGTCTGCTTCTGGTCTTCATAAAAGCACGAATTCTAGAAGGAAAACAGGCAGAAGGAAGAGTGATAGAAGCAGTCACTCAGGCAAGTCTGGAAGCACATTAGAGGAAACAATTCTGACTCTGATGGCTCATACAAATTCAAGTTTTGGATACAGCTCTAGAACAGAATCAGAAGTTGAAGACAATGAGGTATTTTCTGATCTGTCTAAATCTGAATTAATTGAGACTTTAAAAGACTTGTTAAATGCAAATAATAAGATGTCTTTAAAACTGAAAACTCTTAAGGAAGATAAGAAAAATCTTACCAAAGAAGTCCAAGTTTTAAAGAAACGAATTTCTGAGTATGCAACTGAAATCCAAGATTTGAAAACTGAAGTTGCAAAACTCAAGTCTGAAAACCAAACTCTGAAAAGTAATAATTGTTCCACTTTTGAAACTGTGTGTAAATCTGATATGCATGAGCAATTTTTTCAAAACTTTATTTCAAATGGCATGGAAAGAAGTAAGTGTGCATCTATGATTTATGGAAACAGTAACTCCGGAAAAAGAGGTCTTGGTTTTCCAAAAACAAGTACTGAAAATAAAGCTGTTTATTTTGATGTTTTATGTATTGTCTGTGCTAAGAAAGGTCACTCTGAATTATCTTGTCCAATGGTAAAATCTGAACAAGATCAGAGAGCTGTTAAGACTAACAAACCTGGACCCAATAAGTTTTGGGTACCAAAAGATCAAATTGTCTATGTTGCAGATGTTCTGAGTAACCAGAAGGAGACACCAACAATGCTGCCTGGACAATGGATGTTGGCAACGCACAAGCAGAAGAAGGTTTATGTTCCAACATCTACCAAACCGAAGCCAAGTGACTCTAGTAGAAGAAGAACTGGTCAACACAATCAGAACCAGAACCAGAATCATAGGAGGAACAGGAAATATCATAGACATCACTCGAATCAGAACAAGAACTGGAACCAGAATCAGAACTGGAACCAGTATCAAAGGAACCGTAACTGGAACCAGTACCAGAAGCACAGAAACTGGAACCAGAACCAGAATTGGAACCAGTACCAACACTAGAACCAGAATCAGAATCAGTACCAGAACCAGAACCTGAACAGGTATCAGTATCAAAGGTTGAGGTATGATCATCAGAACTACTTTAATTATCAGAATCAGTATAATTACCAGAATCACCACATGCTCCAGAATCACCAGAGGAACATGGTATATGAGCCAAAGCAGAAATATCAGAATCAGGAGAGTTCTTCAAAATCTCCAGTGAGATTCATCAAGACTACAAACCTGGAAGGGAATTCAAATTCCCTCATCCAAACCATGTAATCTCAGAACATATAGATTAGGAATCTGAACATCAGAAGCAAGAGGATTTTCAGAACTGAGGCTACATCTTGCTGTTAATACTATTATTATATAATATTTATGTTTACTGTGATAACAAAAAGCTTGATCTTAACAAATCAAAGCTAGATAACTATTCTGCAGGTTTTCGAATTGTCAGAGGAACCAAGTGATTCACACGAATTGAACACCTTAGCAGAAACAGCATTCCAGTGGTTTGAAAAACAAACAGAAACCACCAGAAGCAGAATTAATGGTTTGGCTGTACTGAGTTAAATTTTAAAGTATTTGATTTGCATTATATAAAATGACAAACTGCTTGATCTTAACAAATCAAAGCAAGATAAAAATAGTGCAGGGAGCAGAAGCACAAGAAACAGTAGTACCTAGAAAGGTAAAGGATACAAGCAAGTCGGCAACACATGACAAATCTTCAACAGATAAACCTGATCAAGTCAGAAACAGCCAGGATAAGTCATAAGAGAAATCTGGATATTTACCAGAATTTCAAGCTGTTACAGATTCACCAGAACCCGAAGCTGATTCACCAGAACCAGAAGCTGATTCATCAGAATCAGAAGCTGTTACAGAACTAGAAGCTGATGCGAACCAAGCATTGTTGATGAAGTTTTGGCAGAGGAAGGATGGATACTTGCAATGCAAGAAAAGCTGAATGAAATTCAAAGGAATGATGTTTGGGATCTGGTATCTAGACCAAACAAAAGCATTATTGGAACCAAGTAGGTATTCATAAACAAATTCAATGAAAAGGTGAAGTTGTAGCTCAAGGATACAGTCAACAGAAAGGTATGGATTACACTGAGACTTTTGTTCCAGTGGCCAGGTTAGAAGCATTTAGAATTCTCTTATCATTTGCTGCTAATCATGATATAATGTTGTATCAAATGGATGTCAAAAGTGCATTCTTAAATGGCTACATAAGTGAAGAACTCTATGTCAAACAGCCCCCTGGTTTTGAAAATTTTGATTTTCCAGACCATGTTTTCAAACTTAAAAAGTCTTTATATGGTTTAAAACAAGCACCAAGGGCATGGTATGACAGACTTAGTAAATTTCTGCTTAAGAATGAATTTAATAGAGGCCAGATTGATAATACACTATGATATTCTGATTATCCAAGTTTATGTTGATGACATCATATTTGGATCAATTAATGGCACTTTGTGCAAAGAGTTTTCTGACCTAATGCAGAAAGAGTTCCGAATGAGCATGATGGGAGAACTTAAGTTCTTCCTGGGAATTCTTATTCATCCACGTAAATCAGATGAAACCAGCCAAAAGGTAGAACAGAACACATACAGAGAAAAACCCCCGCCTACAAACTTAGAGGTTTCTGTGATTCCGACTATGGTGGAGACAAGTTGGAAAGGAAAAGTACAAGTGGCAACTGCACTTTCTTAGATCTCTTGGTCAAGCAAAAGACAAAGCACCATTGCCATGTCAACAGCTGAAGCTGAGTATATATCAGCAGCAGGATACAGTTCACAGTTTGTGGACACATCAATGGGCTGATATCTTCACCAAGGCATTACCAGAAGATAGGTTCGAGTTCATTAAGAAGCATCTCAGCATGACCTCCATATCTGACTAGCTCAAGTAGTCATCTTAGGAGTTTTTAAATTTCATGTTAATTTATTTTCTGTCTTTTATTTTCTGTGTTTACTTTCTGCAATTTGTACAGAGAAAAACAACAAAATACAAAAATAGTAGGACCACTTTTTGGCTGATGACAAAAAGGGGGAGAAAGAGAGAGAGAGAGAAAGAAAGGAGAAATAAGTAGAAAATGAGAGATAAAAAGAAAGAAGGAGAGAAAAAGAAAGAGAGAAAACAGAAGGAGTTGAAAAGGAGAGGAAACATGGACAGAGAAAAACAAAGAAAGAAAAAGAAAGAGAGCAAAAAGAAGGAGTTGAAAAGGAGAGGAAATGTGAAGAGAGAAAAAGAAAGAGAGCAAAAAGAAGGAGTTGAAAAGGAGAGGAGAAGAGAAGAAAATAAAGAGAGAACAAAGAAGGAGTTGAAAAGGAGAGTATTAGACTTAGGGGGAGAGATTGGTCTGAGGGGGAGTAATTCAAAGTCTTCGAGTCATTGAAATAAAACACCATTTCATTAGGGACCATGTTCTGAAAGGAACTTTAAGCATCCAGTTTGTGGACACTGATCATCAATGGGCTGATATCTTCACAAAGGCATTACCAGAAGATAGGTTCGAGTTCATTAAGAAGCATCTGAGCATGACCTCCACATCTAACTAGCTCAAGTAGTCATCTTAGGAGTTTTTAAATTTCATGTTATTTTATTTTTTCTCTTTTAGTTTATGTCTTTACTTTCTGCAATTTGTACAGAGAAAAACAACAAAATACAAAAATAGTAGGACCACTTTTTGGCTGATGACAAAAAGGGGGAGAAAGAGAGAGAGAGAAAGAAAGGAGAAATAAGTAGAAAAGGAGAGATAAAAAGAAAGAAGGAGAGAAAAAGAAAGAGAGAAAACATAAGGAGTTGAAAAGGAGAAGAATCAGGGAGAGAGAAAAAAAAAGAGAGAATAAAGAAGGAGTTGAAAAGGAGAAGAATCAGGGAGAGAGAAAAAGAAAGAGAGAATAAAGAAGGAGTTGAAAATGAGAGGAGAAGAGAAGAAAAGAAAGACTGAAAAGAGAAGGAGTTGAAAACGAGAAGAAAAAGCCAGTATCAGATTTAGGGGGAGAGATTGGTCTGAGGGGGAGTAATTCAAAGTCTTCGATTCATAGGTTAGCAACATAAGTTAAGGTTTTGTCATCATCAAAAAGGGGGAGATTGTTGGAGCCAAGTTGGTTCTAAGTACTTAGGATTTTGATGCTTACAAATGTACTCTATGTAAACTTATTTTGTACTTTGAATTATTAAGTTAAATGCCCCAGAAACTGAAGGAATTAGAAGCAGTTATCAAAGGATTCCACAAAAATGAATTCTGGAATGACCAGAAGATACTCCAGGAATGTCAAAACATGACCAGAAGATATCTTTGATAGCCTAGATCAGAAGGAATAAAAATCAGAATGAAACATGGATCATACCATTGGAAAGCCTGCCAGAAGGAGAGTTGTTCCAGACAACCAGGAATCAAATATCAATTTTATTCCAGAAGTTATTCTGACAAGAAGATGGCCTGGCACTGAAAAATTACACAGTCCGGACTTGTTCCAAACTTGTTCCAGACTTGACCAGAAGGTATGTCTATGAGTCCAGAACAAGAGGATCAATCCAGATTTGGCCCAGACCATAAGATAGCATGATTCAGGGCATGGAACTAAGGCCAGATCAGAAGAAATGAATTCCAGAATCAATCCAGAGCTGGTCCAAAATCAAAGGTAAAATGTCCAGACTGAAATATTTTTTGGTCAAGTTAATTTCAGTTTGTTCCAGACCAAATTCCAGAATCTGTCCAGATCAGAGTAAAGACTTCCAGATCAATGGTTAAGAAATAATTATTTGGTCCAGTGATGGTCAAGATCAGAAAATCAGACCATGGCCTAGTGTTGGCCGAAATCAGAGGGACAGGATGAGCAAAGGCCGAGTTCAGAGGATTATAGCATAGCAGGTGCGCATCCAGGATGGCCGAAATCAGAAGATCAGAGGGTCAGGAAATGTGGTCCAGGAATGGCCGAAATCAGAGGATCACAGCATATCAATTAGTTTGGTCCAGATGTGGACTAGCGCAGAACAATCTAATGGTCCAGATTTAATCAGGAAATTTATACGGTGGAGAATTTAATTTATTTTGATCAAAACATTTATTACAAAAATAAAGTGAGGTGTTGTGGAATTCAGGAGTTGTGGCGGGAAGGAACCAACAGATTTAATTGGCCAGTTATTTTGAAAGAGAATCTAAAGATATGTTTTTATTTAAATAAAGCCCAATTGGTCAAGTTATTTTTGCAAGAGAATCCAGCAAGATTCAGTTCGAAATTAAGCTTGGAAGAGGCCCAAATCTTCATCTATAAAAGGAGGCTCAAGGCAGATTACTTAGCATATCGAAAATCAAAAAAGAGTCATACATTTCCAAAGCAACCACTCTTAAATTTTCATATAAGTCAATTGTGAGTTTCAGCTTTCAAGAAGCAAGTACTCGGTTATTTTCTTTGCACTGTGGCAAATCTAAGTTGTTGAAGTAGAGTCTACAATCTGAGGGAGTCAGTAGAGGTAGCAGGTTACTTGGCAATTAGATAGGGTTGTATCTAAGTTGTTGTAGTAGAGTCTACAAATTGAGCGATTCAGAAAGGGTAGCAAGGTACTTAGCAATTAGATTCATAGTGTTGTGAATTCTTCTACAATCTGGGGTGTCAGATTGGCTAAAGAATAGGAGTTGTTTTTCCTCAAAGAAGTCTAGGATTGTTAGACTATTTGAGAAGACTGACTTGGAGGGTCAGTAGCAAGGTTGTAATTCAAGGTTGAATTAGTGAAATCCTTCAAGGCGAAGGGACTGGACGTAGCCTCGTTAACGGTGAACCAGTATAAAATCTGTGAGTTTTTATTTTTATTTTTATCCGATGCTAACTCTGTTTTAATTATACATCAAGTTTTGTTTTGAAAGTATTAAAACAGGAAAAGTATTCAAGTTAAGTCAAACACAATTCAACCCCCCCTTCTCGTGTTTGCACCTTCATCATCATCCTCTGGTACTTCACATGCGCCATTTTTATGCGCTCCCCCACAAAAGTCATAACTTGTATGTTTCAATAATTTAACAGGGGCCACTTGGGGTTGTATATTTAGAGCTGCCATCCGCTTTTTTATCTATGCAGCGATAACCTCTTCTATCTGTTTTGAGAGTAGCTTTCCTTGAGCAACCTCGGCATTCATAACACTCAATTCCAGCATACCACTTTTTGACCCACCACCTCTATCATACAGCATCATTTGCTCATTGGATGCCATAATCTCGATAATTTTTCGTGCTTCTGATGCGGTCTTGTAATTCAAAGAGCCACCTGCTGTAGCATCCAACAAAATTCTATTGCTTGGCCTCAACCCATTGCAGAATATTTGCATTTGATCGGTGTCGTCATAAGCATGATTGGGGCATCCTGCTAGTAAACTCTTGAACCCCTGTAAGTGTCATGAAGAGATTCTCCTTCTTTCTGCTTGTAAGCAGAAATCTCTTGCCTTTTTCTGACAAACACAGTAGGGGGATAGTATTGTTCCAAGAATTTGTCTTCAAGATCGTACCATGTGGTGATGCTACCGAATGGTAAAGAATTTAGCCACTCCTTAGCATCATCTTTTAATGACAATGGAAATAGTCTCAACCTCTTACCTTCTTCAATGTTACCGTCCACCTTCACTGTCTCACATAGTTCAAAGAAGTTTGTGAGATGTCTATTTGCATCTTCATTATGTTTACCGGAAAAATGAATCTCCTTCAACTCTCGGTAGAGGGCGGGACTTATTTCGAATTTGTTGACTGTAACCGGTTGGTTATGGATGGCCAAACGAGCACGGTGTCTATCACTATTCCCATACTCCCCGAGGGTACGTTCAGGTGGTGGTGGATCAGCCATTTCAGCAAATATGAAGCAGTCCCCTAGATTTTGTTCTTCTGCTGCTAACTTTCTTTCCCTTTTCTTCCTTTCTCGAACCGCCTTTCGATTTGCTTTTGCGGTCTTTTCAATTTCTGGATCAAAAAGAAGCTCAGTTGAAGACTGGCCTCGCATACAAGGTTAGAAAAAAATCGTGAAAAGATAGAGAATAAAAAAAAATAAGTAAATAAAAGAAAACAAAAATTTTATTGCAGAGCAAAAAATTCCAATTAAGTAAATAAATTATAACTCAATAGTGATATGGCAATCCCCGGCAACGGCGCCAAAAACTTGATAGCGTTTCAGCAAGTGTACTGAATCGTTGCAAGTAATAATTAAAACGGTAATACAGAGTGTCGAACTCAAGGATTGCGTTTTACTATCGAATTATCTTTAATTACTGAAATTGAACAAAAAGTTTCTAGATTGAATAGAATAATATTAGAAATAACAATGGTAATGAAATTGAACTTTTATAATGAAAAAAATTTCAGGGATGAGTTTCTAATTTGATCCTAGTTACTGAATTCCTCTATTGAATTATTACCGAATTTTCTTTAGTATTCTTGCCCTAATGTCTTAGTGACAGAACCTTTAATCCCAAAATAACCCCTAATTCCTTAGTGGATTTAAAATTAGGATTAAGCTTTACAGTACAAAAATTCTCTTTTTAAATTGTTGTCTCTGCAACTAATTCAATTGGTTTCATGACCTGCATCTATCCCTAGAACATTCGTAAAGTCCACTTCTGTTTCAAATTACGTATCATAGAACATTTTAAAGTTGATCAGGCAATAAAAAGCATTAAGCACAGAGATGATAAAAATAATTCAATAAATTTATTCATATAACCAGGATTCAATTCAGACAAATAAAGCTTTCATCTTGTTCCACTCATCCCTAACAAATAAGATTTAGTTGCTCACTACAGAGATTAAAGAGATAGAGATTAAAGATGAATTACAAGAAAGATTCATAATGATTCTTGATTAAACTCCTTCAATGGTGTAGAACAGCCGTCTTTGAGCTTCTCTTCTAGGGCACAAGTCTCTAAACTTCCCAATTGACAAAAAGATCCCTAAAAAAATCAGAAAAACTCGATTTTATGCCAAAACGTGCTTCAAGCACACAGCATTTGATGTCTGGCGTTTATTGCATTTTTCCCCTCTTTTTACTCTGAATTTGGTTCTATTGTCTTCATAAACGTTGTAGCTATTGATCTTAGCTTTCATTTGCACTTGGTGTGACTCCAATTGGACATCTACAACTCTAGATATGGTAGAAATACTCCATGTAGGTCATATTGATTTCTCACCAGAATTCAGCACTGCATGGAAAATAAGGAAATAACATAAAACCATAAAAATGTCTACTTAATAAAGGAAAAACGAACATAAACATGTTGTTAAATCTAAAACCTAAAATTAACATTCTGATTGGGTGTTCTGGGGGATGAGAAGTTATCAGGTGTTCTGGGGGATGAGAAGTTTTGAGAGATCCCATTCTCATCACAGAATTCTTCAAAATACTTATTCCCAAATTCATCTCCATGATCACTTCTGATGGTTATGATCTTAATACCCTGTTCATTCATAACTTGCTTAAAGAAAAAATAAACACTTTGTGAGATTCATCTTTGTTCTTTAAAAATTTTACCTAAGTCCACCTTGAGTAATCATCAACAATCACAAAACCATACAAGGACCAAACAAATCTAAGTGAAGCAGTTCAAGTGGTTGAGAGGTAGAAACACATTTTTTAGTTTTAAAAGAGCTTTTAGTTTGTTTACCTCTTTGACATGCTTCACACAGAATCTCAGTTTTGGAACTTACCTTGGGAAGTCTTCTTACCACGTGGAGTTTGCTCAATTCGGATATAAGCCTAGGGTTTGCATGCCCTAACCTTTTGTGCCAAATCAGATTCTGCTCACTCACAGACAATAAGCATTTAACCTGTTGCTTAGCAAGACTGAACAAAACAACTTTATAAACATTATCCTTCCTAGTGCCAGTAAATAAAACCAACCCATCATGTTGACCAACCCATCATGTTTTAGCCCTTTAACTAACAGAATATTTTTAATAGACAGGGAAGAAGAAGTGTTACCAACAGTTCCTGTATGAATAATCTGACATATCTTGTTTTCTCCAAAGGAAACATTGCCTCCATTCTTCATAGTCAGATTTAGAAACATGGATTTGTCTCCTGTCATGTGTTTGGAGCATCCACTGTCAAGATACCAAGCTTTGTGTTGCTGATCTGACCTTGCTTTTTCTCTGTCAGAATCAGAGTCAGACTCAGACTCAGATTCTGTTCGAGCCATCAGAGCCAATTCTGCTTCTAGCCTGTTTGAGCAGTTTGCTTGATTGTGCTTTGGTCAATAAACCATGTTCCTCTGTTGATTCTGGAACATGTTTTGATTCTGGTAATTTTTGTGAATCTTGTGATTCTAATAAGCTTGATAATTCTAGTTATTCTGGTGATTTGGGTGAATCTAGTGGTTCTGATGAATTTGGTAATTCTGGTGATTCTGGTAATTCCTATTCTAATTCTGGTTCTGGTTCTAGTGTTGATTCTGATTCTAGTTCCATTACTGATTCTGATTCTGGTTCCAGAGTTGATTCTGGTTCCAGTTCCTGTGCTTCTGATACTGATTCCAGTTCTGGTTCTCGTTCCAGTTTCTGTGCTTCTGATACTGGTTCCAGTTCTAGTTCTGGTTTTAGTTCTGGTTGAGTTGACCAGACCTTCTTCCATCAGACTCAGATTGCCTTTGTGTTGTTGTAGCAGGAACATAAACCTTCTTCTGCTGGTGCATTGCCAACATCCATTGTCCAGGCACCATTGATGGTGTCTCCTTCTGGTTGCTCAGAATATCTGCAACATAGACAATTTGATCTTTGGGTAACCATAACTGATTGGGTCCACGTTTGTTAGTCTTAACAACTCTCTGATCTTTTTCAGATTTTACCATTTGACAAGATAGTTTAGAGTGACCTTTCTTAGCACAAACAATGCATAAAATATCAGAATGAACAACTTTACTTTTAGCAATCGTTTCTGTAAAACCAAGACTTCTCTTTCCAGTGTTACTGTTTCCATAAATCATAGATGCATATTTACTTCTTTCCATTCCATTGGAAATAAAGTTTTGAAAAAATTGCTCATGCATATCAGATTCACAAACAGTTTTCGAAGTGGAACAAATATTACTTTTGAGAGTTTGGTTTTCAGATTTGAGTTTTGCAACTTCAGTTTTAAAATCCTTGTTTTCAGTTGCATACTCAGAATTTCGATTCTTTAAAACTTGGACTTCTTTGGTTAGATTTTTCTTATCTTCCCTAAGAGTTTTCAGTTTTAAAGACATCTTATTGTTTGCATTTAAAAAGTCTTTTAAAGCCTCAATCAATTCAGATCTAGTGAGATCAGAAAATACCTCACTGTCTTCATCTTCTGAATCTGTTCCAGAGCCTGAGCCGTATCCAGAGTTTGAGTTGGTATGAGCCATCAGAGCCAGAATTGCTCCCTCTGATGTGCTTCCAGACTTGCTTGAATGACTGCATCGATCATTCTTCCTTCTGCCTGCTTTCCTTCCTGAAATCGTGGCTTTATGAAGTCGAGAGGCAGACCTGATGTGTGCCATCTTTGTTGTTTCTGCCTCTTCTGCATCAAACGATTCTTCCTCTGATTCTGATGCATCCCAAGCTGCCATCAGCCCCTTCTTTCTGAATTTGGAATTCTTCTTGTGTTGTTTGCATTTTTCCAGATTTTGACATTCTGACTTGATATGTGCAGGTTCATTGCACCCACAACAAACGATACTCTTCTTGTCAGATTCTTCCTTTCCTTTGTTGTTATGTTTCTTCTTGAAGCTTCTCCTCTTCCTGTTTTCCCAGATCTTAACCATTTGTTTGGTTAAGTAAGCCATATCATCACAGTCATTGTCGCTATCCTCTAATTCTGATGCTGCCTTTGCAGCTTTCTTCTGTTTCGACTTCAGGGCCAGATTCTTCTTCTTCTTTGGTTCATCTGCTTCCAGTTCCAGTTCATGAGACATGAGTGAGCTGATCAGATCTTCAAGTTTTAAGTTATTCAGATCTTTCGCTTGCTGAACTGCAGTAACCATTGGTCTCCACTTGGTTGGTAAGCTTCTTAGAATCTTCTTGACATGATCTGCTGTTGTGTAGCTTTTCTTCAAGACCTTAAGTCCAGATTTCAGGGTCTGGAATCTAGAGAACATTCCGTCAATGAGCACTTGAGACCGAGCTCTGATGCCAATTGAAGGTGCAAATACGAGAAGGGGGGTTGAATTGTGTTTGACTTACTTTAATACTTTTTCTGATTTTGCAGTTTTATAACAAAACCAGATGTATGGATCAAACAGAGTTAGCAGCGGATATAAAATAAAATAAAACACAAAATTTTATACTGGTTCACCGTTAACGAGGCTACATCAAGTCCCTACACTTTGAAGGATTTCATTAATTTAAAACCTTGAATTACAACAATACCATTGACCCTCCGAGTCAGTCTTCTCAAACAATCTAACAATCCTAGACTTTTGAGGAATACAGCACCTTGACTTCTCAGTCAAGTCTTCTCCTGGCAATCTGACAACCCCATATTGTAGAAGGAATTACAATGCCTTGAATCTAATTGCTAAGTAATTTGCTACCCCTTCTGACTCCCTCAAATTGTAGACTCTACTTCAACAACTTAGATCTAACACAAGGGAAAGAAAAGCACGAGTGCTTGCTTCTGGAAAGTTGGAACTCACGATTAACCTTACTAAAAACTTGAGTGTTTGCTTTTGGAAGTGTATGACTCTTTTGTGATATTTCGATGCTAAGTATTCTGCCTTGAGCCTCCTTTTATAGATGTTGATTAGGGCCTCTTCCAAGCTTAATTTCGAGTTGTATCTTTCTGGATTCTCTTGCAAAAATATCTTGACCAATCCGGCTTCACTTAAATAAAAAACATATCTTTTTAAGCTTCAGATTTGCTTTCAAAAATAACTGGCCAATCGTGTCTTTAGTTTTTTCCCGCCAACAGCTTTTGAACTCCCATACGACTTCACTTTATTTTTGTAACAAATCCTTTTAATACTTTGATGAAATTTAATTAAATCTCCACCGTTAATCCTCATGATTAAATCTGGACCATTTGATCTTCTACGCTAGTCCACATCTGGACCATACTAAGTGATCTGTTGTGATCCTCTAATTTCGGCCAACCCTAGACCACACTTTCTGATCTTCTGATCATCTGATCTCGACCAACTTGGACTTGCAAACTGATCTGCTGTGATCCTCTGATCTCGGCCAATGCTGGATCACACATTCTGACCTTCTAATTTCGGCCAACACTGGGCCATGGTCTGATCTTCTGATCTTGGCCAACACTGGGCCATATACTTAAATCTAGGCCATTGATATGAACATCTTCCCTCTGGTCTGGATTGAACTGAAACTAACTATGGAAAAATAATATTTCAGTATGGACATTTTACCTTCTGTTATGGATTAGGTCTGGATCAAATATGGAGATCATTTCTTCTGGTCTGGACTTAGTTTCATACCCTGAACCATGCTATCTTCTGGTCTGGGTAAAATCTGGATTGATTCTCTTGTTCTGGACCCATTAACTTATCTTCTGATTAAGTCTGGATCAAGTCTGGGCTGTTTATCATTTCACTACCAGGCTATCTTCTGGTCAGAATAACTTCTGGACTAAGTATGATTTATGATATCTTTTGCTCTGGAACAACTCTGCCTCTGGCAGGCTTCCCTCTGGTCTGGTCCAGGTCTCCTTCTGACTTTGCTTCCTTCTGATCTAGGCCACCAAAGATATCCTCTGGTAATTCCAAGATGCATCCTCTGGTACCTTCTAGATGCATTTTCTGGTGTCTTCATCTTCTGCCTCTGGAAACTTCATTTTCTGGTGGCATTTAATGTAATAATTCAAGGTTCAAAATAAGATTACATGGAGTGCTTTTGTAAACATCAAAATCCTAAGTACTTTGAACCAACTTGGTTCCAACATACTATACCTCAAGTCACTTGTCCACAAGATTTGAACCTGATATTGATGAGATTCATCTTCATCATCCACCCCATACTTCTAGATCATGATCATACTTTCTTGGCTTTTCACCACAAGTAAACCTCTAGAAGTTGGGTCGTCTATGTTGAACTGTCATCATTACCGTTTATTACTTTGATGCCATGAAAAAATTCATCAATCTAAAAGAAAACTTAATCACTACCTTTAAAGACAATAGAAAAAACCCTCGACTAAACATTATGTTGAAGGCATTAACAATGTTGCGTATAGTTTCTGAGTTTATCCAAGGGGCAAAGTCAACAATGAAGATATTATCAACTTCTCTCGTGAATTTTAATTTGATTATTAAGTACTAATAATCTTGCTAAGTATAAAGTCTTACGATACTTTATAATATTGACACACTGTTGTTTCCTTAAAATTATGAAAATCAATAAATGCATTTTGTATTGTTTCATTTTCCTTCTCAATCATCATATATTTCACAATTTCTTACGAAACATTATTTGTCTTTCTCTTCTTTAAACCATATGCAAAGCATATTTGGAAGTACTCCGTTCATAAATAAGTTTGCTAAGATCTCACACATAATTTTAATCATGCTATTAATTCCAATGAATTTAAGAGCGATATAAATAAACTCCACTATCTGGATGAACCTCAGTATGTTGCATGTAGTTAACATCACGTTAATCCCCTAGAAAAGTCATTTTATCTTTATGTGCTTTGAATATACCAAGGGTATTCTAGTCATCTACGAATCAAAAAATGAAAATGTTGAAAGTACATGAGAGTTGAATGTAATACTCAATCAGCTATGTAATCCTCAGTCAGCTAAATCAAGAATGAAAAAACTGGGATAAGAAGATGATCATTTATATATACATATTAGACAAATGTCTAAAAAAATTTGAAGTTATTTTCCATTATGTCCCTTAATAATATAATCAACTAACTGACGTTCTAGCTACTTAATCGTCAGTATTCAAAGTAAGTCATGATGAAGAATAGTCACTCACAAGAATAAAAGTCATGACTACCCTGCTTTTTATCAAATGTATATGAAAAGCTAGATGGAAAGTTCTCGTACCAAATATTACCTCGTAACTATGGAATACCTTCTGAGCATTAGACTATAACTTGGGCACCCCTTTGTTCCTTATTGTATAGAATAAAGGCAATGCTACCTACTCAAACACAAATCCCCTTATCAACAATAATGATTTGTTTTGACCGACTGGATTCAATTCAACAAAAATGTTGACTGCCTCATGTCAAGGACAATTATTTCAAAAGATCTCAAAAGAAGAACATATGAACTTCAGTGCTTCAAAAGAAAGAATTAGCGCTCAAGAAGATTTTACATATCTAAAAGGACAAGCATGACAAGTGGACTCCCAACTATATGAGCACCAATGAAAGAAAAATACATTCAAGTGTGGTTCTGATACACACCAATATGGATTGAGAAGACTTATCACTACATGCACACATTGATGCTTCAAAAAGTATTACATCCAAATGAAGACCCGCTAGGTTGAAAATCCAAAAGGACGACGTAGGCAAAAATTAAGGTATACAAAAATAAAATAATAATAATAATAAATACCCGCTAGGTTGATAACCTAAAAGGACAACCTAGGAAAAAATTAGGGTACAAAAAAATAAAAATAAATACTCGCTAGGTTGAAAACCTGAAAGGGCAACCTAGGCAAAAATTAGGGTACAAAAATGAGTAAAGACCAACTAGGTTGAAATTCCAAAAGGACAACCTAGAAAAAAGGTTAGGATATAAAGTCAACATCGCTTTATCTTCTTTTCTTGCTAGGAATCCTTCTTTTTTTGTACCATAGATTTTCTCACTAAATATCATATTCTAAACCTTGCTTCACTAATTTTTTGTGTTATAAATCTTTTTGTCAAAATGCATTTTCTTATGCTAATCATATGTTGGGGCACAAAATATGTTAGTGTCAAGAGGCCAAAACTAGTATGATGTCTCTACACATAAGGCAATGGCAACTAGAGATCAAGTCGAAGATGTAACAAAATCTCTTTAAAGATCAAAAGGACAATAACCACTATGTATTCAAAGTGGTGTACATATTTCATCCATGAATCCAAGGACCATGTTTGTAAGGAAGTGAAAGAAATAAAATAAAAACTAAAAAAAATTGTAAAAAAGTTGATTGAAAAAATTGAAACAAAATATGAAAATGAAGGAAAATGTTCATTCATCAAGTGCATTCATGACATTTCATATTTTCAATAGTGTATAAATTTAAAATCAGGACTACTGACCGACACCCTCTAATTTAAAAGACGGGATGACTGAGCCATACACTCTAATTTAAAGTTGGGATAATTGACCCGCACCCTCTGATTTAAAAGCCAAGATGATTTCCCATTATCTCACATTGATATTCTAGTTGACAATACGGCCAGTCATTTGCTCTTCTCTTTTATGGATGGTTTCTCTGGGTATAATCAAATTAAGATGGCAACCAAAGATATGGAAAGAAGATATGGAAAGAACGACTTTCATTTTTGGTCTGAAGAATGCTAGGGCAACCTACCAAAGAGCTATGGTAACCTTGTACCATGACATGGTACATAAAAGTGGTAGAAATTTATGTAGATGACATGATTGCTAAGTCAAAAATAGAAAGAAAAACATGTTATTGATCTAAAGAAACTCTTCGAAAGACTTAGAAAGTTTAAGCTAACACTTAAAAAAGAATAGAGATCGGCCTTGATAAGGTTCGGGCCATTTCAGAAATGACTCCCCCAAGTACAGAAATAGAAGTTCGCATTTTTCTTGGGAAACTAAATTATATTTGAAGATTTATATCACATGTAACCGTCACTTGTGAACCGATCTTTAAACTTTAATGGAAAAATCAAACAGTTGGGTGGAATGAAGAATGTCAAATTGCATTTGAGAAAATTCGACAGTATTTGCAAAAGCCTCCAATTCTAGTTCCCCCAATTACGGGCCGACCCTTGATCATGTATCTTCCCAGCCTCAACGGGTCCATGGGATGCGTTTTGGGGCATCACGATGAAACAGGAAACAATGAGCATGCCATTTACTATTTGAGCAAAAAATATACAGATATACAATGTTAGAATGAACTTTTTGTGCCTTAGCTTGGGCGACCCATCGCTTGAGGCAATGCATGCTTTGCCATATGACTTGCTTGACATCCAAGATGGATTCAATTAGGCTCATTTTCAAAAAAATCTGCTCTCACAAGGCAAATTGCTAGTTGGCAGGTGATGTTATCAAAATATGATAATACCTATCTCACTAAGAAAGACATCAAATGGTGGATGATTATTAGTCAATGCAATGTGAATTTTTGGATGAAAACATCATGGTTTTGCCTGAAGAATGAGATAATGGAAAATGGACCCTATTGTTCGACGGTCCTGGAACATTATGGGACATGGGATTGAGGTTTTCTTAATATCTCCCAAAAATAACAGTTGATATCTATCATAACGTATCAATGTTTTGATTGTACCAATAACATGATAGAATATAAAGCTTGTGCCTTGGGAATTTTGGCTGCTTTGGAATCAAAAGCAAACATGATATAAGAAGTTAACACCTTATTTTACCAACATATTGTCTTCACAATTTGACAAAATCACCTTTCATCATGTCCCTCGAGAAAACAATCAACTAGTTGATGCTTTGGCTACTTTATCCTCGATGTTCCAAATAAATTGAAACTATGAAATCCCGTCCATTAAAATGGAGAGTTGGGATTATCCTGCCTACTGTCAGGAAATGCATAAGAAACTGATGGGAAACCTTGGTATCACGACATCAAACAATATTTTATAAATAAAGAGTATCCTACCGAAATATCAGAGAATGAGAAAAGGACTGTGAGACGGTTAGGCGCAAGCTTTTTCTTGAATGAAAATATTTTGTATAAAAGGAATCATGATATGGTACTCCTCAGATGCGTCGATGTTGATGAGGCAAAAGAAATTTTACAAGATGTCCATGATAGCTCTTATTGGATCCATATGAACCGACATGCCAAGTCTAGAAAGATTCTTCATGTCGGGTATTACTGGCTCACACTAGAAAAAAATTGTTTTAATTATGTAATGAAATGCCATAAGTTTAAAATATATGCTGACAATATCCACGCCCCACCAATGCCCCCTGAACACCCTTAGAGTACCCTAGCCATTCTCAACAATAGATTGAAGAGAAGATTTTTGCAAAAGGTTGATAAGCATTTTGCATTCGTCAAGAGTGAGACCAAGAATAGGTGAATCCTTATTAGAAACAGTAATATTTTCAAGGCATTCATTATGAGCATCACCATAACCAACAATATTATGGACAGTGGATTCAGAACCCTTAGGTTTAAAACCAGGGAGAAAACCGTGTAGCCAAAGCGAGAAAAGTTAGTGCATACTTTGTTGCTTGTGGAATTTCCTTTACTGAGTAATTTCTTGCCATCTGCGGTGCTAATCAAAGCTTCAACATCATCATCACCATCATCCAAACCATTTTGCCTCTCATGTTGTAAAACCATAGAAAGTCAAATGAAAATGAGTTCAAACAACGTAAAAAGATTCATTCAAACCTTTCAACAGACGTATAACATAATCTTGCTCATGACATTTATTAAAATCACACCAGCAATAAGTAATAGCATGACAAATCTCCAATTCGCCCTAAAACACCAGTAATGCATTGAAATAATGAGAGGCATGGAGATTACCTTGTTTGAAACTATACAATTCTTGTTGTAGGTCAGCGACGGGAAATAGATCGCCTTGAGAGAACCGTTCTTTGATTCAAATTTTATGTTGCAAAAATTATGCATATTTTGAGGAGGAGCATAACTTAAAGACTTAGTGCATTGTTTGAGAGTGGGGTATAAGTCAGGATCAAAATTAACATGATAGACTTAGTGCATTGTTCATTAATCATCCTCATACATCAAGAAGAATGGAAGTTTAATCCTCAAACTAACAAGATATGAGGATGGACCACATTACTCATCTTCTCACTTTACTCAAAACAAAGACAAAACTGGAAGTGAGGTTTTACCATTCGAAACAAGATCAATGGACAATCATCTAAATCTCCAATGGATAAAATATATTGCTCCTTATATTTGAAGCTTCAGACTTCTATAAATTGAGATTATCGGGTCCTCATAAAATCATGCAAGCTATTCACAATCAAAGATAAAAGATTTGCAAAAACAATCTCATTACATCTCTTATATAGTTTATATCAATCTTAAATATATCTTTGGATCAATTTTGAAGGTGTATATCAGTTTTAGTTGTTAAGGTCCAATCAACACAAAACATCTTAAAATTTTTATATCCTCAAGTTAAGAGTAACTTGTTAGAATTTGTGTAAGGTCAGTGACGTCAGAAAAGCAATTATTTTTGTAAGCCTGACAAGGCTAAGATATACATAGTGAAAAAATATCATTAGAGGATAGACCTATTTGAGCCATAGTGAAAATACACACAAGTGTGTGAGGACTGAATGTAACACACTTTGGGTGAACCAATATAAATTTGTGTGTGTCCTTATTCATTAGATTCTTAATATATTACATATGGAAATGAAACACCACTATCTGATTTCAAATTAAAATTCAAATTCAAATATCAAATTTACATGCCAGCGAGTCTGAAACTATTCTTCTGATGCTAAACCCATCTTAAGTTCCACCAGCTGCTAAAGAAATAATCATAAAACGGTGAGATATAAAATCTTATTGAACTCGGAAAATAAAGGGAGGGGTAGTTTTAAAAATATTTCTTTCATAGGTATGTGCAAAAACATGAAATTATTATGCATCTCCTGATCAAGTGCTCAACTTTAATTTTTTATAAAATCTTATGTCAACATTATTTAATAAAAATTTTAAAACTATGCAATGCATCTTTCATCTACAACAATTATAAACAAGCTAGTAATGTTCTAAAAGTCATGTGGAAATTAAATCCTATGTCCCTGATCAAAAGCACATAGATCAGAGAATACATGGACCCGAGAAAGCATGGACCAAAGGCATCAAGGTAAGAGGATGGATGGACTAGAGGAAACATGGTCAGAGGATGCATGGAAAAGTCGCAACGTGTTTATAGGATGCATGGACCAGAGGAATAATTAGAGGAAGTGCGTCCCGTGGAAGTGTTAGAGGAAACTTCTCATAGAAGTATCAGAGGAAGTGTGTCCTCTGGAAGAATAAGAGGAAACACGTCCCTTGGAAGAATAAGAGGAAACGCGTCCCTTGGAAGAATAAGAGGAAATGCCTCTGTGAAAGAATAAGAGGAATCGCGTTAAGAGGATGTTGAACAGTGATCAGAGTAAGAGGAACAAAGAAAAGAGAAAGAGTTAGAGGAATGATTAGAGAATAGATAAAGAATTAAAGGAAGAAGAATATAGAAAAAGTAAGAACGATTAGAGAATAGATAAAGAATTAAAGGAATGATTAGAGAATAGTTTTACATATGTTTTATTGTTTTTCTTAAGTGGCCCATCAGTTATGGTTGTCAAAAAGGAAAATACATTTCTTTAAAAACGACAAGCTTTTCGTGTTGTTGTTCTTCAATATATTGATAGTTCTTTCTTTGAGGCACAATGACCAAAACCTATAAACAAATTAGGGGAGTTATCAAAATTTCTAAGTGTTGAAAATGTAAAATCAAGTTCAATAAATAAAGTTCAAGATGTAACAATCCTCTTACAATTTTAGAAAACATTTTTAAATTTAAATTAATAAAATAATTTATAGAAAAATTATTTGTTTGTAACTCTCTATTTTAATAATAATGGAATTAAGTTTTAATTAAAAATGGAAAAGTGGTAATATTAAAATTTGTCCAATTGCAAAATGAAGGACATGCCGCATTTCTCTTTCTCCTTCTTAGACACTCATGTGTGTTAACTCATTCTTAAGTTCATTTCCTTCGGGTTTTTTTTTAGCCACAATCTACTCTCAAAACACTCTAACACACAACCACTCAGTTATTGTTCATCATCTCTTCCAATCCTCCATTTTTCCATCTCTTCTTAAAATCTTTCAAATACAACAACTCATTAAAGTTTCCCATACTTGCCCCAACCCCTTGCATGCATGTTTCAAGCCCTCAATCTCTTTTGTAATCAGTCACATCGTACCAAGGCGAAGTTGAGGACAACTAGTAAAAAATTTTGGAACCAAGTTTGTTCTAAGTACTTAGGATTTTGATGCTTACAAAAGCACCACATGTAATCTTATTTTGTACCTTGAATTTCTATATTAAATACCACCAGAAGATGAAGTTATCAGAGGCAGAAGCTGAAGTCACCAGAGGCAGAAGATTAGTAATCAGAAGATAAAATCACACCAGAGGATACACCTCTAGAAGTAACCAGATAATGCATCCTGAAGGTACCAGAGGATGCATCCTGAAAGCACCAGAGGATACACCAGGATATCAAAACACCATAAGAGGATATCATTCCTGGCCCAGATTAGAAGGAAGCTGAGTCCAGAAAGAGACCTGGACCAGACCAGAAGGAAGGCTGCCAGAGGGAGACTTGTTCCAGACCAGAAGGAATCAAAATGCAGACTTAACCAGAGCTTCAGATAATTGGTCCAAAACAAATGACTTAGTCCAGATTTGGCCCAAACCAGAAGGTAGCATGGTTCAGAGTACGAAACTAAGTCCAGACCAGAAGAAATGATTTCCAGATTTAATACAGACCTGATCCAAATCAAGAGGTAAGTGTCCAGAATTAAATATTCTTTGTCTAGAGTTAATTTCAATTCAATCCAGACCCAGTATTTTTTAATATTCTTTGTCTTAAGAATTGGTCCAGATAAGAGGCATGTGCTCAAATCAATGGTCCAGATTTAAGCATCATGGCCCAGTGTTGGCCGAGATCAGAAGATCAGACCATATGGCCCAGTGTTGGCCGAGATCAAAAGATTAGAACGTGTAGTGAAGTATTGGCCGAGATCAGAGGATCACAGCAGATCAGATTGGAAGTCCAGAGTGGTCGAGATCAGAAAGTGTGGTCCAGGGTTGGCCGAAATCAGAGGATCACAGCAGATCAGTTAGTATGGTCCAGATGTGGTCGAGATTAGAAGATCAAACGTTCGAGATTTAATCATGATGATATTCAGTGGAGACATGATTAAATTTGATCAAAGTATTAAAAGGATTTGATTCAAAAATAAAGTGAAGTCTTGTGGAAATTAGAAGCTATTGGCGGGAAGAAAGATTTGTTCCAGAATTAATTAAAGTCAGGATTGGCCAAAGTTATTTTCGAAGGCAATTAGGAGCAAAAAAAGATATGTTTTTTATTTAAGAGAAACCCGATTGGACAACTTATTTTTGCAAGTGAATCCATCAAGATACAACTCGAATTTAAGCTTGGAAGAGACCCTAATCTGCATCTATAAAAGGAGGCTCAAGGCAGAAGACTTAGCATCGAAAATCACAAAAGTGCCACACACTTCCAGAAGCAAACACTCGAGTTTTCAGTGAGGTTAATTGTGAGTTATAGCTTTCCAGAAGTAAGCACTCGTGTTTTTCTTTCCCTTGTGTTAGATCTAAGTTGTTGAAGTAGAATCTACAATATGAGGGAGTCAGAACGGGTAGCAGAGTACTTAGCAATTAGATTCAAGGCGTTGTAATTCCTTCTACAATCTGGGTTGTCAGATTCGTAGGAGAAGACTTGACTTGAGAAGTCAAGGTGCTGTATTCCTCAACAGTCTAGGATTGTTAGACTGTTTGAGAAGACTGACTTGGAAGGTTAGTAGTATTGTTGTAATTAAAGGTTTTGAATTAGTGATATCCTTCAAAGTAATGGGACTGGACGTAGCCTCGTTAACGGTGAACCAGTATAAAATTCTGTGTTTTTATTTTTACTTTATATCCGTGGCTAACTTTGTTTGATTCATACATCAGGTTTTGTTAAAAAACTGCAAAAACAGAAAAAGTATTCAAGTTAGTCAAACACAATTCAACCCCCCCTTCTCGTGTTTGCACCTTCAAAAACGATAAAGAAATTGTAGAATGAAGCGAAGACTAAAGAAATTGAAAGCTGAAGTAGAAGATAACTTCCCCAAATTAGCTAAATTCGAAAAGGAATTTCCTTAGAAAAATGTGAGTTCTTTTCTAGAACTGTCACTGGTCACATATCCTCTTACTCTTATTATGTTGCCTCTCACCTATAAGCTTCTAGTCATGCTGGTTAGAGTTTGTTTCTAATTAGAGTTTTTCTCTGGTCATGATGCCTCTGATATGTTACTAAAAAATGCACAGTCTCTGGTCCAAGTCTTCCTTGGACCGTGCTACCTCTAGTCCCAACTTTCCTCTAATCGAGTTTCCTCTAGTCCAAGCTTACCTCTGATTCATGTTTCCTCCTATTAGAATGCCTCAGATCATGTTGCCTCTGATCCAAGAATGACTCAGACCACACTAACTCTGATCACAAAATCTGCCTCTGGTCATGCTGCCTTTAATCCATGCTTCCTCTAATCACGTTGCCTCTAGTCAGAGTCAGCCTCTGGTCCAAGCTTCCTTATCATAATGTGAAATTTAAAAGACAAACCCATATTTAAACGAACAACCAACTAGGATTTTCTCAATGATGATTGAAGTTATCTTATATTTCTATCACCATGTTAATTTGATTAAATGGTTACATTAATCATTTCGATGTAATGTTAATTGCATATATAACATTACATAAACATTGCATTCATTATGTCATGGCATTCATGGTCCAAGTACATGGTGTGACATTTTAGCTTTGTTTCAAAATTCCTTTGCCATAGGCTAAAACACTTGGGACGCTAATTAAGGTCATGGCCATATCACCTTTTCCACAGGCTCTAGTCATCTAGGTTACTCACATCTGTGTGATTAGAGAAGCTTTTCTTTATAAAAGAAATGGATATCAGTAGGCTTTTCTTTAATTAAAAAGGAAATGAAGACTAGAAAGTTTTTCCTTATAAAGGAAATGGATATCAGTAAGCTTTTCCTTAATTAAAAAGGAAATAAAAACCAAAAAGCTTTTCTAAATGAAGAAAAGAACATATTTTAAAAATTTGGCTAATGAATAATAAAGCATTTCATCTTAGTGTTAAGTTTTAATCGTTTTGAGAAAACTATTTCGGATTGCCCTCCCCTTTTTAAGTGCTCACTGAGTTTATTATCTCACCCTTATATTAATGAATTATAGTAGATGGAAAGAAGTAAGGCAGGTGTCAGAGCTTAAGGACAACATTTAGTACTATTATTTTGTGTAGAAAGTAATGTGATTGAATTTTGGTAATTCAAATGAGGATTGTAAACTATAAATTTGTAGTTACAATTTATTGTGTTGATTGAACCTTGTAGGATTCGAACATGATGTGTTCTTTTTTGTCAAAGTGTATGAATTTATTACCACATTTTAAAAACATCGTGATGTGTTTTACATTTTGTTATCAAAGTTGGTAGAACCAATTGTACTTTGGCTAACGGGTTACGAATTAGGAAAATCTTTCTTTCATTATGTGTTCTTAGTGTCATTTCATCAAATATTAAGCCTAATCAACTTAATATTTGGAGTTTGGTATACAAAATTATGGCAGAAAGACGTGCAAGGTCAAGGGTGGATGCTCCACTAGAGGATAATGATTCTCCTCCACGACGACCTACTGCTGGACCCTGGTAACATATACTGGAAGCTATTCAACTTCATGAAATGGCTACAACAATCTTGGTTCAACAAATGGCACTACAAAGGAGTGGAAATCAAATTGCAATACAATCTTCTATGACTTCCTCAAGCTGCAACCTACATCATCTAAAGGAACAAAAAGTGACATTTGCTGCCCACCTACTGAAGGGTAAGGCTAAATATTGGTGGAAGGGTGCAAGAGCCCACTTACTAAACATGGGAACACCCTTAGACTTGGAGCATTTTTGACGTGGCTTTCTTAGAAGAACATTACAAAAAGAGTGCAAGAAGATAGAAGAATCTACAATTTGTTCATCTGCAACAAGGAAGTAAGCATGTAGCTAAATATGTACCAAAGTTTGAGGAATTAGCTAGATTCTCCCAACATGCCCAATACGTTCCAAATGAAGACTGGAAGATCAATCAATTTGAATGGGGTTTAAGGTCTGATATTAGAAGCAGTATTAGTCATCTAGAGATCACTAGTTACTCCACCCTAGTGCACTAGAGTTATATCATTGAAGATAATTTGAAGATAGTACAAAAGGAAAAAGAGGCGAGATGGAAACAAAGGAAGGATACTAACAAATTTAATCCACGGTTGAAGGTGAAGACTTCCTCTGGTAAAGGGAAGCAGGTGCAGACTTCATGTTCTCTTAGGACAGGGAGATGCTTAAGGTGTGGATATAAGCATGGATGAGAATGCTTAGGAGGAAGAAATGATTGCTATTTTTGCAACTAGTACATATTATATAAACCAAAACCCCTTTAATTGCTAGGTTTGATATGGTGCATCCTATTTTTTTATATCCTTTCAAGGTGTTTCACAACTCAATCTTCCTACTTTAAATTTACCCTCTACCTTAGTTGTAACTATTGTAGCTAAGAACCAAATTTATACTTCCTTAGTATGTCCTCAATGCCAAATTAGCCTATTTGACAGGATATTTATAGTACACCTAATTTCCTTACCCTTTAAGGGCTTAGATATTATCCTAGGAATGGATTGGATGTCAGAAAATTCTATGACTCTGATTTGTCATGGTAAAGAAGTTAAAATTCCAGGAAACATTCCCCAGCCACAAGAACCAGAACTTTCTTCCTTAGAAGTAAACCATTCAAGTATTCTAGTAGTAAATGTATTTGAGGATGTTTCCTTGAGGATGTAACATCCATTCCTCTAAAGAAGGAGATATAATTCTCCATAAACTTAGCCCCTAGAACCGGTCCAATTTCCATTGCCCCTTATTGGATGCCTCCATTAGAGTTGATTGAACTTAAGAATCAACTGGAGGATTTGAGCAATAAACATTTATTAGACCAAGTGTGTCACCAATGGGAGCCTCTGTACCGTTAGTGAAGAAAAAGGATTATGGAATGAGAATGTGAACAACCTTTTGATTAGAACAAGGATTATGGAAGAAAAAGGATTTTGAATGTCAGAGGTTATGTTTTAAGACCATGTGATTTCCAAGGGAGGGGTAGCTGTGGACCTTTCAAAGTAGAATCGGTGTGGGAATGTGAACAACCTAAGAATGTGACTAAAGTTAAAAGTTTCTTAGGTTTAGCAGGGTACTACCATAGGTTTATCAGGAAATTCTCTCAAATAGGCTTGCCTAAGACAAAGTTGACACGTAAGGAACAACCTTTTGTGTGGGACCAAAAGTGTGACAAAATTTTCCAAACACTTAAGACCAAACTGACCACAACTCCTGTACTAGTCATTCCAGACCCAACCCTAGGATTTGAGGTTTATTGTGGTGCATCCTTGAAAGGCTTAAATATCATCATATTATCATTAAATCTGAAGATATACGAAAAACAGCCTTCAAAACTACGTATGAACACTATGAGTTTTTGCTTATGCCATTTGGCGTAACAAATGCTCCAGTAGTGTTCATGGATTACATGAATAAGATATGGATATCTTATCTTGATATGTTTCCGATAGTGGTTGTTGACGACATTCTGATTTATTCCTAGATTCCCGCATAACACGAAGAACACCTTCAGATTGTACTACAAATAATGAGAGATAAAAGATTGTTTGCTAAACCTAGTAAATGTTCGTTTTGAAAGTCAGAGGTTATGTTTTAAGACCGTGTGATTTCCAAGGGAGGGGTAGCTGTGGACCTTTCAAAGTAGAATCGGTGTGGGAATGTGAACAACCTAAGAATGTGACTAAAGTTAAAAGTTTCTTAGGTTTAGCAGGGTACTACCATAGGTTTATCAGGAAATTCTCTCAAATAGGCTTTCCTAAGACAAAGTTGACACGTAAGGAACAACCTTTTGTGTGGGACCAAAAGTGTCACAAAATTTTCCAAACACTTAAGACCAAACTGACCACAACTCCTGTACTAGTCATTCCAGACCCAACCCTAGGATTTGAGGTTTATTGTGGTGCATCCTTGAAAGGCTTAGGTGGTGTACATATACCTCTAGAAAATTACCCAAACAATGATTTAGAACTGGTTACCATAGTGTTTGCCGTTAAGATCTAGAGACATTATCTGCATGGAGTACACTTTGATGTCTTTGGTGATCATAAGAGTTTGAGGTATTTATTTGATCAAAGAAAACATAACATGAGCCAACGTAGGTCGGTGGAATTCTTAAAAGATTATGATTTTGAGTGGAGGTACCATCCAGGAAAGGCCAATGTGGTAGCAAATGCCTTGTGTAAGAAGTCACTCTACATATCCCATTTAATTATCTAGGAAATGGACCTGATAGAGAAATTCATAGACCTTAATTTGAAGATTAATTTGAAGACCAAAATTTGCATCCCTAATGATCAAGATTTGAAAAGGATAGTATTAAAGGAAAGCAACAAGATTCACTTAACCATTCACCTTAGATCAAAAAATATGTATCAAGACCTTAAGAAAAACTATTGGTGGCCAGGGATGAAATTGATGTGGCCACCTTTGTTGCTTAGTGCCTAACTTGTCAAAAGGTGAATATAGAGCATCAAATACCAGCAAGCCTATTACAACCATTGATAAACTTGAATGTAAGTGGGATTCTATTTCGATGGACTTTGTGGTAGGACTGCCTCGTACCCAATCAGGGTATAATTCCATTTAGGACCCTAAATGACTTTTCTATTTTAGAAAGCCTTCAAAAATCTTTATGAACCGTTTACACCTTAGCACTGCCTACCATCCACAAACTGATGGCTAAATTAAAAGGACGATTGGGAATTTGAAACAGATGTTAAGGGCTGTTGTCTTCGAGAATGGTGGAAGTTGGGATATACACTTTCCTCTTATATAATTTGCTTATAACGATACTTATTGCACTAGTAAAGGTATGGCTCCATATGAGGAATTGTATGGAAGCAAGTGTAGAACTCCTTTATGTTGGTCAGATGTAAGGAACAAAGGAATTATAGGACTTGAGCATATTCAAGAGACCATTGAAAATATCAAAGTCATTCGTGACAAATTGGGAATTACTTAGACTAGAAAAAATAGTTATGTTGATCATAGAAGAAGACCCTTAGAATTTGATGAAGGTGACCATGTATTCCTTAGAGTTAGAAGGTTGTTAAAAGACAAGAAAATCATCCCTTGTTTTGTTGGACCCTTTCAAATTATGGAGAGGATAGGTCCCTCAGCCTATAAATTAGCCTTACCGCCCTGTTTGTCTAGTTTACATGATGTTTTTCATGTCTCTCAACTCAAGTAGTATATTGCAGATCCTTATCAGATCTTGAGTCATGAATCTCTGCATGTAAAGCCCAACCTTCTTTACAATCCAGTACCAACTCATATTATTGATAAAAACATGAAGACATTAAGCTATAAGACCATTCCTTTAGTAAAGGTTGTTTGTGGAGGATTGAAGGTGCAAACACGAGATGGTGATTGAATAGTGTTTGACAATGTTGATAAATTTTTGCTAATTTGGTCAAGGTTGATTGGTCTGTATGATATACTTAGATAAGAAGCAATCGGGTTCAGAGGCAGCAAATAATGAAAGAATAAGCAATTAGATACATAGATTTATCCTGGTTCACCACTAACTTGGCTACATCCAGTCCATTCATTTGAAAGGCATTAATCCACTAATTCAAATACCCTGAATTACAAAGCACCCGACCCTCCAAGTCAGTCTTCCCAAATAGCCTGACAACCACATAATTTTGAGGAGCAACACAACCTTGACCCTACAACCCCAGAGTGAAGAAGGAACTCAACCACTATCGAGTTGGATACAAAAGATTGGAAATTTAAGTGTTTGGTTCTAACAAAGTTGGTAATAATAATAACTCTCACATTCTATGAAAAAAAACATAGAAAACATTTCTAAGTTGAACAAGTGTTTCCCTCTTCAAACTCTAAGATGAATTTGAAATTTTGAGCGCATGAGTTCGTCTACTATTTTCTGATATTCGATAATCTTCTTCTTCAGCCTTGAGTATCTATTTATAGTTAAAATTAGGTCTTCAATTTTGTCCTTGTATAATTCTGAATCCAATGTGAGCAGTTCTTCTAGATTGGTTTTTTTTTCTTATTTTGTTCACATTGATTATGTTCGTATTTTGTTCAGATTGAGTTTGTAAAGTCTTTAATTTGGTTATGTTCATATTTTCTTCATATTGAGTTTGTAAATTCTTCAAATTGAGTATGTTATTATTTTGTTCAGATTGATTTTGTAAATTCTCGTGATTGATTTTGTTTAAATTTTGTTGTATATAAATCTTGATCAAATATTCTTAAAATGTTGACCATATCTTCTTTTCAACTTTGTCAAAGATTTTCCTTAGTTGTAAATCTGAATCAAATTTTACTTTAGATTTTCTTCTATTAAAAATATGAACCAAATCGTATTTTAGTTTTTCTTCAATTATAAATTTGAATCAAATTTTATTTTAGATTTTCTTCAATTATAAATCTAAATCAAATCTTATTTTAGATATTCTTCAATCATACTTTGTGAAGTCAAATATATTGTTCTAGTAAAATACTTTTGTTGTCATCAAAACTCTAAGTATTAAACCAATTTTATTCCAACAAGGATCATCACCAGAGGAAGCCACCTCTGAAACAAAAGATGATATAATGAAGAAGTTTCCCTATCTCTTCTAATAGGTATGCTCTCAAATTTTGAGGACCAAATATTCTAAGAGGGGAGAATGTAACAACCCTCTTACTATTTTAGAAATCAAATATAAATTTAAATTAGTAAAATAATTTATAGAAAAATTACTTATTTGTAACACTCTATTTTAGTAATAGTTGACTTAAGTATAAAGTAGAAATGAGAAAGTGGTAATATTAAAATTTGTTTAATTGAAAAATGAAGGACACTCCAACTCACAACCACTCAGTTACTGTTCATCATTTCTTCCAGTCCTCCATTTTTCTATCTCTTCCCAAAATCTTTCAAATACAACAACTCATTAAAGTTTCCCTTTCATACCTCGACCCCTTGCATGTATGCTTCAAACCCGTAATCAGCCACATTGTACCAACGTGAAGTTGAGGACAACCAAGAAAGACTCATAAGAAATTGGAGCAATGAGCGAAGGCAGAAGAATTTGAGAGTTGAAGTAGTAGATAACTTCCCTAAATCAAAAAGGAATTTCCTTAGAAAACTGTATGTTTTTCTCTAGAAATTATTTCACCATTTTCATGTCTGTTCTGGGTTCGATTTCACTTTGTTTCACTAATTTGAAATATTTTTTGGGTTTTATATTGGGTTTTACTAAGATATGAAAGTGAGGAAAAAAACTCAGAGTTTCTCTTAAATCATGCATTTTGCGATTGTGGTGTGATCATTCTGATGTGTTAGGATTTCAAGAAAATAGAATTAATCGTGATGGGTGAAATATGGAATTAACGTGTTCCCATAATTCCAACAAATACCATTTTGCCTATACTTTTTTCATTATGCCTATGATTTTCTTCTCTTTTGCCTCTGATGTCCCTTTTCTATCTGCCTCTAATTATGTTTCCTTTGGCTGCCTCTTATTATGTTTCCTTTGACAAGTATCCTCTAATTTTGCTCTGGACACATATCCTCTAATTTTGCCTCTGGACATGTATCCTCTAACTTTGTCTTTGGTCACACATCCTTTGGTTCTAAGTATGCTGCCACTGATTAGAGTTTTCCTATGATCAATGTTTGCCTCTGGTAATGCTACCTCTCTATTACTCCAAAATGCCTCTGGTCCAAGTCTTCCTATGATTGAGCTGCCTCTGATCCAAGATTTCCTATGACCGAGCTTCCTCTAGTCCAAGTCTTCCTCTGACCAAGTTGCCTTTGGTCCAAGTTTTCCTCTGACTGGGCTGCCTCTTATCCAAGTCTGAATATGATTAATGTTGCATCCGATTATAATGCCTCTGATCATGCTATCTTTGATGCAAGCTTCCTATGATCACGTTGCCTCTAGTTAGAGTCAGCCTCTGGTACAAGATTCTTGATTAGAATGCGAAACTTAAAATACAGAACCCCATTTAAACAAACAATAATCTATGAGTTTCTTGATAATTGATTAAAATTAAGTTACCTTCCAATTCTATCACCTTGCTGAGTTGATTAAATGGTTGCATTAATCATATTGATGAAATGTACAATGGGACATTTTAGCTTTGTTTCATGTATGAAACAATGGGTAAAGGTGACATTATTGGGATGCCAACTGGGGTCATGGCGAGACCGCCATTGCGATAGACTCCACCCATTTGGGTTACCCACATCTAGGTGATTTCAGGAGTTTTTCCTTGTAAAGGAAATGGATATGAGTAATATTTTCCTTAATTAATAAGGAAATGAAGACCAAAATGTTTTTCCTTGTAAAGGAAATGGATATAAGTAAGCTTTTCTTTAATTAAAAAGGAAATGAAAACCAAAAAGCTTTTCTAAATCAATAAAATAAATAGAATACATTTCTCTACTTAAAGAAAAGAACATACTTTTAATATTTGGCCAATGGCTAATATAGCATTTCATCTTAATGTTAAGTTTTCATTGTTTTTGAGAAAACTATTTCAAATTGCCTTTCCTCTTTTAAAGAGCTTACTGAGACTATTATCTCACCTTTATTTTTATGTATTATAGTACAGAGAAAGAAGTAAGGCTGGAGTCAGACCGAGAGGATAACATTTAGTACTTATATTTTGGATAGAAAGTAATATGTGATGGAATTTTGGTACTTCAAAAGAGCATTGTAAACAATAAATTTGTAGTTACAATTTATTGTGTTGATTGTACCTTGAAAGATTTTAACATGACTTGTTCTATTTTGTCCAAATGTAGGAATTTATTACCATATTCATGGTGAAGGGTTTTCAGGTAGTTCAAATTTCATTTCTTAAATGCTAAAAACTTCAAATTTATCATTAATTTAAAATATGTAAAAGAACACAATCTTATTCTCCTTTAAGTATGGAAACATAACATAATCCTTTTTTCCTTAATGTATGAAAAAAATATAATGGCCTTTTTTTTCTCCTTAGAATATTGAAAATTTTCCCAATTAGCTTGATATTGTTCACAAAGATAATTGAGATCTATTTTGGCAAAGTTCGTCTGGCCTTGACCCTGAATCGACATTATGATTCGATGTCCCTTTACACATTGTTTCATGCAAGAAACAATCCTCAAATGCCCCATCGTGTACTTGAACCATGTATGTCATGACTACATGAATGCAATGCATATGTAATATCATGTAACCAATGCACAACTCATTAACAAATCTAATGAAACCACTTAATCAAACCCAATATGTAAATATGTATAACTAGATGACAAATTAACTTCAACTATTCATCAAAGAAAGTCTTAATTGAGTTGTCGTTTGATTAGAAGAAATCACTTAATTACGCATAATGATATGAGAATTTGGATTAAAGGCAGCATGTTTAGAGGAATTTGGATCAAAGGCAACATGACCAGAGGCAAACATGGGTCAAAGGTAGACCCGGGTCCGAGGCAGCATGAGCAGAGGAATTTGGATCAGAGGCATGCTATGGGTAGAGGAACCTAGATCAAAGGCAACATGACCAGAGGCACAGTCGAGTTAGAGGCAACATAACTAGAAGCATGTTCTGACCATAGGCAACAAGACCAGAACCATGACTTACCATAGGTAGACTCAGGTTAGAGGCAACGAGAGCAGAGGAACTTGGATCGGAGGCAGCATGACTAGAAGCATGTTCTGACCATATGCAACATGATAAGAGGAAAAAAAATAAAGGTCAGTCAGAGGAACTAGAATTGGAGGCAGTCAAAGGAAACATAATTTGAGGCTAAGACTAATCTAAAGTAGGAAAACGCTTTAGAGGGTTTAGGGAATACGTTAATGCAAAAGGCGTATCAACTAGCCAGCTAACCGTTTACTTTCATTTCATCAATCATTGACACACCGTAATCATTAACAAAACGTATGCAGATTAAATGGATTTAGAACAACTAAATGTAGATTTCAAATATTTTTTACATGCTAAACCTCACGGTTTTTAGCTCACTCTAACTTTTCCAAGAATCCCATAATTTCAAACCCAAAATCAATTTGACTCAGTAAAGTAAAATCATAAACGTACCCAGAAAATCGACATGCAATATGTGAAACAGTTATAGGAAAAGAACTCATTGTTTGCCAAGAAGGGATTCCTTTAATTTGAGTTGTTTTTTGGATTTGCTTGATTTCTCATCCCTTAGCTTTTCTCTCCTTTATACCCTGGTTTGGATTTAGAGATCCCCGAATTCTGCTCTATATCGTCCTTTAGTGCTACTTTGGTTGATTAATGGATCTTGAGAGGAAGAAAAGGACATGCAAGGGGTCAGGCAGGTATAGAAGACTTAAGAGAACTTTTGTGTTAGAAGGATTTTGGAAAGGAAATTGATGGGTGAGGGAGACGATGAGCAGTAACGGTGTTGATCTTTTTTGGAGTTGTTTTATGGAAGTGTGTATAGGGATGAATGGGGTGAAAAAGTGAACGGTGGATTAATACTGGTAAGTAAAAAGTAGGAGAGAGAAAAAAATGGCATGGTCTCCTTCTCACACTTGGACTTTATTAATACTACCACTTTCCTATTTCTACTTTAGCTTAAGACTACTATTACTATAAGAGAGTATTACAAATAAATTATTTTTCTACAAATTAATTTTTTAATTTCAGTTTAGAAATATTTTCAAAAGTATTAAGAGGCATGTTACAATATGCATTTGCCTAAATGGCTCGATCATGACTAAAAGTTTCAAACAGTTGGAGTTGTTTCTTTTTTTTTTTTTAATAAACAGAAAAACACCCTCTTAAAATTAAGGTGTTACACTTGCGTTTTGGTTTTGGCCTTGTTACTCCATGTTCATTTCTTTGTATTATATTAATGTTATTAATTAGTGAAAATAATAATTGATGACATTAGAATGCCAACATAGATGGATTGTCTATGTTATCATGTGATGCCTTTGCACTTTAAATATAGTTTGATAAAAAACACAATATAGAAAATATGACACAATAAACAATTTAATTTGAGATTATTTACATATAATCTCATCCAAACACAATTATTTTTTCATAATATTCTATTACTCGGTTTGTAAATGATGGTGTTGGACTAGGAACTTAATTTAGTAATAGTATAATGTAAACGAGAAGAACACATAAGTAATCAAATTAACACAAACATGAGAACATTCCAGAACTTAATATCAAGGTTAATCAAATTCAATCACAATAAAACAGTCACAGGGAGAAAATGTTATGCATGTGCTATAATTTATACTTTTTCATCACTTGTACCATTCTACTCTGAAGTACTTGGTTAGGAGGCCTGATACTATGTCACTACAAGAGTGGACGGACAATTCATGAATGGCCAAGTCCTCATAGATCCTCTCAACTCAACCCGAGACACATATACACGACGGTCGGGGTACTCTGGTTTTGCACGGTAGCTCCCGGCCTTAGGGAATAACCCACTAATCAACTTAGGAATTCCCAACTAGATGTACCCCCAAGGTCTATCAGTCTTACCTTACGGTTTGACTGTAGCCCTCAATGATCAGGCTCATTCAGTTGTACTTCCCCGAATCACTAGGTTTGTCAACCCTCTCTATATGATGACAAAATAATCCTCACTCCAAAACTACAGCGTCTATCTCATACGTACTGGATTATCAAAACTCAATAATTTTCAGTTGTACTTCACAATATTTATCATTATATATATATATATATAAGTCAATCACAATAAAACCCCAATATTTGGTCTACACTACTCACAAAAGACAGTCCAATGACATAATCAGAAATCTAATAGGTGGGACATTCAAGTAATATCATAATTTCAATCAAGTTACAAGAACACTCAAGTACATATCATTCATACAATAACAATCAACATAAGGTTCATAAAACTAGACAGTATGAAATCTTGATATACATAAATTCACAGCAACTCTATAGGTTGCTAAAATATATTTTAGTCCTCCCTATTACCATCCATATATTATTAATTAATTATTATCACTCAATAGGGCTCGACCACACGTAGTAAGCCCCGGATGAATATCTGGGAATTTCAGTATTCTCGTTCATCTCATGTCATTTTATACTCATAATATCGAACCTCATCTCACCCCTTACCTTGGCTGAAGATTTTTCTCAACGAAGCTGATCCGTTGATGTAATGTGTCGCGTCTTCACCAATCACCGTCTCTAACAGCCTAGTCTTTGAAATCAATGTATGATTTTGATATTGAGAGTTGCTGCTGGATGCAACAGGGTAGTAGTCAATTCAATTTTTTTCTTCCTAATAGAACGGAGAAACCGGGACACGGAATGCACGACAGCCTCCTTTATTCACTTATATACCTATCTATACGTACTAGTAGTATTAGGTATATTATTAGCCTTATTATTAGACCTATACACTTAGCCCATGACCCTTATTATTATTATTAATATTATTATTATTATTATAATCATTATTATTGTTATTATTACTACAATCATAAACTCACACTACTAATGCTTAAGTTAATAGACTAATGTAGCAACACACACATTTACATCTTATTTTCTTATATATATATATATATATATATTTTAAAACAAAATTGAATATTATTAATATTAATAATTTAAATAAATCATTAGGGCGAACACATAGGACAAACACGAAGGAAATTATCGCACATGTCAACATACAGATAATAATAGTTGTGCATTATATTTTATAATTAAAATATAATAATAAGAAATTGGGGTGTTACACCATCACAACTACATAATCCATATCTCTCCACACTCACTCCTCTAGCATGTGGTTCCATATGAATATCTACATACCCAAACATTACATGGACATTAGAATACTTTTATATAAAAAACATTACAACAAGATAATCCATAATAAAATACTCATTGTTATTATACCTCATGAAATGATAAAAAAAGGCCAACAAAAATGCCATAGCGAAAGAAGAATTTCTTACAAGATGGACATTAGAATTTCTTATTAAATGGTAACCACTTGAAGCTGTTTTTTAATATTGCATGAATGGTAAACAAGATGGTTTTCAAATTAATGTATTATATAATAATATGAAACATTATATTGAAGACTTATACATTTATGACATTTATGATAAATAAATATTTCCGTAAAGTAAAAATGACTAAAATTATAAAATATTGTATTTCATACTTTTATATTTATGACAGTTATGATAAGTATTACAAAATATATCATAAAGTAATGTATAACTACTGCCAGAAAAAATTTCATTGTCATTTGTGCGAGGTCTCTATTGAACCTAGTTTCTACCTAGATAGAGATTGCAAACAAAAGGTCAAACATTCATTGGCCAAAAAACTTTTCACAATTGATCCTTCTAAATGAGCTCTATTACATACAAAGAACCTAAGAATAAGAAGAACCTGGAAGGGAAATTATTTTATATATTTCATCTCGCAACATTGAAAAAAACTCGTTACACACTTTGATTCATGAGTATAATATATTGTTAGATGAGCGGGAAAACCGTATTTCCCAAATATTCATCCGAGGCTTGCTACATACAACAGTAGCCCTTTGAGGGATAAATTAATTTATGATCAAATATGGAAATTGTGAGATTAATATGCGGAATAGAAACATGTATAAGGTGTTGATTGATTTAATTTCATTAAATGTGTGGTATTTGATATTATTGTGATATTGGGTGTTGAATGAATTTTGTGCATATGTTTGATCAGATGAGTTTATGTGATGTGATATTAAAAGATGGATGCCTTGAATGATATAAGTTTATGTGATGTGATAATAAAATATCAATGCATTGTATGATATAAGTTTATGTGATGTGATAATAAAAGATGGATGCATTGTGTTAACTTTATGAAATGATGATGATGTATGAAGGATGATAGTGATGTTATAAATTTGTGATAAGTTTATGTGATGATGATGATGATGTATGATTGATGATATGGATGTTATAAATTTGTGATTAGTTCATATGATAATGGTGATCATGTATAATTAATGATAGTGATATTATAAATAAGTGATGAGAATATTGAAATAACTCCCTAGTTGATGAAATAATGGTGATTCCAACTAGTGCTTTAGATTATGATCTTAATGGAGTATAATAAGCCAGTGAGGGGAGAAACTAGATGTTATTTATTTGAAGTGGAGATTATCTTGTTGTCATATAGATAGGGCCTCAAAAGCCTAGTGATGTTGGGGAAGTACAACTGAGTTGCTTGATTTGAAGTCCAAGGAAATAATTTAACATACCCATCATGGACATTTCAAATTCCCCTCGCATCATCAATGAGAATTCTTCACATAATCCGTTAATGGTTGATCCAAATATGATATCGTCAACGTAGATTTGAACAAGTAAAGCTTGACCATTAATCCTTTTAATGAACAATGTTGTATCTACCTTTACTTTTTCAAATACTTTTTCACATAGAAAGTTACTCAGCCTATCATACCAAGCTCTTGGAGCTTGTTTCAAACCATAAAGGGATTTTTCTAATTTGAATACATGTGAAGGATTCTTGAAGTCTTCAAAGCCGGGTGGCTATTTGATATAGACCTGTTCATTGATGTAACCATTTAGGAAAACACTCTTGACATCCATTTGAAATAATTCTAAATTCATAGAACAAGCATAAGCATGGAATAAACGAATTGCTTCTATCCTTGCTACCGGAGCAAATGTTTTATCAAAGTTGATCCCTTCTTCTCGGTTGTCTCCTTGATCGACCAACCTTGCCTTGTTTCGACCAACTATACCATTTTCATCTAGTTTGTTCTTAAACACCCATTTGGTACCAATGATGTGTTTATCACCAGGATTAGGAACAAGTTCCCGAATCTTGTTTCTTTCAAACTGGTTTAGTTCTTCTTGTATGGAAAGTATCCATTGGTCGTCCTTAAGCGCTTCAACTACCTTAAAAGGTTCTATCTGAGACATAAATGCCATATTCAAACAAGCATCTTTGAGATTAAGCCTTGTAGTAACTCCTTTGTTGATATCACCTATAATGTTATCAATGGGGTGATCACGATGGGTTCTCCATTCTCGAGGAAGATCATTGTGTTGTTCTTGCTGTCCTATACTAATTTCATTCCTTTGCATTGATTGATCAACTTGATTGTCCTTGCTTATATCATCACTTATAAAATCATCATCATCATCACAAGAAACAATTTTATCTCTTTTGAGGGGTTAGATTCATCAAATGATACATGCATAGATTCTTTCGACTAATAAAGTTCTTTTATTGAAAATTCTAAAAGCTTCACGATATAAGGAATAACCAATAAAAATACCTTCATTGGCTTTCTCATCGAATTTACTAAGATTTTTCTTACCATTATTCAGCACAAAGCATTTACATCCAAATATGTGAAAGTGAGAGATGTTTGGCTTTCTACCTTTACAGAGTTCATATGGAGTCTTCTTTAGTATTGGCCGAATCATTACCTAGTTGGATACATAGCATGTTGTACTAACAGCATCTGCCCAAAAGTATTTTGGTAAACATGAGTTGCTTAGCATGGTCTGTGCAAGTTCTACCAATAATGTTCTTTCTCTCAACAACTCCATTTTGTTGAGGTGTTCTTGGTGCAGAAAATTTATGGAAGATTCCATTTTCTTCACAATATTCTACAATAGAAGCATTTTGAGGTTCTCCTCCATGATCACTTCTTATTGATACAATTTTGATTGCTTGTTCATTTTGTACTAGTTTGGCATAGTTTTAAACCGCTTTAAAAGCTTCATTTTTATTTGACAAAAATAAGGTCCAAGTGAACCTTGAGAAATCATCAACAATCACTAGCCCATATGAATTTTCACCAAGACTTTTAGTTCTTGAAGGACCAAACAAGTCGATATGTATCAATTGAAGTGGTCTTGAAGTTGATACAATATTTTTGGGTTTGAAGGAAACTTTAGTGTGCTTAACCTTTTGACAAGCGTCACATAACTTATCTTTAATAAATTTCATCTTTGGTAAGCCTACAACAAGTTCATGCTTGACAAACTTATTTAAATGATCCAAATGGATATGTGCAAATCTTTTATGCTGTAGCCATGCATCATTGTTGTCACTTACCATAGGACATTTCATTCTTAAAGATAAATCATCAAGATTAATTATAAAAATATTTTTAAAACGCTTACCAACAAACTGGATTTCATTTGATACCTCATTTCGGATAATGGATTCATCCTTGTTGAAAGTTATTTTGTAACCCTTGTCACAAAGTTGGCTAATGCTAATAAGGTTGGGCTTTAATCCTTCAACATATAGAACATCTTCAATTGGAGGAGATGGAGCAGCACCAATTCTTCCTTTGCCCAAAAATTTTCCTTTTTTGTTATCTCCATATATCACGAAGCCTTTTGATTCAAGAGTATGTGTTGAAAATTTTACTTTGTCACCGGTCATGTGTTTTGAACATCCACTATCCAAGTACCATATATTAGAGGTACTCTTTATGCATTCCTACAAAACAGAATCATAATTTGTTAGGTACCTAAAGTGCTTTGGGTCCTTGAGGATTAGTACCTTTCTTGACCCACACATAATGCCCGTTTGGAACTCCAAAATTCCTAAAATGACAAGCATTAGGTGTATGGCCATTTAGACCACAATAAAAGCATGTAGAAGTAAATTTACTTTTATATTTAGGCATAAGAGATTTCTTTTGCACAAAATTTTCTTTAGAATAATGATTATCATTTTGAATAGCTATAACTTTCTCTTTGTTGGATTGATCACTAGCTTTAACAAATATGGTTTTACTAATACTTGGTTTATCAAACTTTGAATAACCAAGTCCACTTTTTTCATTTGAATATCTTTGCATTTTAAGAACATTTTCCAATCCACCTTGTCCCTTTTCATATCTTTCAATGACTCTATTTAGTTGGATAATTCTAAAAGAAAGAGAATCACACTTATTACATGTAGAATTATGTTTTAATTTTTCAAAGTCATTTTCCATAGTGTCAATTTTCTCTATAAGAGATGCAATTTGTTTCTTTTGTTTTGACACTGTTTTGCACAGAACTTAACACTCCATAAGTAATTCTTCTATTGCATTTTGAGCATCATCATTATAAAAAGAATCTTTGTTATTAACCTGTTCTTCTTCGTCATTATGATGTGAAGCCATTAAGGCAAAATTTGCACTTTCGTCACTTTCCGAATTTGAGGATGAACCGACTTCACTGTCCTCCCATGCTATATAGGCCTTTTTGAATTCTTTCTTCTTGTGAGGATTTTTCTTGACAATATTTGGACACTGCGCTTTTATGTACCTTTGCTTACCACACTCAAAACAAGTGATGTTTTGACTTGATGTGGAGGCATCCTTCTTCCCGAATCAAGTGATGTTTACTAGCAAGGTGATGTTCTCATCTTCATCAGATTTCTCATCATTGATTTCCTCTCTTGACTCCGCTTTTAAGGCAATTATCTTTGACTGTCATTCTTTTCTAGCATTCCAAGTTCAATTTCATGTTCTTGAAACTTTCTGAAAAGTGCTTGTTAACGATATTAGAACTTTAAGGTTCAATTCATCATTAGTGAAAATCTTGCCAAGCGCTGTCAAGTGGTTGGTTAGATGAGAAAATCTTTTATGTAAGTCCAGAATAGGTTCTCCGAGCTGCATACGAAACAATTCATTTTCTTGAGATAAGGTATTAAGTTTAGAACGTTTTACCTCAATAGTTCCTTCATGGGTTACTTCAAGAGTATCCCAGATTTCTTTGCCTGTTTTTCAATGAGATATGTGGAAGAACTCAACCATTCCAAGTGCTGATTTTAACATGTTTTTGGCCTTTTTGTCAAATAGCCCTTTCCTTTTGTCATCATCAGTCCATGAGGCTTTTATCTTTATTTGCTCTTCATTGTTGATGTCTATTTTTGGAACATAGGGACCATTCTCTACCGCATCTCAAATATCATCTACTTGTTCCTCAAGATATGCTTGCATGCATATTTTTCAGAAGTCATAGTGTTCTCCAACAAAACAGGGTGGTTTATTGTTACTACCACCATCTCTAAAAACTGGTTGTGCGGAAGCCATGAATAAGGATCGAGGAGCAAGTTACCTAAACCTGCTCTGATAGCAATTGTTAGTTCAGTGGCGCACCTAAGAGGGGGTGAATTAGGTGTTTAGAAATTTTTTGGTTTTTAGAGACTTAGTGGAACCAATGGTACATCCAGTCCTCTTGCACACCACAAGAGATTTTCCACTTATGTTAGAATAAGTACAAGTCTAACTCTAAGAATTCTATTACAGACTTCTAACACTCTCCCTAAGATAGCACACCACTATCTTAACTTACAATACTTGAAGAAAGTACACCACTTTCTTCAATAATAACTTGAATGATTTTGATTGAACTTAAGTGAATATATAGTTGATATGCTTTCTTTGTATAATGATAACAATCTAATACTATTGTACTTCAAGTGCAGTAGAGAACCTTTCCCAATGATATGAAAATGTAAAGCAATATGCACTTGAAATATGAAAGTTTGACTCTTAATGGATTTTCAAAATTTCTCAAAGAAAGTTCTAAATTTGTTTGAAAGTTGTTAAGTTAAATCTGAAACTAAGAAGTATTAATACTCCTTAGACATCACTTCAAATCAGTGGCAATAGTTCCTAGAGGTTTGATGAATATATGTAATGATCCAGAATCATTATGAATTGAAAAATCACTTTGATTCGCAGTTGCATTCGGCTACAGCCTATGTCTAGTCGAATACACCTCTGTAACATTCATATTTTCAAACAATTTTAAGCTTGTATTCCAATACGAATCATTGTAGTTGAATATAGTTGAGTGAATTTTTCCACTGATTTGATTTTGTTTTCGGCGGCGACATCTTGTAGTCGAATACAGAAGTGCAGTTTTAGCTACTGACTTGGTTTTGTATTCGGCTACGACATTGTGTAGTCAAATATAGTGTACTTGGCTATGACATCCTGTAGTCGAATACAAATATGAAGTTTTTGTTACTGACTTAAGTTTGTATTCGACTACAACATGCTATAGTCGAATACAACTTTAGCTTTTGTCAAAAACTTAATTTTCAAACTTTGTTCATGCATTTTGACACTTTGAAACTTCTTTTTTATGCATATGCTAAAAGTATAAGATTCTCATATGCATTTGAAATATATCAATATTATACTGCATCATATACCTTAAACAATATTATATAGCATATTGACAATAGTTGACATTATTTTGAACTTGCAACTTGATCACTTTGCTTGGTCTTTTGTCTTCACCAAAAACATAAGTATTCTTGCATATTTACAGAAAGTGGTAGTGTTAAAAAGTCCAAGTGGCAAAGAGAGAATATGCCACCTTTATTTCTCTGTCTTTCTCCTTCCTTCACAGATACAAACCCATCTTCCACCTTAATTGGAGCAAGGAGCAAAGACTGAAGAAATTGAGAGCTGAAATAGTAGATAACTTCCCGAAATTAACTCAAATTAATGAGGAATTTCCTTAGAAAAAGGTGCGTTCTTTCCTTGAACTGATTTCACATTTTGCATATGGGTTCAGGGTTCGATTTTAGTTTATTTTACTGATTTGAAATAATTTTATGGGTGTGAAATAATGGGTTCCATAAAACTTGAGATTGAGAAAAATTGTTATTTAAGATATAGGAAATGTTAAAAACTATTTCACTTTTTTAAAATCATCCATTCTGCATATGTTTATGTGATGATTATGATGTGTTAATGATTTTTGAAATGGGGGTTAACTGAAGATGTGAATTGCTGAATTCATGCATTTTTCCTCAACCCTCTTTGATGTGTTTTTATTATTTTTGATCACTTATCCTCAAATGCGTTTTTCTGATTATTCTGAGTCTAAGCCTTTGATTCTTTTTTCTTCTGGCTACCTCAGATTTTGTTTCCTCTGGCTTCCTCTAATTATGTTTCCTCTAAGTGCCTCAGATTATGTTTCCTCTGGCTGCCCCTGATTCTTTTTCCTCTGGCTGCCTATGATTTTGTTTCCTCTGGCTGGCTCTGATTATGTTTCCCCTAGTTGCCTCTGATTAGGTTTTCCTCTAGCTGGCTCTGAATTTTGTTTTCTCTGACTGTGTTGCCTCTGGTCCATGCTTTCCTCTGACAGAGCTGCCTATAGCCCAAGTCTTCCTCTCATTGGGTTGCCTCTGCTCCAATCGTTCCTCTTACCGAGCTACCTTTGATCCAAGTCTTCCTTGGAAGGAGCTGCCTCTAGTCGAAGCTTTCCTCAATCTGAGCTACCTCCAGTCGAAGTCTTCCTCTAACCGAGTTACATCTGGTCCAAGCTTTTCTCAGACCAAGCTACCTCAGGTTCAAGTCTTCCTTTGATCGAGCTGCCTCTAGTCCGATCTCTTTTCTCACTAAGAATGCTTCTAATCCAAGAATGACTCCAATCACGCTGCCTTTGATCAGAAATATGCCTCCAATCCAAGCTTTCTCTTATAAAGTTACCTCTGGTAAATGTCAACCTCAATACGAAATTTAAAAGAAAGAACCCCATTTAAACGAACAACTAGCTAAGAAAGAACCCTTTCCTGACATACTCCATTTTCTTTAAAGTATCAGTCTCATCAAATTTTCTAGAAGGATTCCTTAGTTCCCACATTCCATTAAAATACCTACTATTCAACCTCCAGTTATGGTTGGGAGATAACCAACGACGATGACACATGAATTAATGATTTTACCATTACATAAGCACTATGAGGTAGTTTCAATACTACAACATGCACATGCATATTGACAGTTAGTACTCCATCCAAGAAACTTAGGATATGTTGGAAAGTCACTAATAGTCCATACTATACATACACGAAGTTGAAATGTCTTTTTCTTGTAGGCATCAAATGTCTCAATTTCATCATCCTATAACTTTTGCAACTCTTGTACCAAAGGCTGTAAATAAATATAAAAGGTTATTTCTAGGACCTTTAGGACTCAAAATTAATTGTCATAACACGAATAGGGGTTATTTCATGCACAACCAAGGAAGCAAATTGTAGGGAATTAGAATAACAGGTCAAGTGCTATAAGTAATATTCATAGTCTTGAAAAGATTGAAATCATCTGAAGCCACTCGTAATCGAACATTATGAGGTTCTAACAAAAATATAGGATACTGAGCGTCAAATTCTTTCTAATGATGATATTGTAGGAACCAAGATGGTTTTACATTAAGAGTTTTGATGTTAACAAACATATTTTATGAGAACAATATATTTGACTTGAAAGACTATGAAAGAAGATTCGTGTTTTTGAAGAAAATCTAAAATAAGATTTGATTCAAATTTATAATTGAAGAAATTATAAAATAAGATTTGATTCAAAATTATAATCGATGAAAATCTAAAATAAGATTTGATTCAAATGTATAATTGAAGAAAAAATTGACCAAGTTGAAAAGAAAATATGGTCAAGATTTAAATAAGATTTAATTAAGATTTGAAGAAGATTTGATCATGATTTGAAGAAGATTTAATTATGATTTAAAGAAGATTTGATCAAGATTTCAAGAAGATTTAATTAAGATTTGAAGAACATTTGATTAAGATTTGATTATATCAAGATTTATCTACAACTAAATATGGACATAATCAATCTCAAGAATTTCGAAACTCAATTTGAACAAGATACAATTTAGAATTAAACAAGGACTAAATTGAAGTCCAAATTTTAACCATAAGTAGATACTCAAGGCTGAAGAAGAAAATCATCGAAAATCAGAAAAGAGTAGAAGAACTCATAAGCTCAAAACTTCAAATTCATCATGGAGTTCAAAGAGAGAAACACTTGTTTAAGTTAGAAATCTTTTGTGAGTGTTCTTTTCTTAAAGTGTGAGAGTTATTATTATTATTATCAGCTTTGTTAGAAGCAACTACTCAAGTTCCAATCTTTTGTATCCAATCCGATAGTGGTTTAGTTCCTCCTTCAATATGAGGTTTTCACATTGTTAGGAGAAGACTTGGCTTGTAGAGTCAAGGTGGTTTGTTCCTCAAAATTCTATGCTTGTCAGGATGTTTGGGAAGAATTGCTTGGAGGGTCAGGTGTTTTGTAATTTAAGGTATTTGAATTAGTTGATGAAATCCTTTTGAATGAGGGGATTGGATGTAGCCAAGTAAGTGGTGAACCACGATAAATCTATCTGTCCAAATATTTACGCTTTCATTATTTGCTGCCTCTGAATTCGATTGCTTCTTATCCAAGTAATTCATAAAAACCAACCAACCTTCATCAAATCATCAAAAAGTTTTCAACTTTGGCAAACACAATTCAACCAAGGCATTGACTAATTGCTTTTCTAAATAGATATATAAATGAAGAAGTCTATGTTAAAAAACCCCCAGGTTTTGAAAGTTCTAAATTTCCAAATCATGTTTTTAAACTTAAAAAATCTTTGTATGGTTTATAACAAGCACCTAGGGCATGATGTGATAGACTTAGTAACTTCTTGCTTAAAAATAACTTTGAAAGAGGACAAATAGACAATACACTTTTTAGAAAATCAATAGAAGATGTTATTCTTATTATTCAAGTTTATGTTGAGGATATCATTTTTGGATCTACTAATGGCACTCTTTGCCATGAATTTTCAAAATTGATGCAGCATGAATTTCAAACAAGTATGATGGGAGAACTTAAGTTCTTCCTAGGGATACAAATTCAGCAAAGTCAAAAAGGTATATACATCCATCAAACGAAAAATACAGAAGAGCTTCTCATGAAGTTTAACATGAGTGATTGCAAACCTATGGCTACCCCAGTGCACCCTATCAGCTCACTTGAAAAGGATGATTTAGGCCAGAAAGTTGATCAAAAAAACTATAGAGATACCAAAAAAGCACTACCAACCTTACCTTGTTCTACAAGAAAACTCCTCAATACAAACTTAGTGGATAGTATGACTCTGATTATGCTGGAGATAAACTTGAGAGATAGAGCACAAGTTGAAGTTGCACATTTTTAGGAGATAACTTAATATGTTGGTCAAGTAAGAGACAAAACAAAATTGTCATGTCAACAACAGAGGCCGAATACATTTCAGCAGCTCGATGTAGTTCTCAACTCATTTGGATGAAACATCAGTTGGAAGACTACAAAATCATGGAAACCAACATTCTCATATATTGTGATAACACTTCAGCAATCAATCTAACCAAAAACTTTATACTTCATTCTAGAGCCAAGCACATAGAGATCAAACATCACTTCATCATAGACTTTGTTCAAAAAAGGGTACTCAATATTCAGTTTGTAGACACTGTTGGAAACTAGTTGGTTGTTACACTTAAAGTTTTGATGTTAACAAAAGTATTTTATGAAAATAACATATTTGACTTCGAAGAAGAATGCAAAAATCAGAGGATGACGTCACCAGAAGATACAACCAGAGGATACCTCCAAAGGATATCAGAAGATATAACCATATGATACTTCCAGAGGATACTTGAAGATATCAACAGAGGATACCTCCAAATGATACCAGAAGATACCACCTGAGGATACCTCTTAAGGATACCAAAAGATATCACTAGAGGATACCTCTAGAAGATACCAGAGGATATCATCAGAGATACCTCCATAGGACATAACCAGAAGATATCACTAGAGAATCCCATCTGAAGCAAAAACAGAGGATATTATCAGAGGCACAAATCAGATCACATCATCAAAGGATATCATACATGGTCTAGAAGAAGCCATGGTCCATATTAGAAGCAAACATGGTCCAGAAGAAGACATGGTCCATATCAGAAGGAAACATGGTCATATCAGAAGCAAACATGGTCAAGATCAGATCAAAGTGATTCAGATTTAAAATGTGATTCAGATTCAAATTTGAAGAAATCTTGATTCAAATTTGAAAGAGATCTGATCAAAGTTTTAAGAAGATTTGATTCAAAAATCAAAGAAGACCTGATAGAAAATTGAATGAGATCCGATCAAAGCTTAAAGAAGATCTAGTTTAAAATTAAAAAGAAACAAAATCAGGCTGAAGAGTTTTCAAAAGAAATCTGAGCAAGATACAATTCGGAATAAAGCTTGGGAAAACCCATATCTCATCTATAAAAGAAGGCTTCAAGCAGTACAAGAAATTATCGAAAAACACAAGAACTCAAGCTTAAAGTTCAAAGTCATCCAAGAGTTCAAAAGAGAGAAACACTTGTGTGAAAGAGAAATATTTTCTAAGTGTTTTTTCGAGCAAGAGAATCATTGTTATAACCAGCTTTCCAGAAGCAACTACTCAAGAGAGTCACCGTTATAATCATCTTTCCAAAAGCAAAAACGCAAGAGAGTCACCGTTATAATCAACTTTCCAAAAGCAACTACCCAAAGCTCTAAATCGTTGTATCAATCCCGATAGTGGTGTAAGTTCCTTCTTCAATCTAGGGTTGTTAAATTGTTAGGAGAAGACTTGGTTTGAAGTGTCAAGGTGGTGTTAATTCCTTCTTCAATGTGGGGTTGTCAGAATGGTAGGAAATGACTTGGCTTGTAGGGTCAAGGTGGTGTAAGTTTGTTATTTAATCTGGAGTTATCAAATTGGTAGGAGAAGACTTGGCTTGTAGGGTCAAGGTGTTGTTGTTCCTCAAAAGTCTGGGGTTGTCAGGCTGTTTGAGAAGACTAGCATGGAGGGTCAAGTGTTGTGTAATTCAAAGTGTTTGAATTAGTGGATTAAAGCCTTCTGAATGAAGGGACTGGATGTAGCCACGTTAATGGTGAACCAGGATAAATCTTTGTGTCCAAACACCTATGCTATTTTTATCCGCTGCTGAATCTGATTGTTTATTCATCGAGTAATTTACATCAACCTACATCGAAACAGCAAAAAGAATTCGATTTTGCAAACACAATTCAACCCCCTCTTTCTCGTGTTTGCACCTTCAATTGGCATCAGAGCTCGGTCTCAAGGCTGAGCACTTTACAGTGTTTGAGAAAAAATCCCAGGGTTCAACATGTCTGATTCTGCCTCTAGAAAAGTATCTTGAGATTTAGCCTCTAGACACGTATCCCTTGTTTCTACCTCTAGACATGTATCATCTGATTCTTCCTCTAGACATGTATCCTCTTATTCTTCCTTTGGACACGTATCCTCTGATTCTACATGTAGACACATGTTCTCTTATTCTGCTTCAAGACACCTCTCTGATTCTAGCTATGGACACGTATCCTTTAATTCTCCCTCTAGACAAGTAGCCTCTAATTCTTCCTCTTTAGAAGTATCCTCTAATTATTCCTCTAGACGTATCCTCTTACTCTACCTCTCGACACGTATCCTCTTATTCTTCCTCTTGACATGTATCCCTTGATTATGCCTTTTTACATGTATCCTCTAAATCTGCCTTTAGACAAGTAAACTCTTATTCTGCCTCTAGACACGTATCCTCTAATTCTTCCTCAGGACATATATCTTCTCCCTCTATCATTGGTCTCATCCTATGAATCTGATTATGCTGCCTCTGACCTATACGCTTCTAGCCATGCTACCTCTTGATTAAGTTGTTTAAGTGTTATAGAGTAATGATGCATTGCAAACATAATATTATCTAGGTATTGCTTACATAACATCTCAAATGCATTACATTGATATTGACCAGATCATGCATGGCCTTATTCACGGTGGGACATCCAAGTTTGTTCCAAACATGGAACAACATGTAGAGGAGAACAATCCAGATGCTGGATGGGGTTTGGCCTTACCACCTTTATCAAGTAGGAATGAATTTTCTTGGTGACCCACATCAAGATATTGGGCAACTTTTCCTTGTTTCAAGGAAAAGATGTGAGGTCATGCATGCTTTTCATAATAATAATGAAAAAATGATTTCAATTAAACATGGTCCATAACATAAAACATGGTCCAGACATAATTCAGATATAATTGTCCAGAACATAAGACTAAGTCCAGATTTAATTCAGATTCAATCCAGACTTGATCCAGATCAGAGGACAAATGTCTAGATTAAAAGATCAATATCAAAGGATAAATGTTGAGATTAAAGTATCATGGTCCATTGTTGGCCAAGATTAGAAGATCACAGAATTGGTACAGATCAGATCAAATGGTCCAGAGTTGGGCCGATATCAGAGGATAATACGGTCCAGATTTTAATCATGATGAAAATCAGTGAAGACTTGATTATAATTCGAAGAAGACTTGATTAAATTTTGATAGAAATTTGATCAAAGTATTGAGGAGATTTGATTCAAAATTCATTGAAGACTTGATAAAATTTGACGGCAATCTGAAGCTTAAAAAGATATTATTTGAAATTAGAAGAAACAAGATTGGTCAACAGAATTTTCAAATGCAATCTGAAGCTAAAAAGATACGAATTTTATTTAAGTGAAACAGGATTGGCCAACAGTATTTTCAAAGGAAATCTGAACAAGATCTATTTCAAATTTAATCTTGGACAAAGCCAAATTTGTAGCTATAAAAGGAGGCTTCAGGCAGCAGCATCAAGCATCGAAAAACACAAGAACTCAAGCTTCATATTCAACACAATCAGAGAGTTCAAAAGAGAGAATCACTTGAGTGCAAAAGCAAAAAATTTCTAAGTGTTTTCGAGAGAGAAATTCAGTGCAGCAATCAGCTTTCTAGAAGCAAGTTTGCAGAGTTTGAAACCCTTGTAATCAAACCCGATAGTGGTGTAGATTCCTTCTTCAATCTGGGGTTGTAAGGTTGGTAGGAGATAATTTGATTTGTAGAGTCAAGGTGTTGTTTTCGTTCCCCAAGAGTCAGGTGTTGTAATTTAATGTTTTTGAATTAGTGGATTAAAGCCTTCAGGATGAAGGGACTGGATGTAGCCAAGTTAATGGTGAACCAGGATAAATTGATGTGTTCTTTAGTTGTTATTATCCGCTGCTAAGTCTGATCAATTATTCATCCAATAATTCGCATCAATACTCAACAAACGGCAATAGAAATCAAGTTTGACAAACACAATTAAACCCCCCTTCTCGTGTTTGCAACTTCACTTATGAGTTTTACATATGTTTTATTGATTTTCTTATGTGGCCCATTAGTTATGGTTGTTAAAAAGGAAAAAACATTTCTTTAAAAAATGATAAGGTTTTGGTGTTGTTGTTCTTCAATCTAAAGAGATTTATATTTATTTCTTTGGAGGAAAAATGGCCGAAAACTATAAAAAAATTAAGGGAGTTATAAAAATTTCTAAGTGTTGAAAATGTAAAATAAAGTTAAATGAAATAAAGTTAAATAAAATAAATTTCAAGATGTAACATCCTCTTACAATTTTAGAAAATATTTTTAAATTTAAATTAATAAAATAATTTATAGTAAAATTACTTGCTTGTAACTCTCTATTTTAGTAATAATTGACTTAAGCTTTAAGTAAAAATGGGAAAGTGGTAATATCAAAATTTGTCCAATTGCAAAATCAAGGACATACAACATTTCTCTTTCTCCTTTTTAGACACTCATGGGTGTTAACACATTCTTAAGTTCATTTCCTTTGTTTTTTTTCTAACCACAATCTTCTCTGAAAACACTCCAACACACAACCTCTCAGTTATTGTTCATCATCTCTTCCATTCCTCCATTTTTCCATCACTTCTTAATATCTTTCAAATACAACAACTCGTTAAAGTTTCCTATACTTGCCCCAACCCCTTGCATGCATATTTCAAGCCCTCAATCTCTTAAGTAATCAGTGACATCGTACCAAGGCGAAGTCGAGGACAACTAGGAAAAACTATAAAGAAATTGTAGCAAGGAGCAAAGACTAAGAAATTGAAAGCTGAAGTAGAAAATAACTTCCCCAAAGTAGAAATTGTTGCCTCTCACTATATGCTTCTAGTCATGCTGGTTAGAGTTTATTTCTAATAAGAGTTTGCCTTTGGTCATGATGCCTCTGATATGTTACTCAAAAATGCACTGCCTCAGGTCCAAGTCTTCCTTGGACCGAGCTGCTTTTAGTCCAAGCTTTCCTTTGATCGAGTTGCATCAGGTCCAAGCTTACCTTTGACTACGTTGCCTCTGATTCATGTTTCCTCCTATCAGAATACCTCAGATCATGCTTCCTCTAATCCAAGAATGACTCAGACAACGCTGCCTCTGATCACAAAATATGCCTCTAGTCGTGTTGCCTTTAATCCAAGTTTCCTTCTAACTTGGCTTCCTCTGATCCAAGTCTGACTCTAATTAATGTTGCATCCGATCAAAATGCCTCTGATCATGTTGTCTCTGATGCAAGCTTCCTATGATCATGTTGCCTCTAGTCAGAGTTAGCCTCTGGTACAAGATTCTTGATTAGAATCCGAAATTTAAAATACCCCATTTAAACAAACAATAATATAAGATTTTCTTGAAGAATGATTAAAATTAAGTTACCTTCCAATTCTATCACCTTGTTGAGTTGATTAAATGGATTCATTAATCATATCGATGAAATGTACAACAATACCACTGACCCTCCAAGTAAGTCTTCTCAGATAGTCTAAAAATCCTAGACTTTTGAGGAATGCAGCACCTTGACTTCTTAAGTCAAGTCTTCTCCTACCAATCTAACAACCCCAAATTGTAGAAGGAATTACAACGCCTTGAATCTAATTGCCAAGTAATCTGCTACCCATTCTGACTCCCTCAGATTGTAGACTCTACTTCAACAACTTAGATCTAACACAAGGGAAAGAAAAATATGAGTGCTTGCTTCTGGAAAGCTGGAACTCACAATAAACCTCACTGAAAACTTGAGTGTTTGCTTTTGGAAGTGTATGACTCTTCTGTGATTTTTCGATACTAAGTATTCTGCCTTGAGCCTCCTTTTATAGATGCAGATTACAGTCTCTTCCAAACTTAATTTCGTGCTATATCTTGCTGGATTCTCTTGCAAAAATATCTTAACCAATCGGGTTTCATTTAAATAAAAAACATATTTTTTTATGCTCCACATTGCCTTTCAAAAATAACTTTGACCAATTCTGACTTTAATTAATTCTGGGAAAAATCTTTCTTCTCGCCAATAGCTTTTGAACTCCCATACGACTTCAATTTATTTTTGTAACAAATCCTTTTAATACTTTGATCAAATTTAATTAAATCTCCACCGATTATCATCATGATTAATTCTGGACCCTTTGTTCTTCTACTCTCATCCACATCTGGACCATACTAAGTGATCTACTGTGATCTTCTGATTTATGCCAACCATGGACCAGACTTTTTGACCTTCTGATCTCGGCCAACCTGGACTTGCAAACTGATGTGCTGTGATCCTCTGATCTCGCCCAATGCTGGACCACACGTTCTGACCTTCTGATTTCGGCCAACACTGGGCCATGGTCTGATCTTCTGATCTCGGCCAACACTGGGCCATATACTTAAATATTGACCGTCGATCTGAACCTTTTCCCTTTGATCTGGACCAATTATGAATTTGGTCTGGATTGAACTGAACTTAAATCTGGACAAATGATATTTCAGTCTCCACATTTTACCTTATGATTTGGATTAGGTCTGGATCAAATCTGGACATCATTTCTTCTGGTCTGGACTTAGTTTCATACTCTAAACCATGCTATCTTCTTGTCTGGGTCAAATCTGGATTGAATCTCTTGTTCTGAACCCATTAATTTATCTTCTGATTATGTCTGGATCAAGTCTGGGTTGTTTATCATTTCACTGCCAGGCCATCTTCTGGTCAGAATAACTTATGGACTAAGTGTGACTAATGATTCCTTCTGGTCTGGATCAAGTCTCCCTCTGGCAGGCTTCCTTCTGGTGTGGTCCAGGTCTCCTTCTAACTTTGCTTCCTTCTGATCTGGGCCAGCAAAGATGTCCTCTGGTAATTTCAGGATGCATCCTCTGGTACCTTCTGGATGCATTATTTGGTGTCTTCATCTTCTACCTCTGGAACCTTTATCTTTTGGTGGCATTTAATGTAATCTTTCTAAGTACAAAATAAGGTTACATGGAGTGCTTTTGTAAACAACAAAATCCTAAGTACTTAGAACCAACTTGGTTCCAACAATCTCGCCCTTTTTTATGATGACAAAACCATAACTTATTTTGCTATAACCCGAAGTGCTGAAATACTCCCCCTCAGACCAATCTCTCCTCCTAAGATTGATACTAACTTTTTCTTCTCTTTTTCAACTCCTTCTGGAATCACTCTTTGTTTTCTTCTCTTCTCCTCTTCTTTTCAACTCCTTCTCTTTTCATCTCTTTCTGATTTATTTTTCTCTCTCCCTGTTTCTTCTCCTTTTCAACTCTTTCTCTTTTCACTCTTTCTTTCTCTCTTTATTTCTCTCTCTCCCTGATTTTTTTCTTTTCAACTCCTTCTCTTTTCATCTCTTTCTTTGTCGCTCCTCCTTTCTTTTTACCTCTCCTTTTCTACTTATTTCTCCTTTTTCTCTCTCTCCCCCTTTTTTGTCATCAGCCAAAACGAGGTCCTACTACATTTGTATTTTTGTTTTTTTCTTTACAAAGTACAGAAATTAAAAATAAAAAAATTAAAAACATAAAATTAAAATTACAAGGAAATTAAAAACTCCTAAGAAGACTACTTTTGCTAGTCAGATATGGAGACAATGTTGAGATGTTTCTTGATGAACTCGAACCTGTCTTCAGGTAATGGTTTGGTGAAGATGTCAGCCCATTGATGATCAGTGTCCACAAACTGAATGCTTAAAGTCCCTTTTTGAACATGGTCCCTAATGAAATGGTGTTTTATTTCAATGTGTTTGGCTCTAGAGTGTAAGATCGGGTTCTTGGTTTAGGTTTATGGCTGAAGTGTTATCACAAAACAAAGGGATATTTGTTTCGAAAATGTTGTAATCTTCAAGTTGATGTTTCATCCAGATAACTGTGAACTGCATCCTGCTGCTGATATATACTCAGCTTCAGCTGTTGACATGGCAATGGTGCTTTGTCATTTACTTGACCAAGAGATCAAATTATCACCTAAGAATGTGCAGTTGTCGCGTGTACTTTACCTTTCCAGCTTGTCTCCCGCATAGTCAGAATCACAAAAACCTCTAAGTTTGTAGGTGGGGGTTTTCTTGTATAACAGGGTAAGGTTGGTGGTTCTTTAAGGTATCTCAGAATTCGTTGACAGCAATTAAATGGGATTCCCTAGGGTCAGCTTGAAAGCGGGCACAACACAAACACTAAACAAAATGTGAGGTCAGAAGCAGTTAAATAAAGAAGGTATCCAATCATACCTCTGTATGTTTTCTGGTCTACCTTTTGGCAGATTTCATCTTTCTCAAGTGAGCAGGTTGGATGCATGGGGGTGGCCATAGGCTTACATTCACTCATTTTGAATTTTTTAAGAAGTTCTTTAGTATATTTAGATTGGTGAATGAGTATACCTTGGTGAATCTGAATTCCCAAGAAGAACTTAAGTTCTCCCATCATGCTCATTTGGAACTCTTTCTGTATTAGGTCAGAAAACTCCTTGCACAAACTGCTATTAGTAGATCTAAAGATGATATCATCAATATAAACTAGAATAATCAAAATATCATTTTTAATGGATTTCCTAAATAGAGTATTATCAATCTGGCCTCTATCAAATTTATTCTTAAGCAAAAAGTTGCTAAGTCTGTCATACCATGCCCTTGGTGCTTGTTTTAAACCATATCAAGATTTTTTAGGTTTAAAAACATGGTGTGGAAAATCATAATTTTCAAATCCAAGGGGCTGTTTGACATAGACTTCCTCACTTATGTAGACATTTAAGAATGCACTTTTAACATCCATTTGATACAGAATTATATCATGATTAGCAGCAAATGATAAAAGAATTCTAATTGCTTCTAACCTGACCACTGAAGCAAACGTCTCAGTGTAATCGATACCTTCCTGTTGATTGTATCCTTGAGCTACTAATCTGGCTTTGTTCCTTACCACTTCACCTTTTTCATTGAGTTTATTGCTGAACACCCACTTGGTTCCAATAATGTTTTTGTTTGGTCTGGATACCAGATCCTAAACATCATTCCTTTGGAATTCATTCAGTTCTTCTTGCATTGCATGTATCCAAACTTCCTCTGCCAAAGCCTCATCAACATTGCTTGGTTCCATTGTTGAGAGTAAACCAAATAGACTGGTTTCTCTACTTGATGATCTGGTCTTTAAAGGTTTTGTTGCACTGCCAATAATGAGATATTCTTGATGTGAATACTTGTACTTCCACCCATTCGTTCCCTCTAACTTGTGTTTAGAGTCAGCATGTTCTTCTTTATCTTGATCTTTCTCAGATTTTGCTGCTGGTCCAGCTTCTGGTTCCTGTGCCTCTGGTTCAACTGCAATTTCCTCATCTTGCTTTGACTTTTCAGAGTCAAGTTGTTTATCATCAAACATAATGTGGATTGATTCTTCCACAATGTTAGTTTCTTTGTTAAACACTCTATAAGCTTTTGATCTCTCAGAGTAGCCAATAAAGGTACACTTTTGAGATCTAGAATAGAACTTAGCGAGATTGTCTTTAGTGTTCAACATAAAACAAATGTAACCGAATTGTTTAAAGTAGGAAATATTAGGTTTCTTACCTTTCGACAGTTCATAGGGAGTGTTATTTAAGATGGACCTGATGTAGACTCTATTCTGAATGTAGCAAGCTGTGTTGACAGCTTCTTCCCAAAGGTAGGTGGCAACCTTCATATCATTCAGCATGGTTCTGGCCATCTCCTACAGTGATATGTTCTTCCTTTCTACCACTCCATTCTATTGAGGTGTTCTGGTGGATGAGAAGTTTTGAGAGATGCCATTCTCATCACAGAATTCTTAAAAATACTTGTTCTCGAATTCACCTCCATGATCACTTTTGATGGTTATGATCTTAATTCCCTGTTCATTCATAACTTGCTTACAAAAAGAAATAAATACTTTGTAAGATTCATCTTTGTTCTTTAAAATTTTTACCCAAGTCCACCTTGAGTAATCATCAACAAGCACAAAACGATATTTCTTACCACCGAGAGAAGCTGTTTGAACAGGACCAAACAGATCTAAGTGAAGCAGTTCAAGTGGTTGAGAGGTAGAAACACATTTTTTAGTTTTAAAAGAGCTTTTAGTTAATTTACCTTTTTGACATGCTTCACACAGAATCTCAGTTTTGGAAGTTACCTTGGGAAGCCCTCTTACCAACTGGAGTATGCTCAACTCAGATATAACTCTGGCGTTTGCATGCCCTAGCCTCTTGTGCCAAATCAGATTTAACTGTTGCTTAGCAAGACTGAACAAATCAATTTAACTGTTGCTTAGCAAGACTGAACAGATCAATTTGATAAACATTATCCTTCCTAATGCTAGTAAATAAAACAGTCCCATCAAGTTGACTAACAGCTTTGCAAGTTTTCTGATTAAAGATAACATCATAATTGCAATCACTTAATTGAGTTATGCTCAGCAGATTATGTTTCAGCCCCTTAACTAATAGAACATTTTTAATAGAAAGGGAATAAGAAGTGTTACCAACAGTTCCTGTACCAATAATCTGACGTTTCTGGTTTCCTCCAAAGGAAACTTTGCCTCAATTCTTCATCGCCAGATTCAGAAACATGGATTTGTCTCCTGTCATGTGTTTCGAGCAGCCACTGTCAAGATACCAAGCTTTGTGTTGCTGATCGGACCTTGCTCTTTCTCTGTCAGAATCATACTCAAACTCAGCTTCTGTTCGAGCCATCAGTGCTAGTTCTGCTTCTGGCTTGTTTGAGCAATTTCCTTGATACTGCTTTGGTCGATAAACCATGTTCCTCTGATGATTCTGGAACATGTTTTGATTCTGGTAATTTCGGTGATTCTGATAGGCTTGATGATTCTGGTGATTCTAGTGATTTGGGTGAATCAGGTGATTTTGGTGGTTCTGCTGATTCTGATAGTTTCTATTCTGGTTCCAGAGTTGATTCTAGTTCCAGTTCCTGTGCTTCTGATACTGGTTCCAATTCTGGTTCTGGTTCCAGTTCCTGTTCTGATTCTGGTTCCAATTTTGATTCTAGTTCATGTTTTGGTTTTGATTGTGATTCTGGTTCTGGTGATTTGACCAGACCTTCTTCCATCAGAGTCAGATTGCCTTTGTTTGGTTGTAGCAGGAACATAAAACAATGCATAAAACATCATAATGAACAACTTTACTTTCAGCAATTGTTTCTGGAAAACCAAGACCTCTCTTTCCACTGTTACTGTTTCCATAAATCATAGATGCATATTTACTTCTTTCCATTCCATTAGAAATAATGTTTTGAAAAAATTGTTCATGCATATCAGAGTCACAAACAGTTTTGGAAGTGGAACAAATATTACTTTTGAGAGTTTGGTTATCAGATTTGAGTTTTGCAACCTCAGTTTTAAAATCCTTGTTTTCAGTTGCATACTCAGAATTTCGATTCTTTAAAACTTCGACTTCTTTGGTTAGATTTTTCTTATCTTCCTTAAGAGTTTTCAGTTTTAAAGACATCTTATTGTTTGCATTTAAAAAATATTTTAAAGCCTTAATTAATTCAGATCTAGTGAGATCAGAAAATACCTCACTGTCTTCATCTTCTGATTCTGTTCCAGAGCTTGAGCCGTATCCAGAGCTTGAGTTGGTATGAGCCATCAGAGCAAGAATTGCTCCCTCTGATGTGCTTCCAGACTTGCTAGAATGACTGCTTCGATCATTCGTCCTTCTGCATACTTTCCTTCCTGAAATCGTGCCTCTATGAAGTCCAGAGGCAGACCTGATGTGTGCCATCTTTGCTGTTTCTGCCTCTTCTTCATCAGACGATTCTTCCTTTGATTCTGATGCATCCCAGGCTGCCATCAGACCCTTCTTTCTGAATCTGGATTTCTTCTTGTGCTGTTTGCCTTTTTCCAGATTTGGACATTCTGACTTGATATGTCCAGGTTCATTGCATCTATAACAAACAATACTCTTCTTGTGAAATTCTTCCTTTCCTTTGTTGTTATGTTTCTTCTTGAAGATTCTTCTCTTCCTGTTTTCCCAGATCTTAACCATCTGTTTGGTTAAGTAAGCCATATCATCACAGTCATTGTCGCTATCCTCTGATTCTGATGCTGCCCTTGCAGCATTCTTCTCTTTCGACTTCAGGGCCAGATTCTTCTTCTTCTTTAGTTCATCTGCTTCTAGTTCTATTTCATGAGACCTGAGTGAGCTGATCAGATCTTCAAGTTTTAAGTTATTCTGATCTTTGGCTTGCTGAACTGCAGTAACCATTGGTCTCCACTTGGTTGGTAAGCTTCTTAGAATCTTCTTGACATGATCTGCTGTTGTGTAGCTTTTCTTCAAGACCTTCAGTCCAGATATCTGAGTTTGGAATCTACACAACATTCCATCAATGTTTTCATCATCTTCCATCTTGAACATCTCATACTGTTTGACCAGTATGTTAGCCCTTGCTTCTTGAACCTACTGGATTCCTTCATATGTCAGAACCAGACTGTCACATATGCTCTTTGCTATTTCTTTATCTGTGCATCTGTCAAATTCGTTGAATGTGATGCCACTGATCATGATGTTTCTGGACTTGTGATGCAGTTTGAATAATTTGATATAATCTGGTTTCATATCTTCCATGTCCAGTTCTTTAGTTGGATCTCCTGGAACAGTAGGTGCAGTGTATCCTTTGACTACCATCTTCCATAACTCAAACCTGTCTCCATCAAACAGTGGTGGTCTGTTGATGTTGCCTCCGAATTCTTCTGACATGTTGAACCCCTTTGGACCTTTCCTCAAACACGGTTAAGTGCTCAGCCTTGAGACCAAGCTATGATGCCAATTGAAGGTGCAAACACGAGAAGGGGGGGTTGAATTGTGTTTGACTATCTTGAATACTTTTTCTGTTTTTGCAGTTTTAAAACAAAACTTGATGTATGAATAAAACAGAGTTAGCAGCGGATGTAAAGTAAAAATAAAACACATAATTTTATACTGGTTCACCGTTAACGAGGCTACGTCCAGTCCCTTCACTTTGAAGGATTTCACTAATTCAAAACCTTGAATTACAACAATAACACTGACCCTCCAAGTCAGTCTTCTCAGACAGTCTAACAATCCTAGACTTTTGAGGAATGCAGCACCTTGACTTCTTAAGTCAAGTCTTCTCCTACCAATCTGACAACCCAAGATTGTAGAAGGAATTACAACACCTTGAATCTAATTGCCAAGTAATCTGCTACCCCTTCTGACTCCCTCAGATTGTAGACTCCACTTCAACAACTTAGATCTAATACAAGGGAAAGAAAAACACGAGTGCTTGCTTCCAGAAAGCTGGAACTCACGATTAACCTCAATGAAAACTTGAGTGTTTGCATTTGGAAGTGTATGACACTTTTGTGATTTTTCGATGCTAAGTATTCTGCCTTGAGCCTTCTTTTATAGATGCAGATTAGGGTCTCTTGCAAAAATATCTTGACCAATCTGGTTTAATTTAAATAAAAAACATATCTTTTTCTTCTCCAGATTGCCTTTCAAAAATAACTTTGACCAATTCTGACTTTAATTAATTCTGAAACAAATCTTTCTTCCCGCCAATAACTTCTGAACTCCCATACGACTTCACTTTATTTTTGTAACAAATCCTTTTAATACTTTGATCAAATTTAATTAAATCTCCACCAATTATCATCATGATTAATTCTGGACCCTTTGATCTTCTGCTCTCTTCCACATCTGGACCATACTAAGCGATTTGTTGTGAACTTCTGATTTCGGCCAACCATGGACCACACTTTCTAACCTTCTGATCTCGGCCAACCTGGACTTGCAAACTGATTTGCTGTGATCCTCTGATCTCGGCCAATGCTGTACCACACGTTCTGACCTTCTGATTTCGGCCAACACTGGGCCATGGTCCGATCTTTTGATCTCGGCCAACACTTGGCCATATACTTAAATCTTGACCATTGATCTGAACCTTTTCCCTCTGATCTAGACCAATTCTGAATTGGGTCTGGATTGAAATGAAATTAATTCTGGATAAATGATATTTCAGTCTGGATATTTTGCCTTCTGATTTGGGTCAAGTCTGGATCAAATCTGGACATCATTTCTTCTGGTCTGGACTTAGTTTCATACCCTGAACCATGCTATCTTCTGGTCTGGGTCAAATCTGGATTGAATCTCTTGTTCTGCACCCATTAATTTATTCTCTGATTAAGTCTGGATCAAGTTTGAGTTGTTTATCATTTCACTACTAGGCCATCTTCTGCTCAGAATAACTTCTTGACTAAGTTTGACTAATGATTCCTTCAGGTCTGGATCAAATCTTCCTCTGGCAGGCTTCCTTATGGTCTGGTGCAGGTCTCTTTCTAACTTTGCTTCCTTCTGATCTGGGCCAGCAAAGATATCCTCTGGTAATTTCAGGATGCATCCTCTGGTACCTTCTGGATGCATTATCTGTTGTCTTCATCTTCTACCTCTGGAACCTATATCTTCTGGTGGCATTTAATGTAGTATTTCTAAGTACAAAATAAGGTTACATGGAGTGCTTTTGTAAACATCAAAATCCTAAGTACTTAGAGCCAACTTGGTTCCAACAAAGGTGACACTATTGGGATGCCATATGGGGTCATGGCGAGACCACCATTGCGATAGACTCCAACCATTTGGGTTACCCACATCTGGTTGATTGCAGAAGTTTTTCCTTATAAAGGAATTGGATATTAGTGATATATTTTCCTTAATTAAAAAGGAAATGAAGACTAGAAAGTTTTTCCTTGTAAAGGAAATGGATATATGTAAGCTTTGCTTTAATTAAAAAGGAAATGAAAACCAAAAAGCTTTTCTAAATCAAGAAAATAAATAGAATGCATTCCTCTAATTAAAGAGAAGAACATATTTTAAATATTTGGCCAATGGCTAATAAAGCCTTTCATCTTACTGTTATGTTTTCATTGTTTTTTAGAAAACTATTTCAAACTGCCTTTCCTCTTTTAAAGAGCTTAATGAGACTATTATCTCACCTTTATTTTTATGTATTATAGTAGAGGGAAAGAAGTAAGGCTGGAGTTAGACCGAGAGGATAACATTTAGTACTTATATTTTTGGTAGAAAGTAATATGTTGTGGAATTTTGGTACTTCGAAAGAGCATTCTAAACAATAAATTTGTAGTTACCATTTATTGTGTTGATTGTACCTTGTAGGATTTTAACATGACTTGTTCTATTTTGCCCAAATTGAAGAATTTATTCTCCTTTAAGTATGGAAACATAACACAATCCTTTTTTCCTTAATGTATGAAAAAATAAAAAGTCCTTTTTTTCCTTTAGAATATGGAAAAGTTTCCTAATTATCTTGATATGGTTCACAAAGATAATTGAGACCTATTTTGGCAAAGTTCATATGGCCTTGACCCCAAACTGGCCAGAAACAATCCTCAAATGCCCCATCGTGTACTTGAACCATGTATGTCCAGACTAGATGAATGCATATGTAATATCACGTAACCAATGCACATTTCATTAACACAATATGTTAATATATAACTAGAAGACAAATTAACTTCAATTATTCATCAAAAAAAGTCTTAATTGAGTAGTAGTTTAATTAGAAGTAATCACTTAATTACACATTATGATATGAGAATTTAGATTAGAGGTAGCATGTTCAAAGTGAAGGTGCAAACACGAGAAGGGGGGTTGAATTGTGTTTGTCAAACTTCAATTCTTTTGCTGTTTGTTGAGTGTTGATGCAAATTATTGGATGAATAATTGATCAGACTTAGTAGGTGATAATAACAACTTAAGAACACTGCAATTCATCCTGGTTCATCATTAACTTGGCTACATCCAGTCCCTTCATCCTAAAGGCGTTAATCCACTAATTCAAAAACATTGAATTACAACACGTGACCCTTCAAGCAAGTCTTCTCAAACAGCCTGACAACCCGAGACTTTTGAGGAACCAAAACAGCACCTTGACTCTACAAGTCAAGTCTTCTCCTGCCAATCTGACAACTCCAGAGTGCAGAAGGAATCTACACCACTATTGGGTTTGATTACAAGGGTTTGGAACTCTGCAAAGTTGCTTCTGGAAAGCTGATTTGGTGCACTGAATTTCTCTCTCGAAAACACTTAGAAAATTTTTGATTTTGCACTCAATTGATTCTCTCTTTTGAACTCTCTGATTGTGTTGAATATGAAGCTTGAGTTCTTGTGTTTTTCGATGCTTGATGCTGCTGCCTGAAGCCTCCTTTTATAGCTGTAGATAGCGCTTTGACCAATCTTAAATTCGAAATAGATCTTGCTCAGATTTCCTTTGAAAATACTGTTGGCGAATCTTATTTCACTTAAATAAAAATCGTATCTTTTTAGCTTCATATTGCATTTGAAAATTCTGTTGACCAATCTTGTTTTTTTTAATTTCAAACCATATCTTTTTAAGCTTCAGTAATATTTTAATCAAATCCCCTTAATAATTTGAACAAATTTCAATCAAAATTTAATCAAGTCTTCGAATTTTAATCAAGTCTTCATTGATTTGCATCATGATTTAAATTCAAGACCGTATGATCTTCTGATCTCTACCAACTCTAGACTATGTAATCTGATATGCGCCAATTCTGTGATCCTTTGATCTCGGCCAACACTGGATCATATTATCTGATCTGTACAATTTTATGATCTTCTGATCTCGGCCAATACTGAACAATTTAATCTGATCTGCACCAATTCTATGATCCTCTAATCTCGGCCAACACTGGATCATATCATCTGATCTGTACTATTTTATGATCTTTTGATCTTGGCCAACATTGGACCATGATACTTAAATCTGGACCATTGATCTGAATATTTACCCTATGATCTGGACCAAGTCTGGACTGAGTCTAAATTGAATCTGAATTAAATCTAAATCAAATCTAGAGTTATGATATTTTAATCTAGATCATTGGTCTTTTAATCTGGACATTTATCCTTTGTTCTGACAATCATTTCTTCTGATCTGGACTGAGTATTATGTTTTGGACCATCCTATCTTCTGGTCTGGACCAAGTCATTTGTTCTGGACCAGTTATCTTAGGGTCTGGACCAAGTCATTTGTTCTAGACCAGTTATCTTTTGCTCTAGACCAAGTCTGGATTAAGTCTAGACTGATTGTTATATTCACGACCAAGCTATCTTCTGGTCAGGATTACGTCTGGACCAAGTGTGACTTATGATTCCTTCTGGTCTGGACCAAGTGTCCCTCTGACAACCTTCCTTCTGGTCTGGACCAGGTCTCCTTACGAACTCTGCTTCCTTCTGATCTGGGCCAAGAAAGATATCCTCTGATGATGTTATTTGTCCTTTGATGTTTTGCCTTTGATGAAATCCTCTGATATCCTTTGGAGGTGTATCCTCTTGTGTCTTCAGGATGCATCCTCTGGTACTGTTTGGATGTTTCCTCTGGCTGAAACTTCTGGTGACATTTCTATCTTCTGGTTGCTTCCTCTGGTGGTGTCATCCTCTGATTTTGGACAGCTTCTGATTTTTTCTTCTAAGTCAAAATACTATTTACATAAAATACTTTTGTTAACATCAAAACTTTGATTGATCGAACCAACATGGTTCCAACAATCTCCTCCTTTTTTATGATGACAAAACTTTGTATTTTTTATAACTATATTTCTTTCTTTTGACTTTTGACTCCCCCTAGGACTAAGCTTTATTTTGACTTTTTCTCCCCTTAAGTCTAATACCCCAGATTCTATATCAAATACATCTTCTCCCCCTTTGTCACTAGACAAAGATTTGAAGGAAGATCTTTGTTTTTTTTTTTTCATCTTCTGGCCTTTTTTTATTGAAAAACAATACATGATAATAACATTAAAATAACATACGTAAAAGAAATTAAACTGAGCTATTTATCAGGAATGAAAGTAAGATTAATATTTTTCTTGATGATGTCAAACTTATTTTCAGGCAGTGGTTTAGTGAATATGTCAGCCCATTGATGGTCAGTTTCTACAAAGTGGATGTTGAGTGTTCCTTTTTGAACATAATCTCTCATGAAGTGGTGTTTGATTTCTATGTGCTTGGCTCTAGAATGAAGGATAGGGTTTTTGGTTAGGTTGATGGCTGAAGTGTAGTCACAGTATAAAGGAATGTTGGTTTAAATGATTTTGTAGTCTTCCAGCTGATGTTTCATCCAAATAAGATGAGAGCTGGATCCAGCTGCTGAAATGTATTCAGCTTCTGTTGTTGACATGGAAATGGTGCTTTGTCTATTGCTTGACCAGGATATTAAATAGTCTCCAAAGAATGTGCAGTTTCCACTTTTACTCTTTCTTTTGAGTTTATCTCCAGCATAATCAGAGTCACAGTATCCACTCAGTTTGTATGTAGGAGTTTTCTTGTAGAACAAGGTGAGGTTGGTAGTGCCTTTTAGGCATCTAAGGATTCTGTTAACGGCAATTAAATGGGATTTCCTAGGGTCAGACTGAAATCTAGCACATACGCATACACTGTACATAATATCAGGTCTTTAAGCAGTGAGATAGAGTAAAGATCTTATCATACCTCTGTAGGATTTTTGATCAACATTTTGGCATGAGTCATCCTTGTCAAGTGAGCAGGTAGGGTGCATTGGGGTAGCCATAGGTTTGCAGTCACTCATCTTAAAGTTCTTAAGAAGTTCTTTTGTATATTTTGATTGATGAATGTATATACCTTTTTTACTTTGCTGAATTTGAATTCTTAGGAAGAACTTAAGTTCTCCCATCATGCTCATTTGAAATTCTTGCTGCATCAATTTAGAAAATTCTTGGCATAGAGTGCCATTGGTAGATCCAAAGATAATATCATCAACATAAACTTGAATAATTAGAATATCATCTTTTATATATTTTCTAAAGAGAGTATTGTCTACTTGTCCTCTTTCAAAGTCATTTTTAAGTAAGAAGTTACTAAGTATCTCATACATGCCCTAGGTGCTTGTTTTACACCATACAATGATTTTTTAAGTTTAAAAACATAGTTTGGAAATTCCGAACTTTCAAAACCTAGGGGTTGTTTAACATAGACTTCTTCACTTATATAACCATTTTAAAATGCGCTTTTAACATCCATTTGAAATAATGACATGTTATTATTAGCAGCAAAGGAAAGTCGGATACGTATAGCTTCTAACCTAGTCACTGGAGCAAAAGTCTCAGTGTAGTCAATTCCTTCTTGCTGATTGTAGCCTTGTGATTCATCCTTCGACTTATCTTCCTTATCTTCAGATTCATCCTTTGAAGATTTGTCGGGTTCTTCTGTTTTCCTTTCATCCTCCACCTTTTCAAGCTCTCTTGGTTTTTCTGATTCAGCTTCCTTTGATTTTGGTAAACCTGCACTATCATCATCTTGCTTTGACTTTTCAAGGTCAAGCTGCTTGTCATCAAATTTACAATGTATGGATTCTTCCACAGTATTTGTTTCCCTGTTAAACAGTCTATATGCTATGGATCTTTCAGAGTAACCAATCAAATTTTCTAAGATTGTCTTTAGTGTTCAACATATAACAAGTACAACCAAATTGTTTAAAATAAGTGATGTTAGGCTTTTTACCTTTCCACATTTCATAAGGTGTTTTATTCAATATGGATCTAATATAGACTCTATTTTGAATATAACATGCGGTATTAATTGCTTCTGCTCAAAAGTGTTTTGCAACATTCATATCATTTAGCATTGTTCTGGCCATTTCTTGGAGTGATCTATTTTTTCTTTCTACAACTCCATTTTGCTGGGGTGTTCTAGGAGAAGAAAAGTTGTGAGAGATTCCATTCACATCACTGAAATTTTAAAAGAATTTGTTCTCAAATTCTCCTCCATGATCACTTCTAATTGTTATAATCTTAAGACCTTTTTCATTCATGATTTGTTTGCAAAAAGTGATAAACACTTTGTGGGATTCATCCTTACTTCTTAAAAATTTTACCCATGTCCACCTAGTGTAGTCATCTACAATAATAAACCCATATTTCTTTCCACTCAGAGAAGCTATTTTTACTGGCCCAAATAGATCTATGTGTAATAGCTCAAGGGGCTTTGAGGTAGATATTGAGTTTTTAGAATTGAAAGAATTTTTTGTTTGTTTTCCCTTTTGACAAGCTTCACACATAATTTCAGTTTTGTAGCTTAGCTTAGGTAGACCTCTCACCAGTTGAAGTTTATTTAGTTTGGAAACTAATCTAAGGTTAGCATGTCCTAATCTTTTGTGCCAAATTAATTTTTCCTCATTTACTGACACTAGACACTTAACCTGTTGTTTCTCTAGACTAAATAGATTTATCATGTAAATATTGTTTTGCCTGTAACCTGTGAAGAGTAATGATCCATCCTTCTGACTAATAGTTTGGCATGTTTTTTGATTAAATATAATATCATAATTACTATCACTTAATTGACTAATACTTAATAAATTGTGCCTAAGACCTTTGACAAGTAGTACATCTTTAATAGAGGAAGAAGTACCATTACCAACCATGCCTCGACAAATGATTTGGCCTTTTTGCTTTCCTCCAAAATTGCGCTATCCCTCCTTTGCTCAAAGTTAGTTCTTGGAACATAGACTTTTCTCCTGTCATATGTCTCGAGCATCCACTGTCCAGGTACCATGACTGGTGTTTCAACTTGATTGCTGAGGACGTCTACAACAAAGATAATTTTGTTTTTAGGTACCCAAATCTGGTTTGGTCCAGGTTTGGTAGTCTTGAAAGATTTCTTGTCTTTCCTTGATTTTATCATGGGACAAGACAATTTGGAGTGACCTTTCTTAGCACAAACTGCACATAAAACATCAGAGGAAATAGGTTTAGTTACAGTTTCATCAAATCCTATGCCTCTTTTACCATTATTACTAACTCCATATATCATAGAAGACTATTTGCTTCTTTCCATACCATTAACAATAAAGTCTTGTAACACTTGTTCATGCATATCAGAATTACATGCAGTATTTGATGTTGAACAAATATTACTTTTTAGAGATAGGTTTTCATATTTAAACTCAGCAATTTCAGTTTTAAGAGTTGCATTTTCTGTTTTACATTCTGCATTTTGATTCCTTAAAACATCAATTTCTTTGGTTAGAGTCTTATTTTCCTCCCTAAGTTTTTTCAGTTTTAAAGACTATTTGTTCTTGATAGTTAAAATATCATTCATTGCAGTAATTAAATCAGATTGAGTGAGTTCAAAAAATACCTCTTTTTCATCTTCTGATGATTCACTTTCAGAATTGGATTCTGCATCGGATCCAGAGGCAGTGTCTGTGTCAGCCATCAAAGCCAGTTTTGTTTCTGATTCACTTCTAGAATCAGAGTCTGGGTTGGATCTAGAGGCAGAATGAGTATGAGCCATCAGTCACAATTCTGCTTCTTCTGATTTTCTTTCAGATTTGGTTCCAGAGGCAGAAAGTATGTGAGCTATCATGGCTAATTCTGCTTCTTCATCTTAAGAGGATTCATCAGAGTCATCCCATGTTGTCATTAGATTCTTCTTCTTGGGTCTGGAGTCTTTCTTCTGATTTTTTCCTTTCTCCAGATTTTTACATTTTGACTTGATGTGCCCATGTTCATTGCATCCATAGTATATGATGATCTTCTTGTCTTGTTCATCCTTTCCCATGTTCGATTGCTTGAAATTCCTCTGGGATACTTCTTCCTTCTGCCTTGCCGCATTTTTAAAATCTTTTTGGTTATGAAGGCAATATCTTCTGCTTCTGATTTCTGATTCTGATCCTCAGAATCACTATCTTCTGATTATGTTTCTGCTTCTGCTTTTAGAACTTTCTTCCATTTGGACTTTAAGGCTAGGGTTTTATTCTTGTTCTTCGGTTCATCTTCTTCCATCTCTATTTCATGTGACTTGAGGGAGCTAATTAATTCTTCCACCTTCAAAGTGCTCAAGTCCTTTGCTTCCTGAATGACAGTGACCTTTGGTCTCCACTTTATTGGCAGACTTCTAAGGATTTTCTTCACGTGGATAGCAGTGGTATTGCTCTTCTTGAGTACTCTTAATCTTAAAACAAGAGTCTGAAATCTGGAAAACATTGTTTCAATGTCTTCATCTTCTTCCATCTTGAACACCTCGTACTTCTTGACTAGAATGTTGGCCTTTGCTTCTTGAACTTGTTTGCTGCCTTTGTAAGTCAGAACCAGACTACCATAGATGCTCTTTATTGTTTTATTGTTGGTGCATTTGTCAAATTCCTTGAATGTGATTGCATTGATCATGAACGTTCTGGATTTGTGATGTAACTTAAACATCTTCTTCTGGTCAGCATCAAAATCTTTCCTGGAAATTTTAACACCATCAGCATCTCTTGGAACAGTATAGCCATTTTCCACAATGTCACAAAGTTCAGGATCTTGTGAGAGAAAGAAACTCTTCAGCCCGTCCTTCCAGTACTCGAACCATTCCCCATCAAACATAGGTGGTCTGTTGATGTTTCCTCGAATAGCTTCTTCATTGATTACAAACATGTTGAACCCGTGGATCTTTCCTCAAACACTGTAATGTGCTCAGTATTGAGAACGAGCTCTGATACCAATTGAAGGTGCAAACACGAGAAGGGGGGTTGAATTGTGTTTGTCAAACTTCAATTCTTTTGCTGTTTGTTGAGTGTTGATGCGAATTATTGGATGAATAATTGATCAAACTTAGCAGGGGATAATAACAAATTAAGAACACATCAATTTATCCTGGTTCACAATTAACTTGGCTACATCCAGTCCCTTCATCCTGAATGCTTTAATCAACTAATTCAAAAACATTGAATTAAAACACCTGACCCTTCAAGCCAGTCTTCTCAAACAGCCTGACAACCCCAGACTTTTGAGGAACCAAAACAGCACCTTGACTCTACAATTCAAGTCTTCTCCTACCAATCTGACAACCCCATATTGAAGAAGGAATCTACACCACTATCGGGTTTGATTACAAGGGTTTGGAACTCTGCAAAGTTGCTTCTGGAAAGTTGATTTGTTGCACTGAATTTCTCTCTCGAAAACACTTAGAAAATTTTTGATTTTGCACTCAATTGATTCTCTCGTTTGAACTCTCTGATTGTGTTGAATATGAAGCTTGAGTTCTTTTTTTTTTCAATGCTTCATGCCGCTGCCTGAAGCCTCCTTTTATAGCTGCAAATTGGGATTTGTCCAAGCTTAAATTCGAAATAGATCTTGCTCAGATTTCGTTTGAAAATATTGTTGGTGAATCCTATTTCACTTAAATAAAAATCTTATCTTTTTAGCTTCATATTGCATTTGAAAATTCTGTTGACCAATCTTGTTTCTTTTAATTTCAAACCATATCTTTTTAAGCTTCACATTGCATTCGAATTTCTTCAAGTCTTCAGTAATTTTGGAAGCAAATCCCCTAAATACTTTGATCAAATTTCTATCAAAATTTCATCAAGACTTCTTCGAATTTTAATCAAGTTTTCATTGATTTGCATCATGATTTAAATTCTGGAGTGTATGATCTTCTGATCTCGACCAACTCGGAACTATGTAATCTGATCTGCGCCAATTCTGTGATCCTCTGATCTCGGCCAACACTGGATCATATGATCTGATCTGTATATTTTATGATCTTCTGATTTCGGCCAGTACTGGACTATGTAATCTGATCTGAACCAATTCTGTTATCCTCTTATCTCGATCAACACTGGATCATATGATCTGATCTGTAGTATTTTATGATCTTCTAATCTCGGCCAACACTGGACCATGATTCTTAATTCTAGTACATTGATTTGAACATTTACCCTCTGATCTGCACCAAGTCTGGACTGAGTCTAGATTGAATATGAATTAAATATGAATTAAATCTGGACTTATGATAATTTAATCTGGATCATTGATCTTTTAATCTGGACATTTATCCTTTGAATTGGATCAAGTCTGGATTAAATCTGGACAATCATTTCTTCTGATCTGGACTGAGTTTTATGTTTTGGACCATGCTATCTTCTGGTCTGGACCAAGTCATTTATTCTGGACCAGTTATCTTCTGGTCTGGACCAAGTCATTTGTTCTGGACCAGTTATCTTCTGCTCTGGACCAAGTGTGGATTATGTTTGGACTGATTCTTATATTCACGACCAAGCTATCTTCTGGTCAGGATTAAGTCTGGACCTAGTCTGACTTATGATTCCTTATGGTCTGGACCAAGTCTCCCTTTGACAAGCTTCCTTCTGGTCTTGACCAGTTCTCCTTCTGGTCTGGACCAGGTCTCCTTTTTGACTTTGCTTCCTTCTAATTTGTGCAAAGAAAGATATCCTCTGATGATGTTATTTGTCCATTGATGTTTTGCCTTTGATGACATCCTCTGATATCCTTTGGAGGTGTATCCTCTGGTGTCTTCAGGATGCATCCTCTAGTACCCTCTGGATGTTTCCTCTGGCCGAACCTTCTGGTGACATTTCTATCATCTGGTTGCTTCCTCTAGATGTATCCTCTGGTGGTGTCATCCTCTGATTTTGGACAGCTTCTGTTTTGTTCTTCTAAGTCAAAATACTATTTACATAAAATACTTTTGTTCTTCCAACTTTGTTCCAACACAACAGAACTTGGATCATAGGCAGCATGACAAGAGGCAAACATGGCTCAGAGGCAGACCCGGGTTCGAGACAGTATGATCAAAACGTATGCAGATTGAATGGATTTAGAAAAACTAAATGTTGATTTCAAATATTTTCTACATGCTAAACCTCACAGTTTTTCGCTCACTCTCACTTTTCTAAGAATCCCATCATTTCAAACCCAAAATCAATTTGACTCAGTAAAGTAAAATCATAAACAAACTCAGAAAACTGACAAGCAATATTTGAAATAGTTTTAGGAAAAGAACTCATTGCTTGGCAAAAAGGGATTCCTTTAATTTGAGTTGGTTTTAGGAATATAGTTATATAATTTTTCTGTAAATTAATTTATTAATTTATGTTTAGAAATATTTTCTAAAGTATTAAGAAGGATGTTACAATATGCATTTGCCTATATGGCTCGATCATGACTAAAAGTTTCAAAACAGTTTGAGTTGTTTTTTTTTATAAAAAGAAAAACACCCTCTTAAAAATGAAGATGTTACACTTGTGTTTTGGTTTTGGCCTTTTTACTCCATGTTCATTTCTTTGTATTATATTAATGTTATTAATTAGTGAAAATGATAATTGATGACATTAGAATGCCAACATAGATGGATTGTCTATGTTATCATCTGATGCCTTTGCACATTAATTTTAGTTTTATAAATAACACAATATACAAAATATGACACAATAAACAATTTTATTTGAGATTATATACATATAATCTCATCCAAACACGATTATTTTTTCATAATATTGTATTACTCGGTTTGTAAATGATGGTGTTGGACTAGGAACTTAATTTAGTGTACACATGTACAATGGTTTGCAGCACATGTACACTCATTTATGTCATCACTCACTTGCTTGGTTTGTTGATAGTGTACACATGTACACTCATTTGCAATACACACGGCAACAAGACCAGATGAACAATGATAGTTATGTTGGCAATTGTCGTTTGTTCCACAAAATCCATATCTCTCCACACTCACTCCTTTAGCATGTGATTCCATATGAATATCTACGTACACAAACATTACATGGACATTAGAATACTTTTATATAAAAAATATGATTTTTTTTATAACATTGATTAAAGTGAAAAATGAACAAGATAATCGATCATAAAATACTTAATGTTATTATACCCGATGAAATGATAAAAAAAATGCCAACAAAAATGCCATAGCGAAAGAAGAATTTCTTACGATTTCCATTTTTTTTCCTTTGAATATATTGTCTACAAGTACGTTTATAGAGGCAATATTCCACCTAAAAAATCAAATAATTTTTATGGAGAATGACTATAAATATGGTAGTGTTATAAAATCTTTTTCTTATAAAACTATTAAAAAGTAAAATATTTGACTAGACTTTCAATTTTTTTATAATATATATATATATATATATTCAGTTTTAATATTTTAAATACAGTTTTTTAATATTGCATGAGAGGTAAACAACATGGTTTTCAAATCAATGTATTTAATAATAATATGAATTATTATATTTTATTTAAGACTTTTATATTTATGATTATCAGTATGAGAAAATATATCATAAAGTAATGTATAACTAGTGCCATGTATGAAAAAATTTCAATCAGAAAATATAGATACAAAATATATTATGTTATATTAGTTGGTTTTTTTTTATTATAAATTTTGGTAAGTCGAACTATATTGTTGAATTTATTTTTTTTCGACAAAAACAATTTATTAGTTTTTTTTATTATAAATTTTTAGATTTTTGATTGTAATTGTTAGTTTTTATTTTTATTATAAAATGATATAAATAGTTAGGTTGATGTGGCTCTAAAGATAAATATCTATATTATATATTTCTAACAAATTAAAAGATGTTTGAAAAGAATTAAAATGTGTGTTCACATGATATTTTAATAAATAAAATTAGCATATTTGAATCATATTCACATGACAAGAAACATTATCTTTAGTGTCAGTACAAATTGTAGGTAAGTATAAAAATTGGACATTTCATCCAAATTATCTATACCAACGGAGCTTTGTACTGTTGTTTATATTTAACTAATACCTACTGATTGTAGCCACCACTTTACGATTGTGAGAATTTTTTGTCTCTTAATTTAAACATTTGGTTTTAGCTACTGACATTTCACCGTTGGTATATAGTTTATCCATAATTTTCAAAAAGTTATACGACTAGGTTAAAAAGATTAGATTATCTATTGAGGTAGAATCGATTTCATCGTCATTTGTACGAGGTCTATTGAACCTAGTTTCTACCTAGATAGATATTGCAAACAAAAGGTCAAACATTCATTTGCCAAAAATCTTTTCGCAATTGATCCTTCTAAATGTGCTCTATTCGTACAAAAAACTTAAGAATAAGAACCTGGAAGGGAAATTATTTTATATATTTCTGCTCGCAACATCGAAAAAAACTCGTTTAGCATTTCGAATTAAACAAATTGTTATAAACTATTTTTACCTCTTAATCGGATATATTCATTAATATATCTTCTATCTACACCCCTCCATCCGCAATTAAAAAAATAAAACAAACAGATGACATTAGCAACAACCAAAAAACACTAAACTCTCTTTCTCTAAAATTCACTACCACCAATTCCTTATCATTTCAATCAATCCCAACTTCTACCCTACACAAAATTGGCCACCAGATCCATTTTCCTCACCGTTTTGAATCCGTTATTGGTCCTAAAATTATTATTAATTATTTAACACTGATTTTAACGATTTGGTGAACTTGCTGTTTATTCGGATTCGTTTGTTGTACGTTGTCGATCTGTAGTTCCCATTGATTTATGTGTTTAAGAAATTATCGAAAATAAGGTAAGGGGTGAGAGAGTGTTTGAATTCATGACTATAATATATTGTGAGATGAATGGGAAAATCTTATTTACCAAGGATTCATTCATGGCTCGCTACATACAGCTACATCCCTTTGAGAGATAAATTAATTAATGTGTAAATATGGAAATTGTGATATTAAAATGCGTAATAGAAACATTTTGTAACGTGTTAATTGATTTAATTTCGTCCAATGTGTGCTATTTAATGTTATTGTGATATTGGGAGTTGAATGATTGCTATGCATAGGTTTGATAGACAAGTTTATATGATGAGATGATAAAAGACGGATGCATTGCATGATATAAGATTATGTGATGTGATAAGTTTATCTATTGATGTATGATTGATGATAGTGATGTTATAAATTTATTATGAGTTCATGTGATGATGGTGGTCATTTATAGTTAATGATGCAGATATTATAAATTTGTGATGAGAATATTGAGGTAACTCCATAGTAGATGAAATAGTGGTGATTTCAACTCCATAAGTATCACAAGCGAACTAAGGGAGAAACTAAATATTATTTCTTTGAAGTGGAGATTATTTTGTCATCATACAAACATGTAGGGCTTGACAACCCTAGTGATGTTGGGGCAGTACAATTGAATATGCCTAATCGTGATGGTCTATTGTCCAGCCTTAAGGCAAGGTTGTTAGACCTTGGAGGTATTATGATGGGGAATTCCTAGGTGACTTAGAGGCTGCCTTCCAAACTTTGGGAGCCACCATAAAACACAAGTTAACCTCGAGTGTCGCGTATATTTGTCTCGAGTTGAGTTGACGGGATCTATGAGTAAAGGGTCAATTTTATTTGTTCACTCACTCGCGTGCGTGGTGGAATAATATCAAGCCTCATTGCCAAGTACTTCAGAATTAGAACGGTACCAAATTGTGAAGAAGTAGAGTCTAAAATTATTCAAAGCATTGCATTTTCTTGTGATTGTCTTGTTGTGATTAATGTGTTTTCAATATTGAGAATAATTGTTCCTCTTTGATGATTTGATGCATATTATAATGAGATGATGAGTTTACGTGAGTTACTTTGATGTTATAAAATGATATTATTTCTTTGATTATTTGGATATATAATAATGTGCTATGATACGGTCTATTATGATTATTTGTGTGTTCTTCTTGTTTATATTATACTACCAACATGATTTCGAAACTCGTTTTCTTTGTGTTTGTGTTTGACTGTGTAGTAGCCCTCTCACTACCTTAGAAATACTCATAAGATTGAAGTACTAATTAGAATTACTATAATTTTATTACTTGGTAATCTTGTGTTTTTAATAATATTAATTTTGGGTCAAGGGTAGAATAGGAAAATGGTAGTGTTGAAAAGTCCAAGTGGCAAAGAGAGAATATGCCACCTTTATTTCTCTCTCTTTCTTCTTCATTCACAGGTACAAACCCATCTTCCACCTTCATTTCTCATACTCCAAATACACACCTCCAAAAAAATTACATTCTGCAATGAAACGCCAATATATACTACTATTCATCCATTTTCCCCTTCTCTCCAAAATCTTCCAAACACAGTAGCTCACTGAAGTTCTCCAAAGTTTTTTTGACCCCTTGCATCTATGTTTTCGTCCCTCAATCTTCATCAATCAGCCAAATTATACTAAGGTGAAGTCAAGAACAACAAAAAAAAACTGCAAAGTAATTGGAGCAAGGAGCAAAGACTGAAGAAATTGAGAGCTGAAATAGTAGATAACTTCGCTAAATCAACTCAAATTGATGAGGAATTTCCTTAGAAAACGGTGAGTTATTTTCTAGAATTGATTTCACATTTTGCATATGGGTTCTAGGTTCGATTTTCCTCTAGCTATCTCAAAATTTTTTTCCTTTGGCTTCCTCTGACAGAGTTGCCTCTAATCCAAGTCTTCCTCTCACTGGGCTGCCTCTACTCCAACCTTTCCTCTTACCGAGCTACCTTTGATCCAAGTCTTCCTTTGAACGAGTTGCCTCTAGTCCAAGCTTTCCTCAGTCTTAGCTACCTTCAGTCGAAGTCTTCCTCTAACCGAGTTGCCTTTGGTTCAAGCTTTCCTCAGACCAAGATACCTCATGTTCAAGTCTTCCATTGATCGAGTTGCCTCTAGTGCAATCTCTTTTATGACTAAGAATGCCTCTTATCTAAGAATGACTCAAATCGCGTTGCCTTTGATCATAAATCTGCCTCTTATCCAAGCTTTTTTTTATCAAGTTACCTCTGGTAAGAATTAGCCTCATAATGCAAAATTTAAAAGAAAAAACCCCATTTAAACGAACAACAAACTAGGATTTTCTAGATGAACGATTGAAGTTAAGTTACCTTCTAGTTCTATTACCTTGTTGATTTGGTTAAATGTTGGCGTTACTCATATTGACAAAACGTGCATTGCATAGATAACATTTCACATGCATTGAATTCATGTTCGAAGTACACAATGCGACATTTTAGCTTTGTCTCAGCCATGAAACAATGGGTGAAGGTGAAATGGTTGGGATGCCAATTGGGATCATTGATAGAACACCTTTCGGACAGACTCCATTTGCCTTAAAGTATCAGTCCCATCAATTTTTCTAGGTCATGCCCCATTTTCTAGACCTTCTTCTCTAGATTAATCTATTTGCCTTAAAGTATCAGTCCCATCAAGTTTTGGGAGGGTTCCTTAGTTCCCACATTCCATCAAAATCCCTTCTATTCAACCTCGACTTATGGTTGGGAGATAATCAACGACAATGACACATGTAGTAATGATTTTACCATTACGTAAGCACTACGAGGTAGTTTCAATACCACAACATGGACATGCATATTGATCGTTAGTACTCCATCCAAGAAAGTTAGGATATGTTGGAAAGTCATTAACATATAAAATGTTATTTCTATGACCTTTAGGACCCGAAATTAATAGTGATAACATGAATAGGGTTTATTTCATGCATAACCACGGAAGCATATTGTAGGGACTTAGAATGACAGGTCAATTGCTGTAATTAATATTCATATTCTTGAAAGGATTGAAATCATCTGAGCTGAAGCCACTCCTAATCGAACATTATAAGGTTCTAACAAAAATATGGGATACTGAGCGTCAAATGCCTTCCAATAATGATATTGTTGGAACCAAGTTGGTTTTACATTTAGAGTTTTGATGTTAACAAAAGTATTTTATGAGAACAATATATTTGACTTCAAATAGTATGAAAGAAGATTCATGTTTTTGAAGAAAATCTAAAATAAGATTTAATTCAAATGTATAATTGAAGAAAATATAAAATAAGATTTGATTCAAAATTATAATCGATGAAAATCTAAAATAAGATTTGATTCAAATTTATAATTGAAGAAAATCTTTGATCAACTTGAAAAGAAAATTTGGTCAAGATTTGAAGAAGATTTGATCATGATTTGAAGAAGATTTGATCATGATTTGAAGAAGATTTGATAATGATTTGAAGAAGATTTAATTATGATTTGAAGAAGATTTGGTCAAGATTTGAAAAAGATTTAATTAAGATTTGAAGAAAATATGATCAAGATTTGAAGAACATTTGATCAAGATTTGAAGAACATTTAATTAAGATTTGAAGAATATTTGATCAAAATTTTAAGATTTGATCAATATTTGAAGAAGATTTGTAGAAGATTTGATCAAGATTTATCTACAACAAAATCAGAACATAATCAATCTGAAGAATTTACAAACTCAATCTGAACAAGATACAATTCAGAATTAAACAAGGACTAAATTGAAGCCCAAATTTTAACTATAAATATATACTCAAGGCTGAAGAAGAAAATCATCCAAAATCAAAAAAGAGTAGAAGAACTCATAAGCTCAAAATTTCAAATTCATCTTGGAGTTCAAAGAGAGAAACACTTGTTTAAGTTAGAAATATTTTCTGAGTGTTCTTTTCTAAAAGTGTGAGAGTTATTATTGTTATTATCAGCTTTGTTAGAAGGAACTACTAAAGTTCCGATCTTTTGTATCCAACCCAATTGTTTTTTAGTTCCTTCTTCAATCTGGGGTTGTCAGGTTGTTATGAGAAGACATGGCTTGTAGGGTCAAGGTGGTTTGTTCCTCAAAAGTCTGGGGTTGTCAGGTTGTTTGGAAAGACTAGGTTGGAGGGTCATGTGTTTTGTAATTCAAAGTATTTGAATTAGTGGATGAAAGCCTTCTGAATGAGAGGACTGGATGTAGCCAAGTTAGTGGTGAACCAGGATAAATCTATATGTCCAAATATTTATGCTTTCATTATTTGGTGCCTCTGAATTCAATTGCTTCTTATCCAAGTAATTCACAAAACCAGCCAACCTTCATCAAATTAGCAAAAAGTTTTCAACTTTGGCAAACATAATTCAACTCCCCTTCTCGTGTTTGTACCTTCATATTTTACCATTACGTAAGCACTATGAGGTAGTTTCAATACCACAACATGATCATGCATATTGTCCGTTAGTACTCCATCCAAGAAAGTTAGGATATGTTGGAAAGTCATTAATAGTCCATATTATAGATACACGAAGTTGAAATGTCTTTTCCTTGTAGGCATCAAATGTCTCAATTTCATCATCCCATAACTTTTCCAACTCTTGTACCAAAGGTTGTAGATCAATATAAAATGTTATTTCTATGACCTTGAGGACTTGAAATTATTGTGATAACATGAACAGGGGTTATTTCATGCACAACCAAGGAAGCATATTGCAGGAATTAGAATGACAAGGCAAGTGCTATAAGTAATATTCATAGTCTTGAAAAGATTGAAATCATCTGAAGCCACTCTTAATTGAACATTATGAGGTTTTAACAAAAATATTTGATACTGAGCATCAAATTCCTTCCAATAATGATAGCTTGCTATACTTATTATAGTTAGATTGTCATATGTGATGGACTTTTTGTATTTCAAAGGACGATTGTAAACAATAAATTTGTAGTTACAATTTAATTTGTTGATTGTACCTTTTAGGAATTTAACATGGCTTGTTCTATTTTGTCCAAATGAATGAATTTATTATCATATTGTACACACATGGGGATAGGTTTTATAGGTAGTTCAAATTTCATTTCTCAAATGCAACATAATTTGGAAATGAGTATGAACGTCGTTCTTAAAACTAACTTTATCATTACTTTAAAATATGTAAAATAACACAATCTTATTCTCCTTTAAGTATGGAAACATAACATAATCCTTATTTTCTTAATGTATGGAAAAATAAAATGTCTTCTTTTTTTTTTCCTTGGAGTATGAAAAAGATTCCCAATTATCTTGATGTAGGTCCCCAAGATAATTGAGACATGTTGGTAAAGTTGGTCTGGCCATGACCCCAAACCGGCGTTCTGATTCATTCTTCCTTTAAACAATGTTTCATGCCTGAAACAATCGTCAAATGTCCCACCATATACTTAGACCATATATTTCATGGCTGGAATATCATGTATGCAATGCACATTTCATTGACACATCTAATGCAACCACTTAATCAAACACATAATGTTAATACTTCACTAGCATGTGATTCCATATGAATACCTACAAACGCAAACATTACATGGACATTAGAATATTGTTATATAAAAGTATGATTTTTTTTTTATAAATTGGTTAAAGTGAAAAATCAACTAGATAATCCATAATAAAATACTCATTCGTATTATACCTGATGAAATGATAAATAATGCCAACAAAAATACCATTGCCATAGAAGAATTTCAAACAATTTCCATTTTTTTTCATTTGAATATGTTGTCTACAAGTACATTTATTTACGCAATATTCTACCTAGAACATCAAATAATTTTTATGGATTCATTAATATAAATATGATCGAGTTGTAAAATCTTTTTATTGTATAACTATTAAAAAAAAATATTTTACTAGACTTTCAATATTTTTATAATATATAGATATATTTTAATTTTTAATATTTTATATAAAAGAAATTGATAACCCACGTTGTACTTGAAACAGTATTTTAATATTGCATGAATGGTACACATGATGGTTTTTAAATTAATATATTAAATAAAAATAAAAAATATTATATTGAAGAGTTATACAACATTTGTGATAAATATAAATTTCAGTAAAGTAAAAATGATATAAAATATCGTATTTAAAACATTTGTATTTATGACATTTATGACAAGTATTACAAAATATATCATAAACTAATACCTACCAATATCATAAAATATTGTAAAGTATGACAAGTAAAAATGTTGTTTATAATTACCTAATACCTACCAATTGTGGCCATCACAAAGGATTGTGACAGTCGTTTGTCTCTTGTTTTAAACATTTGGTTTTGCCTACTAAACATTTCACCTGTTGGTATATATTTTATTCACAACCTACAAAAGTTATACCTATGGTGTTGATTTTGTTGCTATACATTTCAGTGATATGGTTTTCTAATAGGATGTAAAAAGGTCACACTACCTATTGAGGTAGAATTGATTTCATTGCCATTTCTGCTAGGTCTATTTTGAACCTAGTTTCCACCTAGATAGAAATTGCAAACATAAGGTCACACATTCATTGGACAAAACACTCTTTGCAATTGATCTTTCTAAATGAGCTCTACTACGTAGAAAGGACTTGGGAATACGAAGAACCTAGAAAGGAATTTATTTTATATATTTTTGCTCTCAACATCAAAAAACTCGTTTCACGCTTTGAAATAAACAAATTGTTATAAACTATTTGTACCTCTCAAACGAATATATTAATTGATATTGTACCGGTCTAGCAAGTTGGGCTTCACGTGTAACACCCCAAATTTTATAGTAGACTTTTTAATTAATTAAAATATTAGAATTAATTTTCATTATATGCATGTTTGCTATGATGTGATGATTTTTTTCGATATTTGATTTAATGGTTAAAATTATATTTGTTTACTTATTTATTTTCAGTTAAGGATGAATAATATTATGTTAAACCCTCTTTTTCTCAAATTCACTCCCACAAATTCCTTTCCATTTGAATCAATCCCAACCTTTACCCCACTCTAAATGGGCTAGCTATTCCATTTTTGGTATTAATTTATCGATTGTGACTCCGTTTCCTCAGAAACAGTTGTGTTTCTTTCCTTGGACGAGCTTCTTTTTGTACATTCTAATTACCACGTTTGCCGTCTCAAAAAATTGACATCATTTTTGGATTCCTCTTGTCGAAACATCGAATAAGCTCTACTCATTTTTGTTTTTCAGTGAAGTTTACGTCTTACCCTTCTGGCGCTCCGACGAGTCAATGAGACTTTTTCCGCTGTTTTTTTCTCGTGGTATTGACTCCATTTTTTCACCTAAAATTATTATTAATTATTTAATATTGATTTTTATGCTCCACCCAATTAATCATTCGCGTCTTGACAATTTTGTGAAGTCGTCATTTATTCGGATTCGTTTGTTGTACATTGTCGATATGCAGTTCCCGTTGAATACTCTCATTGATTTTTGTGTTTGAGATAGATTAAAATAAGGTAAGAGGGTGACAAAGCATTTTAATTCATGAGTATAATATATTGTTAGATGAACGGGAAAACCGTATTTTCTAAATATTCATTCGAGGCTCGCTACATACAACAGTAGCACTTTGAGGGATAAATTAATTAATGTTCAAATATGGAAATTGTGAGATTTAAATGTGGAATAGAAACATGTATAACGTGTTGATTGATTTAATTTCGTTAAATGTGTGGTATTTGATATTATTGTGATATTGGGTGTTGAATAAGTTTTGTGCATATGTTTGATCAGATGAGTTAATGTGATTTGAGAATAAAAGATGGATGCATTGTATGATATAAGTTTATGTGATGTGATAATAAAATATGGATGCATTGTATGATATAATTTTATGTTATGTGATAATAAAAGATGGATGCATTGTGTTAACTTTATGAAATGATGATGATGTATGAAGGATGTTAGCGATGTTATAAATTTGTGATAAGTTTATGTGATGATGTATGATTGATTATATGGATGTTATAGATTTGTGATTAGTTCATCTAACAATGGTGATCATGTATAATTAATGATAGTGATATTAAAAATTTGTGATGAGAATATTGAAATAACTCCGCAGTTGATGAAATAGTGGTGATTCCAACTTGTGCTTGAGATGATGATCTTAATGGAGTATGATAGGCCAGAGAGGAGAGAAACTATATCTTATTTATTTGAAGTGGAGATTATCTTGTCATCATATAGATAGGGCCTCAAAAGCCTAGTGATGTTGGGGAAGTACTGTTGATCGTGGTGGTCTACTGTTGAGTCTTAAGGCAAGATTGTTACACCTTAGAGGTATTTTGGTGGCGAATTCCTAGGTGACTTGGAGGTAGCCCTCCAAATGTCTGGAGCTACCATGCAACACAAGTTTACCTTGATTTTCGCAAATATGTGTCTTGAGTTGGGTGAGGGGATGTATGAAGAAATGGCCGATTTGAATTGTTTGTCCACTCACGTGCATTGTGGCATAATATCAAACTTCCAAACCAAGTATTTTAGAGTTAAAATGGTACCAAATTGTGAAGAAGTAAAGTATAAGCTTGTGCATAGCATTGAATTTTCTTGTGATTTCCTTGTTGTGATTAATATGTTTCAAAATTGATAATAATTCCTTTTTGTTGATTTGATGCATATTATTATGAGATAGTGATTTTACTTGAGTGACTTTGACGTTATAATATGATATTATTTCCTTAAATACTTATATAATTTAGTCTATTATGATTATTTGCATGTTTTTCTTGTTTATATTATACTATCATGATTTCGAAACTCACCTCCTATGTGTTTGTGTTTGACTGTTACACATCCCAATCAGTACCTTAGAAATATTTATCAGATTTAAGTACTAATTAGAATTACTGTAATTTTATTAATTGCTAATGTGTTTTTAGTAATATTAAATTAAGATCAAGGGTAGAACAGGAAAGTGGTAATGTTGACAAGTCCAAGTGGCAAAGAGAGAACTTTCCACCATTATTTCCCTCTCTTTCTCCTTCACTCACGGGTACTAACCCATCTTCCACCTTCATTTCTCTCATATTCCAAATACACACTTCCAAAAAATAACATTCTACAAAGAAACACCAACATATATTACTATTCGTCATCTTCCCAATTCTCTCGAAAATCATTCAGACACAATAACACACTAAGTTCTTCAAACATGTTTTAACGTCTTACATATATGTTTCAAGCCCTCAATCTTCAATAATTAGCTAAATTCTTCAAAGGTGAAGTCAAAGATATTGGAGCAAGAAGCGAAGACTAATGAAATTGAGAGTGGAAATAGTATATAACTTCCAAGAAACCTAACATTTCCTACTTCAAGCAATTTGGCTGTACTTGTTTTATGTTGAATACTAAAGATAATTTAGCTAAGTTTGACTCTAGATCTCAAAAGTGTACCTTTATTGGTTACTCTGAGAGATCAAAAGCATATAGAGTGTTTTACAAAGAAACTAACATTGTGGAAGAATATATCCACATTAAGTTTGAAGATAAACAACTTGACTCTGAAAAGTCAAAGAAAGATGAGGAAATTGCAGGTGAACCAGAGGCACAGGAACCAGAGGCACAGGAACCAGAAGATGAACCGGCAGCAGAACCTAAGAAAGATAAAAGCAAGGAAGAAAAACATGTTGACTCTGAAGACAAGTCAGAGGGAAATAATGGATGGAAGTACAAGTCTATTATGGAAGTAAGGAAAATGTTAGTGCTTGAGGACAACATTTAGTACTATTATTTTGTGTAGAAAGTAATGCAATGGAATTTTGGTAATTCAAATGAAGATTGTAAACTATAAATTTGTAGTCACAATTTACTGTGTTGATTGAACCTTGTAGGATTTTAACATGACTTGTTCTTTTTTGTCAAAATGTATGAATTTATTACCACATTTTGAATTTGGTATACAAAGCCGGTCGAACCAATTGTACTGTGGCTAATGGGTTAGGAATTAGGATAATCTTTCTTTCGCTATGTGTTTTAGAGTCATTTCACCAAATATTAAGCCTAATTGACTTAATATTTTGAGTTCGGTATACAAAATTATGGTAGAAAGATCTAGAAGGCCATAGGGCAATGCTCCTCTAGAGGATAATGATCCTCCTCCACCACCACCTACTAGTGGACCCTAGTAACATATACTAGAAGCTATTCAACTTCAAGAAATGGCTTCAACAAACCTGGTTCAACAAATGGCACTACAAGGGAGTGGAAATCAAACTGCAATACAATCTTCTATGACTTTCTCAAGCAGCAACCCGCCACATTTAAAGGAAGCCATAACCCTACTGAAGCTCTGGCTCGACTCGAGGAAATTAAAAATGCATTTGACGATGTGCAATGCAGTGAAGAACAAAAAGTAACATCTGCTGTCCACCTATTGAAGGGTGAGGCTAAATATTGGTGGAATGGTAAAAGAGACCACTTACTAAACATGGGAACACCCTTAGACTGGGAGCATTTTGAGGTGGCTTTTTGAGAAGAATATTACAAAAAAAGTGCAAGACGATAGAAGGAGCTAGAATTTGTTCATCTGCAACAAGGTAGTATGCATGTAGATGAATATGTACCAAAGTTTGAGGAATTAGCTAGATTCTCCCCACATGCCCAGTACGCCCCAAATGAGGACTGCAAGATCAATCAATTTTAATAGGGTTTAAGGTATGATATTAGAAGCAGTATAAGTCATCTAGAGATCACTAGCTACTCCATCCTAGTGCATTATAGTTATATCATTGTAGAGAATTTAAAGATAGTGCAGGACGAAAAAGAGGCTTAGTGGAAACAAAGGAAGGATACTAACAAATTTAATCAATGGTTTAAGGTTAAGACTTCCTCTGGTATTGGGAAGCAGGTGCACACTTCAAGTTCTCCTAGGACAAGGAAGTGCTTAAGGTGTGGATAGGAGCATGGATGAGAATTCTTAGGAGGAAGAAATGTTTGCTATTTTTGCAAACAGTCGGGCCACATGATGGCTTCCTTCCCAACATGCCAAAGACAATGTGATTCATTCCCAAACAAGCCAAGCTCTGGGAGGGTCTATGCCCTTGATGGTAAGAAAGGTAAAATTAATAATCTAATTACTAGTACCTGTTATCTAAACCAAAAATCCCTTTAATTGTTATGTTTGATATGGTGCGTCCTATTTTATCATATCCTTTCAAGGTGTTTCGCGACTCAATCTTCCTACTTAAAATTTACCCTCTACCTTAGTTGTAACTATTGTAGCTAAGAACCAGATTTATAATTCCTTAGTATGTCCTCAATGCCAAATTAGCCTATTTGATAGGATATTTTTAGTGGACCTAATTTGCTTACCCTTTAAGGGCTTAGATATTATCCTAGGAATGAATTGGATGTCAGAAAATTCTATGACTTTGATTTGTCATGGTAAGGAAGTTAAAATTCCACCAAACATTCCCCAACCAGAGGAACCAGAACTTTCTTCCTTATTTACTACTTCACAACTCTTCTAGAGTTTAGTCAATGGGGGTCAGGGTATATTATTACTGTTATCTTCAAATTTAGGGTTAGAAGTAGACCTTTCAAGTATTCTAGTAGTAAATGAATTTGAGGATGTTTCCTTGAGGATGTAACATCCTTGCCTCTAAAGAAGGAGATATAATTCTCCATAAACTTAGCCCCTCAAACCGGTCCAATTTCCATTGCCCCTTATTGGATGCCTCCATTAGAGTTGACTGAACTTAAGAATCAACTGGAGGATTTGATAAATAAACATTTATTAGACCAAGTGTGTCACCATTGGGAGCATCTATACTGTTAGTGAAGAAAATGGATTGTGGAATGAGAATTTGCATATACTATAGGCAATTGAATAAAGTAAAAATTAAGAACAAATATCCATTGCCTGGTATGAACACTATGAGTTTTTGGTTATGCCTTTTGGTATAACAAATGCCCTAGTAGTGCTCATGGATTACATGAATAAGATATTCAGATCTTATGTTGATAAGTTTCTGATAGTGTTTGTTGACGAAATTCTGATTTATTCCGAGACACCAGCAGAACACGAAGAATACCTTATGAATGTACTACAAATAATAAAAGATAAAAGATTATTTGCTAAACCTAGTAAATGTTAGTTTTGAATATCAGAGGTGAAGTTTTAAGACCGTGTGATTTCCAACAGAGGGGTAGTCGTGGACCCTTCAAAGGTAGAATCGGTGTGGGAAAATGAACAACCTAAGAATGTGACTGAAGTTAAAAGTTTCTTAGGTTTAACAGGGTACTAACATAGGTTTATCAGGAAATTCTCTCAAATAGGCTTGCCTATGAAAATGTTGACACGTAAGGAACAACCTTTTGTGCGGGACCAAAAGTGTGAGAAAAGTTTCCAAACACTTAAGACCAAACTAACCATAGCTTCTGTACTAGTCATTCCCGACCAAACCCATAGGATTTGAAGATTATTGTGATGCATCCTTGAAAGGCTTAGGTGGTGTACATATGCCTCTAGAAAATTGAAACCACATGAAGGAAATTACCCAAACAATGATTTAGAACTTGTTGCCATAGTGTTTCCCCTTAAGATCTATAGATATTATCTGCATGGAGTACACTTTGATGTCTTTGGTGATCATAAGAGTTTGAGGTATTTATTTTATCAAAGATAACATAACATGAGCCAACGTAGGTCAGTGGAATACTTAAAAGATTGTGATTTTTAGTTGAGGTACCATCCAGGAAAGGCCAACGTGGTAGCAAATGCCTTGAGTAGGAAATCACTCTACATATCCCATTTAATTATCCAGGAAATGGACCTGATAGAGAAATTCATAGACCTTAATTTGAAGATTACTCCTCTTTAGAGTGGAGCCCTTTTGAATCAAATGAAAATATCTTGTGATTTCAAAATCCAAATTAGACAATCCCAAGAATTTCATGGAGAATTGCAAATCATAAAAGACAACCCAAATTTTTCAATGGCAGTAAATGGAACTATCCTTTTTAAAAATAGAACTTGCATCCCTAAAGATCAAGATTTGAAAAGGATAGTATTAGAGGAAGCCCACAAGATTCACTTAACCATTCACCTTAGATCCAAAAATATGTATCAAGACCTTAAGAAAGACTATTAGTGGCCAGGGATGAAAAATTATGTGGCCACCTTTGTGGCACAATGCCTAACTTGTCAAAAGGTGAAGATAGAGCATCAAAGACCAGCAGGCCTATTACAACCATTGATAAACTTGAATGTAAGTGGGTTTCTATTTCCATGGAATTTGTGGTAGGACTGCCTTGTACCCAATCAGGGTATAATTCCATTTGGGTGATTGTGGATAAACTGACCTAGTCAGCTCATTTTCTACATGTTAAGGCCAATTACGATTCCCGTAAACTAGCCACGCTATTTATAAAGGAAGTAATAAGACACATGGAGTACCTTATAGTATAGTATTAGATAAGGACCCTAAATTGACTTTTGTATTTTGGAAAGCCTTCAAAAAATCTTTAGGAACCGTTTGCACCGTAGCACTGCCTACCATCCACAAACTGATGGCCAAACTAAAAGGACCATTGGGACTTTGAAAGACATGTTGAGGTCTTTTGTCTTAGAGAATGGTGGAAGTTGGGATATACACTTTCCTCTGATAGAATTTGCTTATAACAATAGTTATCGCACTAGTAAAGGTATGGCTTCATATGAGGCATTGTATGGACGCAAGTATAGAACTCCTTTACGATGGTCAGAGGAAATAAACAAGGGAATTATAGGAGTTGAGCATATTCAAGAGACCACTGAGAAGATCAAAGTCATTCGTGACAAATTGGGAATTGCTTATAACAGACAAAAGTTATGCAGATCATAGAAGAAGATCCTTAGTATTTTATTAAGGTGACCATGTATTCCTTAGAGTTATCCCAATTGTTGGCATTGGAAAGGTGTTAAAGACAAGAAAATCATCCCTTGTTTTTGGGACCCTTTCAAGTTATGGAGAGGATAGGTCCCTCAGCCTATAAATTAGCCATACCGCCCTGTTTGTCTGCATGATGTTTTTCATGTCTCTCAACTCAAGAAGTATGTTGCAGAACCTTATCAAATCTCGAGTAATGAATCTCTACATGTAAAGCATAACCTTATTTATAGTCCAGTACCAACTCAAATTATTGATAGAAACATGAAGACATTAAGTTATAAGACCACTCCTTTAGTAAAGGTTGTTTGTGGAGGATTGAAGATGTACACACGAGATGGTGGTTGAATAGTGTTTGACAATGTTGATAAATTTTTGCTAATTTGGTCAAGGTTGATTGGTCTGTATGAATTACTTAGATAAGAAGCAATCGGGTTTAGAGGCAGCAAATAATGAAAGAATAAACAATTGAACACATAGATTTATCCTGGTTCACCACTAACTTGGCTACATTCAGTCAACTCATTTGGAAGGCATTAATCCACTGATTCAAATACCCTGAATTACAAAGCACCTGACCCTCCAAGCCTAACAACCTAAGAATTTTGAGGAGCAACACCATCATGACCCTACAAGCCAAGTCTTCTCCTGACAACCCTGAGTGAAGAAGGAACTCAACCACTATCGAGTTGGATACAAAAGATTGGAAATTTAAGTGTTTAGTTCTAACAAAGCTGGTAATAATAATAACTCTCATATTCTATGAAAAAAAAACTTAGAAAATATTTCTAATTTGAACAAGTGTTTCCCTATTTAAACTCTAAGATGAATTTGAAATTTTGAGCTTATGAGTTCTTCTACTCTTTTATGATATTCCATAATCTTCTTCTTCAGCGTTGAGTATCTATATATAGTTAGAATTAGGTCTTCGATTTAGTCCTTGTTTAATTTTGAATCCAGTATGAGCAGCTCTTCTAGATTGATTTTTTTCTCCTATTTTGTTCAGATTGATTATGTTCGTATTTTGTGTAGATTGAATTTGTAAATTCTTTAATTTGATTATGTTCGTATTTTTGTCATAGTGAGTTTGTAAATTCTTCAAATTGATTCTGTTCTTATTTTGTTCAGATTTATTTTGTAAATTCTCATGATTGATTTTGTTTAAATTTTGTTGTAGATAAATCTTGATCAAATGTTCTTAAAATCTTGACCATATCTCCTGTTCAACTTGGTCAAAGATTTTCTTCAAATGTAAATCTGAATCAAATCTTATTTTAGATTTTCTTCTATTATAAATCTAAATCAAATCTTATTTTAGATTTTCTTCAATTATAAATCTGAATCAAATCTTATTTTAGTTTTTCTTCAATTATAAATCTGAATCAAATCTTATTTTAGATTTTCTTCAATTATAAATCTAAATCAAATCTTATTTTCGATTTTCTTCAATCATACTCTGTGAAGTCAAATATATTGTTCCAGTAAAATACTTTTGTTATCATCAAAACTCTAAGTATAAAACCAATTTCATTCCAACAAGGATCATCACCAAAGGAAGCAACCTGTGAAATAAAAGATGGTATAATGAAGAAGCATCCCTATCTCTTCCAATAGGTATGCTCTCAAATTTTGAGGAAAAATATTCTAAGGGGGAGAGAATGTAACAACCCTCTTATTATTTTAGAAATCAAATCTAAATTTAAATTAATAAAATAATTTATAGAAAAATTGCTTATTTGTAACACTCTATTTTAGTTTTGCCTATACTCTTTTTTTTCATTTTGCCTATGATTTTCTTCCCTTTTTCCTCTGATGTTCCTTATCTATCTACCTTTGATTATGTTTCCTTTGGATGCCTCTTATTATGTTTCCTATGATTCTGCCAGTGGACACGTATCCTCTGATTATGCTCTAGGCACATATCTTCTAACTCTGCCTTGGACATCTATCTTCTGATTCTACCTCTGGACAAGTATCCTATGATTCTGCCACTAGACACGTATCCTCTGATTTTCACTCTAGACATGTATCCTCTAACTTTGTCTTTGGTCACATATCCTTTGGTTCTAAGTATGTTGCCTCTGATTAGAGTTTGCCTCTGATCAAAGTTTGCCTCTAGTCATGCTACCTCTCTATTACTCCAAAATGCCTCTGGTCCAAGTCTTCCTATGATCGAGCTGCCTCTACACCAAGATTTCCTATGATCAAGCTTCCTCTAGTCCCAGTCTTCCTCTGACCAAGCTGCCTTTGGTCCAAGTTTTCCTTAGGCTGCCTCTGATCCAAGTCTGACTCTGATTAATGTTGCATCCGATCAGAATGCCTCTAATCATGGTCTCTCTGATGCAAGCTTCCTCTGATCATGTTGCCTCTAGTTAGAGTGAGCCTCTTGTACAAGATTCTTGATTAAAATGCGAAATTTAAAATATAGAACCCCATATAAAAAAACAATAATCTAAGATTTTCTTTATGAATGATTAAAATTAAGTTACCTCCCAATTCTATCACTTTGCTGAGTTGATTAAATGGTTGCATTAATCATATCGATGAAGTATACATTTCATATATAACATTAAATATGGATTGCATTCATGGTCCAATTTTACGGTGGGACATTTTAGCTTTGTTTCATGTATGAAACAATGGGTAAAGGTGACACTATTGGGATGCCAACTGGGATCATGGCGAGACCACTATTGCGATAGACTCCAACCATTTGGGTTACCCACATCTAGGTGATTGCAGGAGTTTTTCCTTATAAAGGAAATGGATATCAGTAAAAATATTCCTTAATTAAAAAGGAAATGAAGACCAAAAATTTTTTCCTTGTAAAAGAAATCCATATAAGTAACTTTGCTTTCATAAAAAAAGGAAATGAAAATCAAAAAGCTTTTCTAAATCAAGAAAATAAATAGAATACATTTCTCTACTTAAAGAAAAAAACATAATTTAAATATTTGGCCAATGGCTATTAAAGCATTTCATCTTAATGTTAATTTTGATTGTTTTTGAGAAAACTATTTCAAAATGTCCTTCCTCTTTAAAAGAGCTTACTGAGACTATTATCTCATCTTTATTTTATATATTATAGCAGAGGCAAAGAAGTAAGGCTGGCGTCAGACCGAGAAGATAACATTTAGTACTTATATTTTGGGTAGAAAGTAATATGTGATGGAATTTTGGTACTTCAAAAGAGCATTGTAAACAATAAATATGTAGTTACAATTTATTGTGTTGATTGTACCTTGTAGGATTTTAACATGACTTGTTCTATTTTGTCCAAATGTATGAATTTATTACCATATTCTTGACGCATGGTGATGGGTTTTCAGGTAGTTCAAATTTCTTTTCTTAAATGCTTAAAACTTCAACTTTATCACTAATTTAAAATATGTAAAATAACACAATGTTATTCCCCTTTAACTATGGAAACATAACATAATCCTTTTTTCCTTAATTTATGAAAAACTAAAATGTCATTTTTTTTCCTTAGGATATTGAAATGTTTCCTAATTATCTTGAAATGGTTCACTAAGATAATTGAGACCTATTTTGCAAAGTTCATCTGGCCTTAACCCTAAACCGGCCAGAAACAATCCTCAAATGCCCCATCGTGTACTTGAACCATGTGTGTCATGACTAGATAAATGCAATGCATATGTAATATCATGTAACCATGTATGTCACTTTCCTATTTCTACTTTAGCTTAAGACTACTATTACTATAAGAGAGTATTACAAATATATAATTTTTCTATAAATTAAATTCTTAATTTATGTTTAGAAATATTTTCTAAAGTATTAAGAGGGATGTTACAATATGCATTTGCCTATATGGCTCGATCATGACTAAAAGTTTCAAACAGCTTGAGTTGTTTATTTTTTTATAAAAAGAAAAACTCCTTAAAAATGAAGATGTTACACTTCTGTTTTGGTTTTGGGCTTGTTACTCCATGTTCATTTCTTTGTATTATATTAATGTTATTAATTAGTGAAAATGACAATTGATGACATTAGAATGCCAACATCGATGGATTGCCAATGTTATGTTATCATGTCATGCCTTTGCACTGTAATTTTAGTTTTATAAAAAATACAACATACAAAATATGACACAATAAACAATTTTATTAGAGATTATATACAAATAATCTCATCCAAACACGATTATTTTTTCATAATATTGTACTAGAAACTTAATTTAGTGTACACATGTACAATGGTTTGCAGCATATGCACAATGGTGTTGGACTAGGAACTTAATTTAGTGTACACATGTACAATGGTTTGCAGCACATGCAGCAATAAGACCAGGTGGACAAGGTCTTATACGTTGACAATCGCCATCACTGTTACATAATTCATTTATGTCATCACTCACTTGCTTGGTTTGTTGATAGTGTACACATGTACACTCAATTGCAACACACACGGCAACAAGACGAGATGAACAATGATAGTTATGTTGGCAATCATCGTTTGTTCCACAAAATCCATATCTCTCCACACTCACTCCTTTAGCATTTGATTTTATATGAATATCTACGTACACAAACATTACATGGACATTAGAATACTTTTATATAAAATATATGATATTTTTTTATAACATTGATTAAAGTGAAAAATCAACAAAATAATCCATAATAAAATACTCATTGTTATTATACATGATGAAATGATAAAAAATGCCATAGAGAAAGAAGAATTTCTTACGATTTCCATTTTTTTGCATTTGAATATGTTGTCTACAAGTACATTTATATAGGCAATATTCCACCTAGGAAATCAAATAATTTATATGGAGAATGACCATAAATATGGTAGTGTTATAAAATCTTTTTCTTATATAACTATTAAAAAGTAAAATATTTGACAAGACTTTCAATTTTTTTAAAATATATATATATATATATATATATGTATATTTAAGTTTTAATATTTTAAATACAAGCAAATGGTAACCACTTGAAGCAGTTCATTAATATTGCATGAGAGGTAAACAAGATGGTTTTCAAATCAATGTATTTAATAATAATATGAATTATTATATTGAAGACTTATATATTTATGATATTTATGATAAATAAATATTTCAGTAAAGTAAAAATGACTAAAATTATAAATATTGTATTTAAGACTTTTATATTTATCATTATCAGTATGACAAAATATATCATAAAGTAATGTATAACTAGTGCCATGTATGAAAAAATTTCCATCAGAAAATATAGATACAAAATACATTATGTTATGTTAGTTGTTTTTTTTTTTATTATAAATTTTGGTAACTCGAACTATATTGTTGAATTTATTTTTTTTTCGACAAAAACAATTTATTAGTTTTTTTTATTATAAATTTTTAGATTTTTTATTGTAATTGTTAGTTTTTATTTTTATTATAAAATGATATAAATAGTTAGGTTGATGTGGCTCTAAAGATAAATATGTATATTATATATTTCTAACAAGTTAAAAGATGTTTGAAAAGAATTAAAATGTGTGTTCACATGATATTTAAATAAATAAAATTAGGATATTTGAATCATATTCACATGACAAGAAACATTATCTTTAGTGTCAGTAAAAATTGTAGGTAAGTAAAAAAATTGAACATTTCATCCAAATTATCTATACCAACGGAGCTTTGTACTGTTGTTTATATTTACCTAATACCTACTGATTGTAGCCATCACTATACGATTGTGAGAATCTTTTGTCCCTTAATTTAAACATTTGGTTTTAGCTACTGGCATTTCACCGTTGATATATTGATTATCCATAATTGTCAAAAAGTTCTACGGTTTCAGTGATAAGGACTTCTAATAGGATGCAAAAAGAACACATTATCTATTGAGGTAGAATTGATTTCATCGTCATTTGTACGAGGTCTATTGAACCTAGTTTCTACCTAAGATATTGCAAACAAAAGGCCAAACATTCATTGGCCAAAAATTTTTTCGCAATTGATCCTTCTAAATTAGCTCTATTCATACAAAAAACTTAAGAATAAGAAGAACCTGGAAGGGAAATTATTTTATATATTGCTGCTCTCAACCTCGAAAAAAAGTCGTTTAGCACTTCGAATTAAACAAATAGTTATAAACTATATGTACCTCTTAATCGGATATATTCATTAATATATCTTCTATCTACACCCCTTCATCCGCAATTAAAAAAATTAAACAAACATATGACATAGCAACAACCAAAAAAATACTAAACCCTCTTTCTCTTAAATTCTCTACCACCAATTCCTTACCATTTCAATCAATCCCAACTTCTACCCCGCACAAAATTGGCCATCGGATCCATTTTTGGAATCAATTTTATTGTTCGTGATTTTATTTCATCAAAACAGCCATCATTTTTGGATTCCTCTCGTTGAAACCTTAAAGAATCACTTCTCATTTGCATTTTTCAGAGAATTTGACGTCGGACCTTTCCGTAGTTTTTTCTTCACTGTTTTGAATCCATTTTTGCTCCTAAAATTATTATTAATTATTTAACATTGATTTTAACGATTTGGTGAACTCGTTGTTTATTCGGATTCGGATCCGTTTGTTGTATGTTGTTCATCTGCAGTTTCCGTTGAAACCTCCCATTGATTTCTGTGTTTAAGAAATTGTTGAAAATAAGGTAAGGGGTGAGAGAGTATTTGAATTCATGACTATAATATATTGTGAGATGAACGGGTAAACCTTATTTACCAAGGATTCATTCAGGGCTTGCTACGTACAACAATAGCCTTTTGAGAGATAAATTAATTAATGTGTAAATAAGGAAATTGTGATATTAAAATGCGTAATAAAAACATTCATAAGGTGTTAATATATTTAGTTTCGTCCAATGTGCTATTTAATATTATTCTGATATTGGGCGTTGAATGATTGTTATGCATAGGTTTGATTAGACGATTTTATGTGATGAGATGATAAAAGATGGATGCATTGCATGATATAAGATTATGTGATGTGATATGTTTATCTATTGATGTATGATTGATGATAGTGATGTTATAAAGTTGTGATGAGATCATGTGATGATGGTGGTCATGTATAGTTAATGATATTGATATTATGAATTTGAGATGAGAATATTGAAGTAACTCCATAGTTGATGAAATAGTGGTGATTTCAACTTGTGCTTGAGATGATGGTCTTAATGAAGTATCACTGGCCCAGATCAAAAGGAACCAAAGTCCAGAAGGAGACCTGGACCTGACCAGAAGGAAGCCTACCAGAGGGAGACTTGTTCCAGACCAGAAGATATCATAATTCAGACTTAGTCCAGAAGTTATTATGACGAGAAGATAGCCTGGCAGTGAAATGATAAAGAGTCCAGACTTAATCAGAGGATAAATTAATGGGTCTAGAACAAGAGAGTTAATCCAAATTTGACCCAGACCAGAAGATAGCATGGTTTAGAGTATGAAACTCAGTCAAGATAAGAAGAAATGATGTCCAGATTTAATGCAGACCTGATCCAGATCTAGAGGTAAATGTCCAGAATTAAATATCCTTTGTCCATATTTAATTTCAGTTCAATCCAGACACAGTTCAGAATTTGTCCAGATCTGAGGGAAAAGGTTCAAATCAATGGTCAAGATTTAAGTATATGGCCTAGTGTTGGCCGAAATTAGAAGTTCAAAACGTGTGGTCCAGCATTGGCCAAGATCAGAGGATCACAGCAGATGAGTTTGCAAGTCCAAGTTGGCCGAGATCAGAAGATCATAAGATCAGAAGATCAGAAAGTGTGGTCCTGGGTTGGCCGAAATTAGAGGATCACAGTAGATCACTTAGTATGGTCCAGATGTGGACTAGAGCAGAAGATCAAAGGGTTCAGATTTAATCTTGATGATAATCGGTGGAGATTTGATTAAATTTGATCAAAGTATTAAAAAGGATTTGATACAAAAATAAATTGAAGTCTTGTGGAATTCAGAAGCTATTGGCGGGAAGAAAGATTTTTTCCAAATTAATTAAAGTCAGAATTGGTCAAAGTTATTTTTGAAAGGCAATCTGGAGCATAAAAAGATATGTTTTTTATTTAAAGTGAAACCCGATTGGACAAGTTATTTTTGCAACAGAATCCAGCAAGATACAGCTCGAATTTAAGCTTGGAAGAGGCCCTAATCGGCATCTATAAAAGGGAAGAATCCAAGGATAATTTGGGAGGCAACATCAACAGACCACCATTGTTTGATGGAGACAGGTTTGAGTACTGAAAGGACAGAATGAGAAGTTTCTTCATATCTCAAGATCCTGAATTATGGAAGCTGGTAGTCAAAGGATACAATGCACCTACTGTTCCAGGAGATTCAACTAAAGAACTGGACATGGAAGATATGAAACCAGACCAGAGCAAATTATTCAAACTGCATCACAAGTCCAGAAACATCATGATCAGTGCCATCACATTCAAGGAATTTAACATATGCACAGATAAAGAAACAGCAAAGAGCATATTCGACAGTCTGGTTCTGAGCTATGAAAGAAGCCAACAGGTTCAGGAAGCAATGGCTAACATACTGGTCAAACAGTATGAGATGTTCAAGATGGAGAATGATGAAGAAATTGATGGAATGTTCTGTAGATTCCAGACTCTGATATCTGGACTGAAGGTCTTGAAGAAAAGCTACACAACAGCAGATCATATCAAGAAGATTCTAAGAAGCTTACCAACCAAGTGGAGACCAATGGTTACTGCAGTTCAGCAAGCCAAAGATCTTAATAACTTAAAACTTGAAGATCTAATCAGCTCACTCAAATCTCATGAAATAGAACTAGAAACAGATGAACCAAAGAAGAAGAAGAATCTAGCCCTAAAGTCGAATCAAAAGAAAACTGCAAAGGCAGCACCAGAATCATAGGATAGGGACAATCACTGTGATGATATGGCTTACTTAACCAAACAGATGGTTAGGATCTGGGAAAACTGAAAGAGGAAAGGCTCCAAGAATAAACATAACAGCAAAGGAAAGGAAGAATTTGACAAGAAGAGCATCATCTGTTATGGATGCAATGAACCTGGACATATCAAGAAGAGCATCATCAGAATCAAAGGTTCGGCCACAAACAGCAGAATCACACACATCAGCTTCAGTATTACCAGAAGAAGTAGAATTACCAGAATCACCATAAGTTCTAGAATCACCAGAGGAACATGGTGTATCAGCCGAAGCAGAAAGAGAACAATCAGAATCAAGAGAGTTCTTCAAACACTCCAGTGAAATTCATCAAGACCACAAACCAGGGAGGGAATTCAAAGCCCTTCATCCAAACCATCTAATCACAAAGCATACAGATTTATTTCAATGTGTTTGGCTCTAGAGTGTAAGATAGGGTTCTTGGTTAGGTTTATGGCTGAAGTGTTATCACAGAACAAAGGGATATTGGTTTCAAAGATGTTGTAATCTTCAAGTTGATGTTTCATCCAGAGTAACTGTGAACTGCATCCTGCTACTGATATATACTCAGCTTCAGGTGTTGACATGGCAATGATGCTTTGTCTTTTGCTTGACCAAGAGATCAAACTATCACCTAAGAAAGTGCAGTTGCCACTTGTACTTTTCCTTTCCAGCTTGTCTCCAGCATAGTCGGAATCACAAAAACCTCTAAGTTTGTAGGTGGGGGTTTTCTTGTATAACGTGGTAAGGTTGGTGGTTCCTTTAAGGTATCTCAAAATTCGTTTGACAGTAGTTAAATGGGATTCCCTAGGGTCAGCTTGAAAACGGGCACAAACACTAAACAAAATGTCAGGTCTAGAAGCAGTTAAATAAAGAAGGGATCCAATCATACCTCTGTATGTTTTCTGGTCTACCTTTTGACTGGTTTCATCTTTCTCAAGTGAGCAGGATGGGTGCATGGGGGTGGCCATAGGCTTACATTCACTCATTTTGAACTTTTTAATAAGTTCTTTAGTGTATTTAGATTGGTGAATGAGTATACCTGATTTACCTTGATGAATTTGAATTCCCAGAAAGAACTTAAGTTCTCCCATCATGCTCATTTGGAACTCTTTCTACATTAGGTCAGAAAACTCTTTGCACAAAGTGCCATTAGTTGATCCAAATATGATATCATCAACATAAACTTGAATAATCAAAATATCATTTTTAATCGATTTCCTAAATAGAGTATTATCAATCTGGCCTCTATTAAATTCATTCTTAAGCAGAAAGTTGTTAAGTCTTTCATACCATGCCCTTGGTGCTTGTTTTAAACCATATAAAGATTTCTTAAGTTTAAAAACATGGTTTGGAAAATCAGAATTTTCAAGTCCAGAAGGCTATTTGACATAGACTTTCTCACTTATATAGCCATTTAAGAATGTACTTTTAACATCCATTTGATACAGAACTATATCATGATTAGCAGCAAATGATAAAAGAATTCTAATTGCTTCTAACCTGGCCACTGGAGCAAAAGTCTCAGTGTAATCTATACCTTCCTGTTGACTGTATCTTGAGCTACTAATCTGGCTTTGTTCCTTACCACTTCACCTTTTTCATTGAGTTTATTCCTAAACACCCACTTGGTTCAAATAATGTTTTTTTTTGTTTGTATATCAGATCCCAAACATCATTCCTTTGGAATTCATTCAGCTCTTCTTGCATTGCAAGTATCTAACCTTCCTCTGCCAAAGCTTCATCAACATTGGTTGGTCTGCATCAACTTTTGATTCTGGTAAATCTGTAACAGCTTTTGATTCTGATAAATCAGCTTCTGGTTCTGATAAATCAGCTTCTGGTTCTGGTAAATCTGGAACAGCTTCTGATTCTGATAAATCAGCTTCTGGATCTGGTAAATCTGTAACAGCTTCTGATTCTGGTAAATATCCAGATTTCTCTTCTGACTTATCTTGGCTGTTTCTGACTTGATCAGATTTATCTTTTGAAGATTTGTCATGTGTAGCTGACTTGCTTGTATCCTCTACCTTTCCAGGTACTTCTGTTTCTTCTGCTTCTGCTCCCTTTGGTTCTGGTGAACCTGCACTATCTTTATCTTGCTTTGTTTTGTCAAGAAAAAAGCAGTTTGTCATATAACATAATATAGATCAAATAATTTAAAAATAAACTCAATACAGCCAAACCATTAATTCTGCTTTTGGTGGTTTCTGCTTGTTTTTGAAACCACTAGAATGCTGTTTCTGCTGAAGTGTTCAATTCGTGTGAATCACCTGATTCCTCTGATAGTTTGAAAACCTGCAGAATACTTATCTTGCTTTGATTTGTTAAGATCAAGCTTCTTGTTATCACAGTAAACATAAATATCAAATTATAATAGTATTTACAGCAAGATGTAACCTCTATGTCAACAGTTTCAGTTTTACTTAGAAAATCCTCTTGCTTCTGATTTTCAGATTCCTAATCCGTATGTTTTGTGATTACATGGTTTGGATGAGGGGATTTGAATTCCCTTCCAGGTTTGTAGTCTTGATGAATCTCCCTGGAGTGTTTGAAGAACTCTCCTGATTCCTCTCTTTCTGCTTTGGCTAATACACCATGTTCCTCTGGTGATTCTGGAACTTATGGTGGTTCTGGTGATTATACTAATTCTGGTAATTATGCTGGTTCTGGTTCGGGTTCTGGTACTGATTCATATTCTGGTTCTAGTGTTGGTTCTGGTTCCAGTTCCTGTGCCTCTAATACTGGACAAGATAATTCAGAGTGATCTTTCTTAGCACAAATAATGCATAAAACATCAGAATGAACAGCTTTACTTTTAGTAATTGTTTCTGTAAAACCAAGACCTCTCTTTCCAGTGTTACTGTTTCCATAAATCATAGATGCATATTTACTTCATTCCATTCCATTAGAAATAAAGTTTTGAAAAAATTGTTCATGCATATCAGATTCATAAACAGTTTTGGAAGTGGAACATATATTACTTTTGAGAGTTTGGTTTTCAGTTGCATACTCAGAATTTCGATTCTTTAAAACTTAGACTTCTTTGGTTAGAATTTTCTTATATTCCCTAAGAGTTTTTAGTTTTAAAGACATCTTATTAATTGCATTTAACAAGTCTTTTAAAGTCTCAATTAATTCAGATTTAGAGAGATCAGAAAATACCTCACTGTCTTCATCTTCTGATTCTGAGCCTGAGCTGTATCTAGAACTTGAGTTGGTATGAGCCATCAGAGACATAATTGCTTCCTCTGATGTGCTTCCAAACTTGCCTGAATGATTGCTTCGATCATTCTTCCTTCTGCCTATTTTCCTTCTTGAATTCGTGCCTTTATAAGGTCCAGAAGCAGACCTGATGTGTGCCTTCATTGCTGTTTCTGTCTCTTCTTCATCATACAATTCTTCTTCTAATTCTGATACATCCCAGGCTGCCATCAGACTTTTCTTTCTGTATCTGGAACTCTTCTTGTGCTGTTTTTGTTTTTCCAAATTTGGACATTCTGACTTGATATGTCCAGGTTTATTGCATCCATAACAGATGATGTTCTTCTTGTCAGATTCTTCCTTATCTTTGCTGTTACGTTTCTTCTTGGAACCTCTCTGTAAGACCCTTAAATTTAAAATTAAATTCAGATTTAATTTTAAGTGTATTTGGGAATATTTGTGAAATATTCAATATATGTATGTTTTGTGTAAATATATATATATATATATATATATATATATATATATATAAATATTTTTTTTGGAGGTGGAATTAAAATTATTTGATGATGGATGAATTAATTTAATTTCGAGTAATTAAATTATCAGGCCGTTAATTAAGATGTTCTCTGCTAATTGCGACGAGACGGGTTAAGTGCTGGAGGATCAAAAGATATTTTAATTTAAGTGTTGGGTGAGGTGGCGTAGATATTTATTAATAAAGAAACAAATTCTTCTTTCCTCTGCTGTGTCAGTCTGCATTTATGTGGATATTTAAGTGAGAAGCTTTTTCTTCTTTCCTCTACTGCGCCAGTTTCTGCTTTATTATCTTCTTCTTCTTCTGAGATTTTTCGGGTGTCGGCGAAGAAAAACAGTTTACACAAAAGTCATTTTTCTTGAAAATCTGAGTGTCGAATCAGAATGTTTCGAGTACGAAAGTTATTCCTCTGATCGTTACGGAGCTAAAGAACTAACTTTCGTAGCGGCGAACGCGAACGGGAGTTTCGTTGACTTTTGTCGCAGAAGCTTACGAGTTAAGAGAACATAATTAAGGTAAGGGCACCTTCCAACTTTCTAGATTGCATTTAGGGCTGTAAATGCATGTGTGATGAATGATTATTGGTTTATGTTTGTGAAAAACATTGTGTTAGGGTTTGGAAATCAAGCTGTTTTGATGTTCTTACTGTTCTCAGTGAAGGAATTATTGTGTTGATGATGTTTGTTTGTTGGGTTGAGTAAGAAATCATTATGTTGTGTTGAATGATGATTTGTTTGGTGCTGTTTTGGAGATGATCCAAATGCTTGAGTTAGTTTGTGTGGAACTATTTTATAGTTGACTTTCTGTTTTGGTTATTTAAGAAAATCAGAAAAGTTTTCTGGTAGTGATGATTCTGTTTCTGATATTGTTTTATTAAAAATCTGTTGTTGATGTTTAATGAAAAATATTCCAAGTTTGAGGTGTCTAAAGAGTGATAAATATGATCCTGGTGTTGGGTTGGTTTTTCAAAGGAAAAGGTTTTGAAAATGTGTTGAAGTTTCAGGAAAATTTCACTGAATTCGAAGATGTATATGAATACGGCTTGAGTGTTTCGAATACAGCCTGCAAAGCTTCTGTTTTCTTCAGATTTTTGAACTTGTATTCGACTACGACCCTCTGTAGTCGAATACAGATTAGCAATTTTTGCTTCTGTTTTAGCATCTGTATTCGACTACGACAACCTCGTATTCGAATACAGAATGCTGATTTTTCACTATTTTAGCTTCTGTATTCGAATACAAGGGAGCTGCATTCGAATACAGATTCGTGTTTTTCATAAATTCAAGTTTTAAACATTGTTGTATAAACCTTAAGTGTTGGGGTACCTTGGGAAGGTTTGTGGTGAATAGTTTTGAAGTGGTGGTGATGGAGTTTTTGAGACTTTACTGAAGTTGTAGAAATTCTGACTTTTACATTGTGAAAGCCTCTGTATTCGAATACAAGGAGTCTGTATTCGAATACAGGGTGTTGATTCTGCCCTGTTTGGCTTATGTATTCGAATACAATGAAGCTGTATTCGAATACAGATTCGTATTTTTCCAGAAATCTCAGTTTTAAACACTGTTTTATGGATTTTAACAGTTGAAGAAAAACTTTTGTTAATTAAGAGTGGAACCTTAAGGTAACGCAAAGTGATAATGTTTGCTAGAATGATTGATATTAATTGTGTTGAGATGTTTTGAAAAATGATGGAAATGCATGAATTTTACTGATGTTGCATATTGTTTCCAGTGAAGTGAAACACTGCATATTCATGCATTGCATAGTCAAGTGGTACCCGCGATGGGCCACAGAGTAATGCGCAACCACGTGCTGATTTGTGAGCGATTGCACGAGTGCTGATCGGTGAGCGATTGCACTAGGTACTGATATGTGAGCGATTGTACCTTGGTATATAACTGCTGGTCTGTTGAGCGACTGCACTGGTACTGGACTGTGAGCGTTTGTACCCTGAAATGCGCAACCACGTGCTAATCTGTGAGCGATTGCACGAGTGCTGGTCTATGAGTGACTGCACTAGGTACTGATCTGTGAGCGATTGTACCTTGGTTTATGTCAAACGTGCTGGTCTGTGAGCGACTGCACTGGTGCTGATCTGTGAGCGATTGCACCCTGGTCTTGAGGGCCGTTAAAGTCTTACATTTGTAAAATGTGCTGGTCTGTTGAGTGACTGCACCTTGGTGAATCCAAGAAAATGTATACATGAGCATATACATATGGCATTGGGGTGAATGATCGGTGTGTCACGTTTTGGTTTATGATGATGGTTGAAAATTGTTATGTGTGTAAGTACTTCATGAAATCTGGAATTTCTTATGAATTGGTGTGATTGTTGAATTTACTATTGTACTTACAACTTGATTTTCATTTTAATTTGGTTGCTGTTTTGCAAAGGCATACATGTCATGTATTTTCAAAATTGAGCATCCTTATTTATCATCATTGTTTTATGATGTGCCATGAATATGTTTAATATTGCTGATATAAATGCTATGTGGTATTTGTTAATTTCGGTTGGTGACCCTTTACAATGATTGTGGAAAATTGGGCTTTGACCCAATGACAGCCGGGAAGATAGGATGGCTGAAGCAATGAATAATATGGCTGCGTCTGTTGCTGCGCAGACGGCTGCGAAGACTCAACACGACTTAGAGAAAAGAGAAAGAGAAATTCGTGCTGCTGAGTCAAGAGGACTAGAGGATTTTCGTCGTCATAATCCTCCAAAGTTCAAAGGTGATGAGGGTCCAAAAATAGCAGACCAATGGATACAGGAAATGGAGAAAATCTTTGAAATGATTAACTGCCAGGCAGCAGTAAAAGTCAATTATGCTACATATCTGCTGCTAGGGGATGCAGAGTATTGGTGGAGGAGTACAAGGATTCTGATGGGGGCAGCTCATGAGAAGGTGAACTCGGATTCATTCAAGAAGAAGTTTTTGGACAAGTACTTCCCGATGAGCACTAGGACCAAGTTGGGTGACGATTTTCTGAAATTGCACCAGGGTAACATGACAGTGGGAGAATATGCGACTAAATTTGAATCACTGTCAAGACATTTGAGATTCTTTCGGGAAGAAGTTGATGAGCAATTTATGTGCCATCGCTTTCAAAATGGACTGAAATATGAAATTCAAGACTCCGTTTTACCCTTGCGAATTCAACGTTTCCAAATTCTAGTGGAGAAGTGTAGAGAGGTTGAGGACATGAAAAATAGGAGGGCCAACCGAGGAGGGAACTTTAATTCGGGAGGACCCAGCCAGATGAACTATCAAAACAGCAAAAGAAAGCAAGTGGTTAAGCCATATAACAGATCCCAGAACAACAGTAGAGGCCAAAATCGGCCAGGAAATCAGAACTTTGGATGACAATTAGGACAAGGAGTTCGATGCTTCCGATGTGGAAGAGAGGGACACATGGCTACAGCTTGTACCACAAGGGATCTTCTATGTTTCAATTGTCAAAAACCAGGACACGTTGCAAGGGATTGTCGGGCTCCAAAGGTGGAACCAACAGTGAATACAACTAGGGCCACTCGTCTTATTGCTAGGGGACGCGTCTACCACATGCGTGCTGCTGCTGGAAGTCAAACTCCTAATTTAATCCAGCAAGACTGCCAGATTGCAGGTAACACATTAACTGCACTTTTTGATTCAGGAGCAACCCATTCTTTCAATGTTATGCATTGTGTGAATCGTTTGAAGCTATCTATGTCTGCTTTGCCTTTTGATTTGATTGTTTCCACACCTGCTCAGACTTTGACCGTAAATTCGGCATGTTTACGTTGTCCTGTAACAATCCAAGATAGAGATTTCTTGGTTAATTTAATCTGTCTACCCCTTCAATCACTCGAGATAATTCTCGGTATGGATTGGATGTCTTATAATTATGTAGTCTTGGATTGTGCCCGCAAATTAGTTCTTTTTCCCGAACCTGGAGTCGTTCGGTATTTGTTTGCTAACAAGCTCAGAGTATAACTGAGAGAAGGAACTCAGGAATTTTTATCATTGACTAACGTGGAGACCAAGATGGATGTGAGCATAGAAGATGTAGTGTTAGTCAAAGAGTATCCGGACGTATTTCCAACAGAAATTCCAGGATTACCCCCAGTAAGAGAAGTGGAGTTCTTCATTGATTTGCACCCAGGAATTGGACCTATTTCAGTTGCGCCGTATAGAATGTCGCCATTGGAATTAAACGAGCTTAAGGATCAAATTGAAGGTCTGTTGGAGAAAGGATTTATCAGGCCAAGTGTGTCACCGTGGGGAGCTCCGGTGTTCTTAGTTAAGAAAAAGGATGGAATTTCACGCTTATGTGTGGATTACAAGCAACTTAACAAGGTAACCATTAAGAATCGTTATCCTTTACCATGCATCGATGATTTGATGGACCAATTGAGGGGAGCAGCGGTGTTTTCAAATATCGATTTGAAGTCAGGATATCATCAGATTCGAGTAAGAGAAGGAGATATTCTAAAGACCGCTTTCAGGACTCGTTACGGGCATTATGAATATCTTGTTATGCCATTTGGAGTTACGAATGCACCAGCGATTTTTATGGATTATATGAATAGGATCTTCAGCCTATTTCTGGATGAATTCGTGGTGGTGTTCATTGATGATATCTTGATTTATTCAAAGGATGAAGAAGAACATGGAGAGCATTTGCGTCAAGTTCTTGAAGTTTTATGAGAAAAGCAATTGTACGCCAATCTGTAGAAGTGCGAGTTTTGGCTAGAGAAAGTGAACTTCTTGGGACATGTAATAACAAAGGAAGGAATTGCTGTAGATCCGGCAAAGATTGAGACAATTCTTGCATGGAAACAACCTCAGACCATCACTGATATAAGAAGTTTCGTCAGACTGGCAGGAAACTACAGGAGATTTATTAAGGGATTTGCTAAGATTGTAGCTCCTTTGACACAACTCACCAGTTGGTGACCTTTTACAATTATTGTGGAAAATTGGGCTTTGCCCTCAGATGTTAATCAAACCCGTACCCCCGACGGTCACACTAACGACAGGGAACATTGTTAATTTTCCTTGATCTTTACATTGTGGGCTACGTAAAGGGATGGACAGCTGGGTGAAGATAAGACTTGTGGATGATGCGGTGGAAACCGTACTACTGTAGCTTAGTGTATGATCAGTTTAGACTTATGGATAGGGTTTTGAGCTCAGCGGTTGTAAATATTTATTTTGGGAATTATTGTAAAACTTTTCCGCACTCTGATAAATATTTTGGTGGATTGAGAATCCAGTTTTGATGTATCTTTATTTTAGTATATTATAAAGATCAATTTCCCAAAAATATCTCATTCGATTAATTGTGATGTTGTTGTTTAATTTCGTTACTATTTTGGATTACGATGTCGAATGATATTTAATTTGAATTGATTTTAAGTCCCTTGAGCTTAATTCTGAAAACTCTTTTATTATTTATTCGTTTTTTTTTTTAAAAAATATATATATATACACTCGCGCTGTGTTTTAAACTCGGGGTGTTACACTCTCCTCTTCCTGTTTTCCCATATCTCAACCATCTTTTTGGATAAGTAAGCCATATCATCACAGTCACTGTATCTATCCTCTGATTTTGATGTTGCCCTTGCAGCTTTCTTCTGTTTCGACTTCAGAGCCAGATTTTTCTTCTTCTTCTTAGGTTCATCTGCTTCTAGTTCTCTTTCATGAGACGTGAGTGAGTTGATCAGATCTTCAAGCTTCAAGGTATTCAGATCCCTAGCTTCCTGTACTACAGTAACCTTTGGTCTCCATTTGGCTGGTAAGCTTCTGAAAATCTTCTTGACATGATCTGCTGTTGTGTAGGTTTTCTTCAAGACCTTCAGTCCAGATATCAGAGTCTGGAGTCTGCAGAACATTCCATCAATGTTTTCATCATCTTCCATCTTGAACATTTCATACTATTTGACCAGTATTTTAGCTCTTGCTTCTTGAACCTGCTGGCTTCCTTCATAGGTCAGAACCAGACTATCGAATATGCTCTTTGCTATTTCTTTATCTGTGCATCTGGCAAATTCCTTGAATGTGATGGCATTGATCATGATGTTTATGGACTTGTGATGAAGTTTGTGTAATCTGTTCTGGTCTGGTTTCATATCATCCATGTCTAGTTCTTTAGTTGGATCTTCTGGATAAGTAGATGCAGTGTATCCTTTGACTATCATCTTCCATAGTTCAGGATCTTGAGATATGCGAAACTTCTCATTCTGTCCTTCCAATACTCAAACCTTTCTCCATCAAACAGTGGTGGTTTGTTGATGTTGCCTCCCAATTCTTCTCTGGATTCTGCCATGTTGAACCCCTTGGACCTTTCCACAAGCACTGTTAAGTGCTCAGCCTTGAACCTGGCTCTGATACCAATTGAAGGTGCAAACACGAGAAGGGGGGTTGAATTGTGTTTGACTAACTTGAATACTTTTCCTGTTTTTACACTTTTAAAACAAAACTTGATGTATGAATAAAAATAGAGTTAGCAGCGGATATAAAGTAAAAATAAAACACAGAATTTTTATACTGGTTCATCGTTAACGAGGCTACGTCCAGTCCCTTCACCTTAAAGGATTTCACTAATTCAAACCTTGAATTACAACTATACCATTGACCCTCCAAGTCAGTCTTCTCAAACAGTCTAACTATCCTAGACTCTTGAGGAATACAACACCTTGACTTCCTAAGTCAAGTCTTCTCCTGCCAATCTAATAACCCCATATTGTAGAAAGAATTACAATGCCTTGAATCTAATTGCGAAGTAATCTGCTACCCCTTCTGACTCCCTCAGATTGTAGACTCTACTTCAACAACTTAGATCTAACACAAGGGAAAGAAAACAACACGAGTGCTTGCTTCTGGAAAGCTGGAACTCACAATTAACCTCACTGAAAACTTGAGTGTTTGCTTTGGAAGTGTATGACTCTTTTGTGATTTTCGATGCTAACTATTCTGCCTTGAGCCTCCTTTTATAGATTCAGATTTGGGCCTCCTCCAAGCTTAATTTCGAGTTGAATCTTGTTGGATTCTCTTGCAAAAATAACTTGATCAATTGGGCTTTATTTAAATAAAAAACATATCTTTTATTAAGCTTCAGATTTTCTTTCAAAATAACTGGCCAATCAAGTCTTTAGTTCCTTCCCGCCAACAGCTCCTAAGTTCCACAATACTTCAATTTATTTTTGTAACAAATCTTTTTAATACTTTGATCAAAATAAATTAAAATCTCCACCGTTAATCCTCATGATTAATTCTGGACCATTTGATCTTCTGCGCTAGTCCACATCTGGATCATATTAATTGATATGCTGTGATCCTCTGATTTCGGCCATCCCTGGACCACACTTTTAACCTTCTGATCTCATGATCTTGGCCATCCTGGTCCAGCAAACTGATCTGTTGTGATCCTCTAATCTCGGCCAATGCTGGTCCACTCATTCTGACCTTCTGATTTCGGCCAACACTGGGCCATGGTCTGAACTTCTGATCTCGGCCAACACTTGGCCAAATAATTAAATCTGAACCATTGATCTGAAAATCTTCCCTCTGAACTGGACCAATTCTGGACTTGGTCTGGATTAAACTGAAATTAAATCTAGACAAGTAATATTTCAGTCTGGACATTTTACCTTTGATTTTGGATCAGGTCTGGATCAATTCTGGAAATCATTTCTTCTGGTCTAGACTTAGTTTCATACCCTGAACCATGCTATCTTCTGGTCTGGGTCAAATCTGGATTAATTCCTTTGTTCTGGACCCATTAATTTACCCTCTTATCATTTCACTGCCAGGCTATTTATCATTTCACTGTCTGGGCTATTTATCATTTCACTGCCAGGCCATCTTCTGGTCAGAATAACTTCTTGAATAAATCTGACATTTGATATCTTCTGATCTGGAACAACTCTCCCTATGGCAGGCTTCCTTCTGGTCTGGTCTAGGTCTCCTTCTGACTTTGCTTCCTTCTGATCTGGGCCAGCAAAGATATCCTCTGGTAATGTTTTGACATCCTGGTGTATCCTCTGGTAATTCCAAAATGCATTCTGGATGCATTTTCTGCTTCTGCAATCTTCAATTTCTTGTGGTATTTAATGTAATAATTCAAGGTACAAAATAAGATTACATGGAGTGCTTTTGTAAACACCAAAATCCTAAGTATTTAGAACCAACTTGGTTCCAACAATGACAACTCAAAAAAGTGCAACAAAGAAAACCAAAACAATACCCTTGTGCAAATCAATGTTAATTGAAGATTTTCTTAACGAAAATAATGAACTAGATGATGAAGAAGAGTTGGCAAATGATTCAGAAATTGAAGAGGAAGAATATGTCATGGAAGAAGAAAATGAAGACCAACATGAAGATGACGAATGTAGTGGTAATTATCAAATATAAGCTTAGGATTTTATCTTGTCTTATATATTAATTTTTCATATATATATTTGTGACTCATCAAATATATTAATTTTTTATATATATTTGTGACTCATCTTTAGGATTTTATCTTATCCTATATAAGCTTAATGTCAAAATAGGGACAGCTAAGAAAAAAACAAGGGGACCAACTCAGTGCTAGGACAACTCAGTGCAAGGGGACCAACTCCGTATAGAAGTCATCTTAGACAAACTTTAAGGATGTGTACAAAAATCATGAGGAACGTGTATGGTCTTATATTCAGGTATAAAAGTTTAATTTTCGTATTTCATTTGATCGTCAAATAGTTATCACATGTTGATCATAATAATGTTTTTCAGAGTAAATTTATTATTTCTGAGAAAGGAAAGAAAGCCGTATTTTCTCGGATAAATGATGCATGGAGATGTTACAAATGTTATATCAAGAGAACCTATTTTCTGAAATACTCAACCTTAAAGGAAAGGATAAAAAACAGGCCTGAAAGCATGCCAGAACCTCATTTCAAGAAATTGTTGAAATATTGGAATAGTAGTACCATCCAAGTAAGTGTGTACATAGTTTACATTACTTTTAGTCACTCTTTGTTGTATAGAATCTTTTATATATATCATACTTTAATTTTTTTCACTTACATTGTAGAACATTAGCAAGAAAAATGTTGTTAATAGGGCAAAACAGAAGTTTATGCATCGAATGGGGACGACAAATTTTGCTAGAATTTGGGCAAAAGAGGTACAATATTTATTCTTATTTATGTGTCTTTGTTATATATAAATAACAAGTTGTCATAATAAGTTTTAATTACTCTATTTTCAATTCTTTACCAATAAAGCGTGCAAAGAAGGAAAATGGGGAGGAAGTCAGTTAAGTTGGAATGTTTGTGATAACTCGTCAGCGAAGAAAAGGAAAAATTGATGAAGAAACAGATAATGCCATTGTATGTTTTTCTTTTCATTATATACTTTTAATGTCTACATTAAAAACTTTTAACATTGATTTTTTTCCTATCAGGCTAAACTTCAAGATTCAATTCAAAATTCTAGTGAGCCTCTTGACCAAGCCTTTCAATCATTGTTCGGTAAAGAAAAGCCAGGTCGAGTTCGTTGTTATGGAAGAACAGCTACACCAACAATGTTAAAAAAAATGAAGAGATTGCTAACATTAAAAAACAGTATGAAGGTGAAATTAGTAGCATGAAGGAAAGGATGGAAGAATATGAATCATTTACAAAGAAAAGGATGGAAGCATATGAAGAACTTCTAAAATGTGTGTTGAAGCAGCAAAACCCAAGTTTAAGTGAAACTGCTGTTGATAACATGATGGGACATGCTTTAGGCATTGCAAATAGTGCGACACTCCATTCTTCTACATCAACTCATGTTCCTGAAAAGGTATAAGTATATTAGTTTGAATGATATAACTAACTATACCTGATATGTAAAACACATTTACATTACATGCATATTTTGATAGTGTACTTCTTACTGTAATCAATCAGAATTACAATCAGTTTCAAATCACTCCTTTTTTTCAATTGCATACACTTAATACTTACTATTTTCAGGTTGGACTTGAAGATCATCACCAAGATACATGAAGCTAGTGGAATGTATCGAAGACTTGGTTGTTTGATAAGACAATTGATTTTTTTGGGATGCCTAGTAATAGAGCTTATACAATATTTTGATAAGTAAATTGTTTGATTATCATGTATTGGTTTTTCTTGGATGTTTATTAATATTTATGTTACAATATTTTGATAAGACCGTGGCCTAAACATTTTACAATATTTATGTTACAATATTTTGATAAGATCGTTGGCAAAACCAACTCATAAAATATTTATGAAATATATATAGCTGACCATCTAAAATATTTATGAAATGTTGGCAAAAGTTTTTTTAGAATTCGTGGGCAAAAGTAAAAAAACCGTTGCGTTTGCTAATAGGCCACGGCCACCTACACCACACTTTGTAAACCGTTGCGAAACCGTTGCCTAACCTTTAGGCCACGGTTTATTTGGTTTACACCACACTTTTTTATTGTTGCCATAACTCAAAAATGTTGTAGTGGTTGTTAAAAAGGAAAAAACATTTCTTTAAAAAACGACAAGCTTTTGGTGTTGTTGTTCTTCAATCTAAAGAGATTTATATTTCTTTCTTTGGAGGAAAAATGGCCGAAACCTATAAACAAATTAGGGGAGTTAGAAAAATTTCTAAGTGTTGAAAATGTAAAATAATGTTAAATAAAATAAAGTTCAAGATGTAACAATCCTCTTACAATTTTAGAAAATATTTTTAAATTTAAATTAATAAAATAATTTATAGGAAAATTACTTGCTTGTAACTCTCTATTTTGGTAATAATTGACTTAAGCTTTAAGTAAAGTGCTAATATCAAAATATGTCCAATTGCAAAATGAAGGACATACAACATTTCTCTTTCTCCTTTTTAGATACTCATGGATGTTAACACATTCTTAAGTTCATTTCCTTTGTTTTTTTTTTCTAACAACAATCTTCTCTCAAAACACTCCAACACACAACCACTTAGTTATTGTTCATCATCTCTTCCAATCCTCCATTTTTCCATCACTTCTTAAAATCTTTCAAATACAACAACTCATTAAAGTTTCCCATACTTGCCCCAACCCCTTGCATGCATGTTTCAAGCCCTCAATCTCTTAAGTAATCAGTCACATCGTACCAAGGCGAAGTTGTAACACCCCAATTTCTATTATTATATTTTAATTATAAAATATAATGCACAACTATTATTATCCGTATGTTGACATGTGCGATAATTTCCTTCGTGTTTGTCCTATGTGTTCTCCGTAATGATTTATTTAAATTATACATTGATTTCAAAGACTAGGCTGTTAGAGACGGTGATTGGCGAAGACGCGATACATTACATCAACGGATCAGCTTCGTTGAGAAAAAAAATCATCAGCCAAGGTAAGGGGTGAGATGAGGTTCGATTTTATGAGTATAAAATAAAATGAGATGAACGAGAATGCCGAAATTCCCATATATTCATCAGGGGCTTACTACGTACGGTCGAGCCCTATTGAGTAATAATAATTAATTAATAATATATAAATGGTAATAGTGAGGACTAAAATGTATTTTAGTAACCTATAGAATTGTTGTGAGTTTAATTATATCAAGACTGCATATTGTTTAATTTTATGAAATCTTGTGTTGATTGTTATTGTGTGAATGATATGTACTTGAGTGCTCTGATTTACTGGATTTAAAACTGTGATATTAATTGAATGCACCGCCTGTTTGCTTTATTATGTGATTGATAAAATCGGAATTTTATTGTGATTGACTAATTATATATATATATATACATATATATGTAATGATGTAATTCTGATGTATATTGTGAGTTGAAATTTATTGAGTTGTGACAATCGAGTACGTATGAGATAGATGCTGTAGTTTTGGAGTAAGGATTATTTTGTCATCATATAGTGATTCGGGGAAGTACAACTGAATGAGCCTGATCGTGGAGGGCTACAGTCAAACCGTGAGGTAAGACTGATGACCTTGGGGGTACATCTAGTTGGGAATTCCTAAGTGGATTAGTGGGTAATTCCCTAAGGCCGGGAGCTACCGTGCAAAACAAGAGTACCCCGACCGTCGCGTATATGTGCCTCGGGTTGAGTTGAGGGGATCTATGAAGACTTGGCCATTCATGAATTGTCCGTCCATTCTTGTAGTGGCATAGTATCAGGCCTCCTAACCAAGTACTTCAGAGTAGAATGGTACCAAGTGATGAAGAAGTATAAAGTATAGGACATGCATAACATTTTCTCCCTGTGACTGTTTTATTATGATTGAATTAAGATTAACCTTGATGTTATGTTCTGGAATGTTCTCATGTTTGTGTTAATTTTCTTACTTACGTGTTCTTCTCGTTTACATTATACTATTACATAATTTCGATACTCACCCCTCGTTGTTTGTGTTTGGCGTTTGCGATGGACGCAGACGAGCTGCAAGCTGCAGGTGCAGATTAATACTCCCAGGGTGTAGGAAGCTATCTCATCTTGAAGACTTTTATCATATTCCTTCTGTTAATTTCATATTTGAACATCTGTAATTTTGGGAAATTTTGCTCTGATAGTGACATCGGGTTGGGACTACAATTATAATTATCAGTAACTTATGTATGTGTGCTTCAAAAGAATTTAATTTGATCACTGTTATGAGCATCGAATTGTTAAGCTGATGGAAACTTTGGATTAATACGAATTGTCCAGGATTAAGTGATACTTTTGCCTTAAAGAAATCGTTCAAAAGTTTTATTTATTTATTTATTTATACTTTATCACTTTTAAATTAAAATCTGAAAGAAAAAGAAAATTTAAATAAATTGGGATTTAGGGTGTCACATTAGTGGTATCATAGCAGGTCTGTCCAATCAGACTGTAGGTGTGTTATGTGTTCACTATGTTTCCTTGTGTGCTTTGTTATGTGTGTGTTGTTACTATGATTGTTGTTGTGTTAGTAGTGTAGAACTAAGTTAGTTTCCTTTCTCCCTAAGTACCCCACTGTATTCAATTGGCCTATCTGATTGATGTAGGTAGTGATGGCTAGTGGAAGGAATGACGCTGCAATTGCTGAGGCTCTGGAGTCCATGGCAGGAGTTATAGTGCAGGCTCTACAGGCTTTGGCTGAATCCCAAGCTACTGCGCCAGCCTCTGCACAAGCTGCTGCTCAAGCTGCACAGGTTGCTGCTCAAGCTGTTGCTCAAGCTAATAGTTACACTAGTGATCAAAGAAATGTGCAAATAAATGAGTTCATGGTAATGGATCGATTCCATAAGGCTAATCCTCCATCATTTGAAGGTCACTATAATCCAGATGGAGCCTAGAAGTGGTTGCAAGAGATTGAGAAAATTTTTAGAGGAGTGGCATGTCCCGAAGGCCAAAAAGTGCATTTGGGAACTTTTATGTTGATAGAAGAAGCTGAACATTGGTGGGATAATGCGCGCCAGCGTTTAGATAATGCAGGGACTGTAATTACTTGGACAGTATTCAGAAACATGTTCCTAGTCAAGTATTTTCCTGAAGATATCCGCAATAGGAAGGAAATGGAATTTATCAAGTTAGAACAAGGTAATATGTCAGTGGCAGAATATGCCGCTAAGTTTGAGGAGTCGTCCAGGTACTACCCACTCTATGTAGGAGAAGCAGGAGAAAAATCTAAGTGCATCAAGTTTGAAATGGGACTCAGACCAGAGATCAAGAAGCAGGTTGGAATGCAAGAGATCCGTGACTTCCCAACCCTAGTGAATAAGAGTAGGATCTATGATGAGGATAGTCGTGCTGAAAAGACGCATTATCGAAACACGAAAACCATGAAGGACAAGAGGCCTATGCATCATAATAGGGGAAAACCTTACTCTTTCCCTCCTAATAAATTTGAAAGTCGTTCGAATTATCACCAACACGGTTCTCCAACCGGAAGAGGAAATGGTAATGGTAATGGAAAAGGAAATGAAAACAGTTATAGTTTTGGGGGTGGTAGAGGAAACCCGAATGGAAGAGGAGTTAGCTATGTGAATAGCAACAACCGGAGTCAAGTCTCGAGCAACAACAGTAGTAACAACAGTGATCCAGCTACTCCTATTCGATGTCACAAGTGTGGTAAGCAAGGTCATATGGCATTTGAGTGCAGAGATGCTGCAGTTACTTGTTTTAATTGTAAACAACAGGGCCATATAAGCACCACATGCCCCTATCCAAAGAAGACTCCCCAATCCAGAAACCAGAGTTCCCAAGCCAGCCGACCTATGTCTAATGGAAGAGTCTTTGCCCTTAGTGGTGCAGGAGTAACTGAGAAAGATAACTTGATCCAAGGTACGTGTCTCATAAGTGATACTCCCAGGGTGTAGGAAGCTGTCTCATCTTGAAGACTTTTATCATATTCCTTCTGTTAATTTCATATTTGAACATCTGTAGTTTTGGGAAATTTTGCTCTGATAGTGACATCGGGTTGGGACTACAATTATAATTATCAGTAACTTATGTATGTGTGCTTCAAAAGAACTTAATTTGATCACTGTTATGACCATCGAATTGTTAAGCTGATGGAAACTTTGGATTAATACGAATTGTCCAGGATTAAGTGATACTTTTGCCTTAAAGAAATCGTTCAAAAGTTTTATTTATTTATTTATTGATACTCTATTACTTTTAAATTAAAATCTGAAAGAAAAAGAAAATTTAAATAAATTGGGATTTAGGGTGTCACAGAAGTCGAGGACAACAAGGAAAAACTATAAAGAAATTGTAGCAAGGAGCGAAGACTAAAGAAATTAAAAGCTGAAATAGAAAATAACTTCCCCAAATGAGCTAAAATCGAGTTGCCTCTGGTCTAAGCTTACCTCTGACTGGGCTGCCTCTGGTTCATGTTTCCTCCTATCTGAATGCCTTATATCATGCTGCCTCTAATCCAAGAATGAATTAGACAACACTGCCTCTAATAACAAAATCTGCCTCTAGTCATGTTGCCTCTAATCCAAGTTTCCCTCTAATTGGGTTGCCTCTGATCCAAGTATGACTCTAATTAATGTTGCATCCGATCAAAATGCCTCTGATCATGTCTCTGATGCAAGCTTCCTATGATCATGTTGCCTCTAGTTAGAGTTAGCCTATGGTACAAGATTCTTGATTAGAATGCAAAATTTAAAATACTCCATTTAAACAAACAATGATATAAGATTTTCTTGACGAATGATTAAAATTAAGTTACCTTCCAATTTTATCACCTTGCTGAGTTGATTAAATGGTTGCATTAATCATATCGATGAAATTTACATTTCATATATAACATTACATATGGATTGCATTCATGGTCCTAGTACACGGTGGGACATTTTAGCTTTGTTTCATGTATGAAACAATGGGTAAAGGTGACACTATTGGGATGCCATATGGGGTCATGGCGAGACCACCATTGCGATAGACTCCAACAATTTGGGTTACCCACATCTTGGTGATTGCAGGAATTTTTCCTAATAAAGGAAATGGATATTAGTAATATTTTCCTTAATTAAAAAGGAAATGAAGACTAGAAAGTTTTCCTTGTAAAGGAAATGGATATAAGTAAGCTTTGCTTTAATTAAAAAAGAAATGAAAACCAAAAAGCTTTTCTAAATTAAGAAAATAAATAGAATACATTCCTCTAATTAAAGAAAATAACATATTTAAATATTTGGCCAATGGCTAATAAAGCCTTTTATCTTAATGTTATGTTTTCATTGTTTTTTAGAAAACTATTTCAAACTGCCTTTCCTCTTTTAAAGAGCTTAATGAGACTATTATCTCACCTTTATTTTTATGTATTATAGTAGAGCGAAAGAAGTAAGGCTGGAGTCAGACCGAGAGAATAACATTTTTTACTTATATTTTGGGTAGAAAGTAATATGTGGTGGAATTTTTGTACTTCAAAAGAGCATTGTAAAAAATAAATTTGTGGTTACAATTTATTGTGTTGATTGTTCCTTGTAAGATTTTAACATGACTTGTTCTATTTTGTCCAAATGTATGAATTTATTACCATATTCTTGACACATGGTGATGGGTTTCCAGGTAGTTCAAATTTCTTTTCTTAAATGCTAAAAACTACAACTTTATCATTAATTTAAAATATGTAAAATAACATAATCTTATTCTCCTTTAAGTATGGAAACATAACATAATCCTTTTTACCTTAATGTATGAAAAAATGAAATGTCCTTTTTTTTCCCTTAGAATATGGAAAAGTTTCCCAAATATCTTGATATGGTTCACAAAGATAATTGAGACCTATTTTGGCAAAGTTCATCTAGCCTTGACCCTAAACCTTCCAGAAACAATCCTCAAATGCCCCATCGTGTTCTTGAACCTTGTATGTCCAGACTAGATGAATACATATGTAATATCATGTAACCAATGCACATTTCATTAACACAATATGTTAATATATAACTAGTAGACAAATTAACTTCAATTATTCATCAAAGAAAGTCTTAATTGAGTAGTAGTTTAATTAGAAGAAATCACTTAATTACGCATTATGATATGAGAATTTGGATTAGAGGTAGCATGTTCAAAGGAACTTGGATCATAGGCAGCATGACAAGAGGCAAACATGGCTTAGAGGCAGACCCGGCTAGAGGAACCTAGATCAAAGGGAACATGACTAGAGGCAGACTCGAGTTAGAGGCAGCATAACTAGAAGCATGTTCTAACCATATGCAACATGACTAGAACCATGATTTACCAAAGGCAGACTCAGGTTAGAGGCAACGAGACCAGAGGAACTTTGACCGGAGGCAGCATGATAGAAGCATGTTCTAACCAAAGGCAACATGATAAGAGGAAACAAAATCAAGGTCAACTAGAGGAACCAGAATTAGAGGCAGTCAAAGGAAACATAATTTGAGGCTAAGACTGATCTGAAGCAGGAAAACGCTTTAGAGGGTTTAGGGAATACGTTAATGCAAAGGGCGTATCAACGAGCCAACTAACCATTTACTTTCATTTCATCAATCATTGGCACACCATAATCATTAACAAAACGTATGCAGATTGAATGGATTTAGAACAACTAAATGTTGATTTCAAATATTTTCTACATGCTAAACCTCACGGTTTTTCGCTCACTCTCACTTTTCTAAGAATCCCATCATTTCAAACCCAAAATCAATTTGACTCAGTAAAGTAAAATCATAAACGAACCCAGAAAACCGACAAGCAATATGTGAAACAGTTTTAGGAAAAGAACTCATTGCTTGCCAAGAAGGGATTCCTTTAATTTGAGTTGGTTTTTGGATTTGCTTGAAATAGTTATAAATATTTTCAATACATTAATTTATTAATTTATGTTTAGAAATATTTTCAAAAGTATTAAGAGGGATGTTACAATATGCATTTGCCTATATGGCTCGATCATGACTAAAAGTTTCAAACAGGTTAAGTTGTTTTTTTTTTTATAAAAAGAAAAACAACCTCTTAAAAATGAAGATGTTACCCTTGCATTTTGGTTTTGCCTTTTTACTCCATGTTCGTTTCTTTGTATTATATTAATGTTATTAATTAGTGAAAATGATAATTGATGACATTAGAATGCAAACATAGATGGATTATCTATGTTATCATCTGATGCCTTTGCACTTTAATTTTAGTTTTATAAAAAACACAATAGACAAAATATTACACAATAAACAATTTTGTTTAAGATTATATACATATAATCTCATTCAAATACGATTATTTTTTCATAATATTGTATTACTCGGTTTGTAAATGATGGTGTTGGACTAGGAACTTAATTTAGTGTACACATGTACAATGGTTTGCAGCACATGTAGCAATAAGACCAGGTGGACGAGGTCTTATACGTTGACAATCGCCATCACTACTACATAATTCATTTATGTCATCACTAACTTGCATGGTTTGTTGATAGTGTACACATGTACACTCATTTGCAATACACACGGCAACAAGACCAGATGAACAATGATAGTTATGTTGGCAATCGTCGTTTGTTCCACAAAATCCATATCTCTCCACACTCACTCCTCTAGCATGTGATTCCATATGAATATCTACACACACAAACATTACATGTAATTTAGAATACTTTTATATAAAAAATATGATTTTTTTTTATCACATTGATTAAAGTGAAAAATGAACAAGATAATCCATAGTAAAATACTTATTGTTATTATACCTGATGAAATGATAAAAAATGCCAACAAAAATGCCATAGCGAAAGAAGAATTTCTTATGATTTCCATTTTTTTTCCTTTGAATATATTGTCTACAAGTACATTTATATAGGCAATATTCCACCTAGAAAATCAAATAATTTTTATGGAGAATGACTATAAATATGGTAGTGTTATAAAATCTTTTTCTTATATAACTTTTAAAAAATAAAATATTTGACTAGACTTTCAATTTTTTTATAATATATATATATATATATATATATATATTAAGTTTTAATATTTTAAATACAAACAAATGGAAACCACTTGAAGCAGTTTTTTAATATTTCATGAGAGGTAAACAAAATGGTTTTCAAATCAATGTATTTAATAATAATATGAATTATTATATTGAAGACTTATATATTTATGATATTTATGATAAATAAATATTTCAGTAAAGTGAAAATGACTAAAATTATAAATATTGTATTTAAGACTTTTATATTTATGATTATCAGTATGAGAAAATATATCATAAAGTAATGTATAACTAGTGTCATGTATGAAAAAATTTCGATCAGAAAATATAGATACAAAATATATTATGTTATGTTAGTTGATTTTTTTTTTATTATAAATTTTGGTAACTCGAACTATATTCTTGATTTTATCTTTTTTCGACAAAAACAATTTATTAGTTTTTTTTATTACAAATTTTTAGATTTTTTATTGTAATTGTTAGTTTTTATTTTTATTATAAAATGATATAAATAATTAGGCTGATGTGGCTCTAAAGATAAACATGTATATTATATATTTCTAACAAGTTAAAAGATGTTTGAAAAGAATTAAAATGTGTGTTCAAATGATATTTTAATAAATAAAATTAGGATATTTGAATCATATTCACGTGACAAGAAACATTATCTTTAGTGTCAGTAAATATTGTAGGTAAGTATAAAAATTGAACATTGCATCCACTTATCTATACCAACGGAGTTTTGTACTGTTGTTTATATTTACCTAATACCTACTCATTGTAGCCATCACTATACGATTGTGAGAATCTTTTGTTCATTAATTTAAACATTTGGTTTTAGCTACTGACATTTCACCGTTGGTATATAGTTTATCCATAATTTTCAAAAAGTTATACGGTTTCAGCAATAAGGTCTTCTAATAGGATGTAAAAAGAACACATTATCTATTGAGGTAGAATCGATTTCATCGTCATTTGTACGAGGTCTATTGAACCTAGTTTCTACCTAGATAGATATTGCAAACAAAAGGTCAAACATTCATTGGCCAAAAATCTTTTCGCAATTGATCCTTCTAAATGAGCTCTATTCGTACGAAAAACTTAAGAATAAGAAGAATCTGCAAGGGAAATTATTTTATATATTTCTGCTCGCAACATCGAAAAAAACTCGTTTAGCACTTCGAATTAAAAAAAGTGTTATAGAGTATTTGTACCTCTTAATCGGATATATTCATTAATATATCTTCTATCTACACCCCTCCATCCGCAATTAAAAAATAAAACAAACAGATGACATTAGCAACAACCAAAAAACACTAAACTCTCTTTCTCTCAAATTTACTACCACCAATTCCTTACCATTTCAATCAATCTCAACTTCTACCCTACACAAAATTGGCCATCGGATCTATTTTTGACATCAATTTTATCGTTCGTGATTCTATTTCATCAAAAACAGCTACGTTTCTTTCATTTGTGGAGTGATTTTCGATGATTCCGATTGCCACATTAGTCAACTAAAAAAATAGGCATCGTTTTGGATTCCTCTCATTGAAACCTTAAAGAATCACTTCTTATTTGCATTTTTCAGTGAATTTGACGCCGCACCTTTCCGCAGTTTTTTCTTCACCGTTTTGAATCCATTTTTGCTCCTAAAATTATTATTAATTATTTAATATTGATTTTAACGATTTGGTGATCTGTTCGTTGTACGTTGTTGATTTGCAGTTCCCGTTGAAAACTCCCATTGATTTATGTGTTTAAGAAATTGTCGAAAATAAGGTAAGGGGTGAGAGAGTGTTTGAATTCATGACTATAATATATTGTGAGATGAACGGGAAAACCTTATTTACCAAGGATTCATTCAGGGCTCGCTACGTACAACAATAGCCCTTTGAGAGATAAATTAATTAATGTGTAAATAAGGAAATTGTGATATTAAAATGCGTAATAAAAACATTTATAAGGTGTTAATTGATTTAGTTTCGTCCAATATGTGCTATTTAGTATTATTGTGATATTGGGCATTGAATGATTGTTATGCATAGGTTTGATTAGACGAGTTTATGTGATGAAATGATAAAAGATGGATGCATAATGCATTGCATGATATAAGATTATGTGATGTGATAAGTTTATCTATTGATGTACGATTGATGATAGTGATGTTATAAAGTTGTGATGAGTTCATGTGATGGTGGTGGTCATGTATAGTTAATGATATTGATACTATGAATTTGTGATGAGAATATTGAAGTAACTCCATAATTGATGAAATAGTGGTGATTTGAACTTGTGCTTGAGATAATGGTCTTAATGAAGTATCACAGGCCAACGAATGGAGAAACTAGATATTATTTCTTTGAAGTGGAGATTATCTTGTCATCATATAGACATGTAGTGCCTCACAAGCCTAGTGATGTTGGGGCAGTACAATTGAATAAGCCTAATCGTGATGGTCTATTGTCCAGCCTTAAGGCAAGATTGTTAAACCGTGGAGGTATTATGATGGGGAATTCCTAGGTGACTTAGAGGTTGCCTTCCAAATTTTGGGAGCCACCATAAAACACAAGTTTACCTCGAGTGTCTCGTATATTTATCTCGAATTTATATTTTTACATGTTTGATTTCCTATGATTTTTTTAGGTTGCTCATTGTGATTTCACTTTTCTATAAATTGAATTTTAAATATTTCTACCTGAATGACTAAAGTATAAGTTTAATGATTTTATTGGGTGCATACCTTACTTGAGAATTACCCATATTTTTGGCAGTATTGTTTATGTAATTGTCACAAGATTGTAAAAGAATTATTCGTGCCTTTTTTGTGTTTCCCTTCTAGTTGTTGATGGTTGTTGTCTGCGCACTATGTCGTTGCGATTAACCCCTTCATTTTGTTTATTTTTTTTCAGATTCCAAGGCAGTTGAGTAGCAAGCTATTGATCGAGAATCCTTTTGTAAAGTCTATTGAGTCGTTATGTAATTTGCAGCTATTTTGAGTCTAGAAAGTCTTTTGGGAAATGTATTAAATATTTAGATTAAGCTCTTTGAATTATGAATGAGTTAGAAGTTTAAACATAAATTTTATAAATTTGGGAACATTGAAGTTACAAAGGATACTTTGTCGAAATTTCGGGAAAAGTTATATAAATTTTTTTGAAATGGCTATTTAGAACTAGTTAATTGCTAAGTTAGTTGATAGGCTTGTAGACTAGGAGTACAGCTTGTGCGCCGGTCACGGCGTTTAGTTTGCTGGTCATGTCATATAATAATTCTTAACAGGAGATCTAACGGTAGACAAATCTAACAACATCATATTGTAAAAAGACATCTCAGTATCTATGTATACAAATTGTGTTATAAGAGATTTTCACCTTGAAATAAAAGACATGGTCAGCAAGTAAAGTAGTTGCTAATGGAAAAGCATGGGAAGATGATTCATTGTAGCTCTACGCACGTCAACTTCTTTAGCTACATGAAGCCATTGTGTAGTCCCAAAGTTAGCGGCTTTGCCACAGTTAAAACATTTATTTCACCATACAGTAAACATAAGAATTATTTAGATTACAAATTGAAGAGAGATAAACCTCAGAGGGCAGCATAACTCAAAATAAAAATGGTGAATCTCTAAGATACAAAAGGAAAATAATAGTCTTTTTTTTATTATCAACATATCATGATTACGATTAAAAACAATCATAATTTGGTCCCAATGGCTCGATCAAAAAACATATAACATATGTCAAACAAATCTATAACGCAAATAATTTCTTCATGTACCATATGTCAAAAAACATTTATATATAGCACACATTATAGAAAGGCATGTCAAACAAAAATACTTTTTACAGATCCCGTGGAAAATAGATAATATAACTTAACATTAACATAAAAGACAAATCCATATAGCGCCTTTGCATGTGGAGGCACCGAACTTGAGTCCAGAATCGAATCAAGCATCTCAAATGAAAAATCTATATTAATAAATCCAATCAGACAAATTTATAGGTACAAATATCAAGCCTTGAAGCACTATTTTTTAACTCCATATTATGGTTACAATCCACATTATGGAATTCTTTTGTTCTCTTACGATTCCTTTTTTATTGGAAATGAACTCCAATAAATGAACTCCAGTGTTGTTGCCAATTGTCATCTAACCACATTGTAAATAACATGTGCTAATAAATTTTTGGATTTTACAAAAAAGATTAACATAAACCGCGATACTATGGCCGGAGAAGTCAACACTATTAATATTTTTTTGGGATGATGATTGAACTCTCTATCTCATTATAACTTCCCATTTTACCTCTCAAATTCTAACCACCAAATTAACTTAATAACTTCCTCAAACTATGCAACAAATATGATAAAATTTGTTGTAACTCTATACATTCCATTGATTCCACACTATGCTTTCATCATTATTAGAAGTAGAAAGTTAGTTTCGTCTCTGAAATTCTGATTTGCAATGTTTGATATGCCAGATAGAGTTTCCCTTATACCCTTGTTTGATATTTATTAGTTAAACTTCATACTAATTTCTGTTTTTTCTTTTTAGCAGAGAAAAATAAAAGAAAATAAACAACTAGAACTAGAACAACCCAGATCTTGTTAAATGCAATAAGATGCATGTACAAACCTGAAAAAGGATAATGCCACTATACTATTTTATTTCAATATAACAAAGTTTTACATTGATCCCTTGTTCAACAACATTAGTAGTCGTAATGGTAGTTGAAAGCGTTACAGAGTTAATTTTCTATAAATCTAGTTCAATAAAAAAGGAATAATAAGAGAACAAAAGAATTACATAATGTGGAGTGTAACTAGATTTCCATAATCTTAGTTTCATCATTGGTTCACAAAAATCAAGCCTTGAAGCACTATTTTCTCACTCTAACCTTTTGAACACTTCCCACCTCTTTATTTGTAGGTACATAACCTCTTAAAGCACTTTTACAAAACATATAGAAAAGAATTCATGCAAGATTCAAAGAATTCGTGCAAGATTCAAATAATTCAACAATAGCCTATACAAAAAAGAACTTATCATATATGCTCAAGATTAATTTATTTTCTAATTAGCTTGAGAAAATAAGTTAAAAACATACTCTCATTAGTTGTTATTATGAAATCATTGAAACCTAAAAAGCAATAAAATGCACATTTATCTGCTTATTTATAAAATCCACATTTATAAGCTAACAAATCTGATCTAGATGACATGCATTTTCTATGAGAAATAATAAGATTAAAAATATTTCAGAAACATAGATAACAACATAACAAGGTAACTTAAAAAATGAAATTTGTATGCATTCATTATTATAATATCTAATATGAATAACTTAGTAATTTGAACACAATCCACAAACCTCTTTTAGCCATGAATAGACTTCCATGCACCATGAAAACCAAGTAAAGTTTCAGTGGACTGAAATTTAAGTCAAAGTAAAAGTTAAACTCCACATAAGTAGAAGTTATCGAAGAAATAAAATAATACAATAAACAAATTGAAGTAATTTCAAGATGAAGTGACAACGATAACATTGATGTCAAGTATGGTGGAGGTTGATTTGAATCTGATGCAAAAGTGAAAACGATAACAATCAATAGTTTTGGAGCTGCTAAAGAAGAAAGGAAAATGCAGTAATGATGATAAACTAATATATTAATTTGAACGAAGAAGATGATTCATTAAGGGAAATCAAAACCCTAAATCACATATCACGCTTGTTCTTCTCACTATCACCGAAGGTGGAGCTGTAGACGGAGGCGGAAATGGAATGGGGGTAGAGATTAAATTAACAAAAAGGGAAAATGGCAACGCGAAAGAGACTCGCGATGATGAAGAATGGAAAAAATGGAGAATCGAGATAACAAATAATGGAAAAAGTGAAGAAATCGCACAAATCTTATTGGAGACGCTAGGGTTTCAAATTTTGAAGAAGATGAACACCGTGAGAGCGTGAGAGAACAACGATCTGAACCAAGGGCTTGAGCGAGATTGAGAATTGCACTGAGGATCTGTGAAGGACGATTAGTTTGAAAACGAGAATTGAGATGTGATGATCCGTTTTCTCTTTCACAAGGTTTGGAACACAACCTTCGTTTTGGGTTGAATGAGCAGCACCTTCGTAACGAGTATCAAATTAAATCATGTCAATTAGTTTGAGTTGAATCATATTTTAAATGTCAATTCATCAATTTGGAAGTTTTATTTTTGCGTCTATTTCTATATAACTTTCTTTTTATGATTTTAATTAAAATTTTACTATCAAAATAATTTATTTATTATAAAAATATATTTTAGACTATTAAATTAAATCATCAATAATTGAATAATATGTCAATGAGTTTGATAGTATTTTAAAATTAGAGACAACCAAGATAACGAGAACCAGAAGCCACCAGAAATGTCATGGTAAATATATAAAATTAAACATACTTAAAATTAGAGACAATCAGAATTAAAGACGACCATAATCAGAAGAACCGACATGAATCAAAAAAAGCGACCAGAAATGTGATGGTAACTATATAAAATTAAACATACTATTTTGACTATATTTAATATTTAATAACATCAAATTTTTAAATTTTATCTTTTAGGTCTATTTTAGGTCCAGAAGAAGACTTGGTAAGACCAGAAGGTAATCTTGTCCCTAAGGAGACTTGGTCAGACTAGAAGGAAATAGAGTTCAGAAGATAACTCAGTCCAGAACAGAAGACATGTTCCAGACTGGGTCTAGAACAGAAGACTTGGTCTAGACTTGGTCCAGACCAGAAGATAGCATGGTCGAGACCAAATCACATGGTTCAGATGAGAAGATCACAGGTCCAGATAATATCACATAGTCCATATAAGAAGGTTACACTGTCTAGATCAAGAAACAGAATGGTACACATCAGATCACATGGTCCAGATTAGCAGATCATATGGCCCAGATTTAAATCATAATGCAGATCAGTGAAGACTTAATTAAAATTTGAAGAAGACTTGATTGATTTTTGATAGAAATCTTATCAAAGTATTAAGGAGATTTGATTCAAAAATCACTGAAGACTTGAATGAAATTCAAATGAAATCTGAAGCAAGAAGATACAATTCAAAATTAAAGTAAAACAGGATTGGCCAATAGAATTTTCAAAGGAAATTTGAGCAAGATTTATCTCGAATTAAAGCTTAGACAAAGCCCATATTTCAGCTATAAAAGGAGGCTTTAGGTTGCAGCAGAAAATATCTCAAAGTAGAAGAACTCAAGCATAAAATCTAGATTCATCTTAGAGTTCAAAGAGATAGAAAAACACAAGAACTCAGGCTTCAAATTCAAATTTATTTGAGAGTTCAATATAGAGAAATACTTGAGTGCAAAAGCAAAATTTTCTAAGTGTTTTCGAGAGTGAAACAGTGCAACAATCAGCTTATCCAGAAGCAACTTTGCAGAGTTCCAAACCCTTGTAATCTAACCCAATTGTGGTGTAGATTCCTTCTTCAATTTGGGGTTGTCAGATTGGTAGGAGAAGACTCTACTTGTAGGGTCAAGGTGTTGTTCCTCAAAAGTCTGGGTTTGTCAGGCTGTTTAAGAAGACTTGGCTTGTAGGGTCAAGGTGTTGTTATTCCTCAAAAGTCTAGGGTTGTCAGGCTATTTGAGAAGACTGGCTTGGAGGGTCAGGTGCTGTAATTCAAAGTGTTTTGAATTAGTCGATTAAAGCCTTCACAGTGAAGGGACTGGATGTAGCCAAGTTAATGGTGAACCAGGATAAATTGTTGTGTTCTTATGCTGTTATTATCCGCTGCATAATCTGATTATTTATTCAACAAGTAACTTAAATCAACATTCATCAAAAACAGCAAAAAGAATTCGAGTTTGGCAAACACAATTCAACTCCCCCTTCTCGTGTTTGCACCTTCAATCATTACTTTAAAATATGTAAAATAACACAATCTTATTCTCCTTTAAGTATGGAAACATAACTTAATCCGTATTTTCTTATAGTTAGATTGTAATATGTAATGGAATCTTTGTACTTCAAAGGAGGATTGTAAACAATAAATTTGTAGTTACAATTTATTTTGTTGATTGTACCTTTTAGGATTTTAACATGACTTATTCGGTTTTTTCCAAATGAATGAATTTATTATTGTATTGTAGACACACGGTGATGGGTTTCATAAGTAGTTCAAATTTCATTTCTCAAATGCAACATAATTTGGAAAAGAGTATGAACATCATTCTTAAAACATTAACTTTTATCATTACTTTAAAATATGTAAAATAACACAATCTTATTCTCCTTTAAGTATGGAAACATAACATAATCCTTATTTTCTTAATGTATGGAAAAATAAAATGTCTTCTTGATGTGAATGACCAATATAAATGAGACATGTTGGTAAAGTTGTTTTGGCCATGACCCCAAACCGGCATTCCAGTTCAATCTTCCTTTAAACAATGTTTTATGCCTGAAACAATCGTCAAATGTCTCACCATGTACTTAGACCATATATTTCATGACTGGAATATCATGTATGCAATGCACATTTCATTGACACATCTAATGCAGCCACTTAATCAAACACAGAATGTTAATACTTAACTAGAAGATAAATTAACATCAATCATTCATCAAAGAAACTCTTAATTGAGTAATCATTTAATTAGAAGGAATCACTTAGTTACGCATTATGATCTAGGAATTTGGATTAGAGGTGCATGTTCAGAGGAACTTGGATCAGATGGAAACACGACTAGAGGCAAACTCTAGCCAAAGGAACCTAGATCAGAGACAACATGACTAGAGGCAGACTCGGGTCAAATGCAGCAAGATTAGAGGAACTTGGATCAAAGTTAGCATAACAAGAAGCATGTTTTGACCAGAGGCGTCATATCAGAAGCATGATCTGATCAGGGGCAAGATGATTAAAGTTAGACTTAGGTCAAATGTAACATGATCAGAGGCAGCATGACTAGAAGCATGTTCTGAGCAATGGCAACATGATCAAAGGAAACATAATCAAAGGCAGCCAAAGCAAACACAATCAAATTTAGCCATACGAAACAGAATTGGAGGCAGTTAGAGGAAACATAATTTTAGGCTAAGACTTATCTGAAGTAGGAAAATGCATCAAAGAGTTTAGGTAATACGTTATGCAAAGGGCTTATCAACTGGACAAGTAACAATTTACTTTCATTCCTTCAATCATTACCACACCATAACCATTCACACAACTTAATGGGTAAGGGAGATGATGAACAGTAACAATGTTGGTGTTTTTCGGAGTTGTTTTATGGAAGTGTGTATCTGGAATGAATAGGATGAAAAATTGAAGGATGGATTAATACTTTTAAGTGAAAAGAAGGAGAGAAAAAAAAAGTGGCATCGTCTTCTTCTGACACTTGGACCTTATTAATACTACTACTTTCCAATTTCTAATTTAACTTAAGTATACTATAACTAAAATAGAGTATTAAAAATAAATAATTTTTCTATAAATTAATTTATTAATTTAAGGTTAGAAATATTTTCTAAAGTAGTAACAATGCTATTACAATATGCATTTAATTGAGTTGTTTTTATCTTTATAAAAAAATGTAAAAAATTGACGTGTTACAGTTTCCAATTTGGTTTTGGCCTAGTCACTCCATGTTCATTTCTTTGTATTATATTAATGTTATTACTTTGTAAAAATGATAGTTGATGGCATTCGAATGCCAACATAGATGGGTTGTGTATTTTATCATGTGATGCATTTGCACTCTAAATTTGATTTTATAAAAATTCCATTTCATATGATTTGAATACAAAATATGATGAAAAAAATTTATTTACGATTATATATATATATATATATAATTTCATCAAAACACGATTTTTGTTTCACAATATTGCATGAACAATACAATTTATTGTATACATGTACCATGGTTTGCAGCACATACGACAATAAGACCAGGTGGACAAGGTCTTATATGTTGACAATCGCCATCTCTGCTACATAATCCATTTATGTCATCACTCACTTGCTTGGTTTGTTGAGTGTACACATGTACACTCATTTGCAACACACACGACAAGAAGACCAGATGAACAATGATAGTTATGTTGACAATCGTCGTTTCTTCCACAAAACCCATATTTGTCTACACTCACTCCTCTAGCGTGTGATTCCATATGAATACCTACAAACACAAACATTACATGGACATTAGAATATTCTTATATAAAAGTATGATTTTTTTATAAATTGGTTAAAGTGAAAAATCAACCAGATAATCCATAATAAAATACTCATTCGTATTATACTTGATGAAATGATAAATAATGCCAACAAAAATACCATTTCCATAGAAGAATTTCTTACAATTTCCATTTTTTTTCATTTGAATATGCTGTCTACAAGTACATTTATTTAGGCAATATTCTATCTAGAACATCAAATTATTTTTATGGATGCCTGAATATAAATATGGTAGAGTTGTAAAATCTTTTTATTATATAACTATTAAAAAAAATATTTTACTAGACTTTCAATATTTTTATAATATATATATAGATATATTTTAATTTTTAATATTTTAAATAAAATAAATTAATAACCCACGTTGAACTTGAATCAGAATTTTAATATTGCATAAATGGAACACATGATGGTTTTCAAATTAATATATTAAATAAAAATATAAAATATTATATGAAGACTGATACATTTATGACATTTGTGATAAATATATATTTCAGTAAAGTTAAATGATATAAAATATTGTATTTAAGACTTTTGTTTTTATGACATTTATGACAAGTATTACAAAATATATGATAAACTAGTGTATAACGAGTGCCATGTTTCACAAAATTTGAGTCAGCAAATATAGATACAACAAAATATATTATGCTAAGTAAGTTAGTTGTTCTTTTTTACAAATTTTAGCAACTTGAATTAAATGTTTGAAAGTTTTTTTTTCAATAAAAAAAGTTAATTAGTTTTTTTATTATAAATTGTTAGTTTTTTAATGGTAATTGTTTCTTTTTATTTATATATATATATAAAATAAGATGATATAAATAGTTAGGATGATGTGACTCTAAAGATAAATATGTATACTATATATTTCTAACATGTTAAAAGTTATTTTCAAAAAAGTAAAATGTGTGTTCACATGACATTCTAAAAAATAAAATTAGGATATTTGAATCATATTCACAGTAAAATGTAGGTAAGAGTTAAATGTAAGTATAGTCGAAATTATTTATACTAAAAGGGTTTTGTACTGTTGTTTATAATTATCTAATACCTACAAATTGTAGCCATCACATAGGATTGTGACAAATTGTAGCCATAACATGATATAAGTTTATGTGATGCGATAATAAAATATGGATGCATTGTATGATATAAGTTTATGTGATGTGATAAAAAAAGATGGATGCATTGTGTTAACTTTATGAAATGATGATGATGTATGAAGGATGATAGCAATGTTATAAATTTGTGATAAGTTTATGTGATGATGTATGATTGATGATATGGATGTTATAGATTTGTGATTAGTTCATCTGACAATGGTGATTATGTATAGTTACTGATAATGATATTATAAATTTGTGATGAGATTATTGAAATAACTCAGCAATTGATGAAATAGTGGTGATTCCAACTTGTGCTTGACATGATGATCTTAATGGCGTATGATAGGCCAACGAGGGGAGAAACTAGATGTTATTTATTTGAAGTGAAGATTATCTTGTTGTCATATATATAGGGCCTCAAAAGCCTAGTGATGTTGGGGAAGTACTGTTGATCGTGGCGGTCTACTTTTGAGCCTTAAGGCAAGATTGTTACACCTTAAAGGTATTTTGGTGGGGAATTCCTAGGTGACTTGGAGGTATCCCTCCAAATGCCGAGATCTACCATGCAACACAAGTTTACCTTGATTGTCGCAAATATGTGTCTTTAGTTGGGTTGAGGGGATCTATGAAGACATGGCCAATTTGAATTATTTGTCCACTCACATGCATTGTGGCATAATATCAAACCTCCTAACCAAGTATTTTAGAGTTAAAATGGTACCAAATTGTTCTGGACCCATGATTTCGAAACTCAACTCCTATGTGTTTGTGTTTGACTGTTACACATCCCAATCACTACCTTAACCAATCTATATTTTTGCTGGCCCAGATCAGAAGGAAGCAAAGTCAGAAGGAAACCTGGACCAAACCAGAAGGAAGCCTGCCAGAGGGAGACTTGATCAAGACCAGTAGAAGTCATAAGTCAGACTTATTCCAGAAGTTATTTTGACCAGAAGATGGTTTGGCAGTGAAATGATAAAACATCCCATATTTGATCCAGACTTAATCAGAGGATAAGCTAATGGGTCCAGAACAAGAGTATCAATCCAGATTTGACCCAGACCAGAAGATAGCATGGTTTAGGGTATGAAACTAAGTCTAGACCAGAAGAAATGATCTCCAGATTTGATCCAGAACTGATCCAAAATAGAAGGTAAAATGTCCAGACTGAAATATTATTTGTCCAGAGTTAATTTCAGTTCAATCTAGACCAGTTCAGAATTGGTCCAAATCAGAGGGAAGATATTCAGATCAATGGTCCAGATTTAAGTATATGGACCAGTGTTGGCCGAGATGAGAAGATCAGACCATGGCCCAGTGTTGGCCAAAATTAGAAGGTCAAAATGTGTGGTCCAGCATTGGCCGAGATCAGAGGATCACAACAGATCACTTAGTAAGGTCCAGATGTGGACTAGTGCAGAAGATCAAACGGTCCAGATTTAATCATAAGGATTAATGGTGGAGATTTAATTAAATTTGATCAAAGTATTAAAAGGATTTGTTACAAAAATAAAGTGAAGTATTGTGGAATTCAGAAGCTGTTGGCGGGAAGAAACTAAAGACATGATTGGCCAGTTATTTTTGAAAGCAAATCTGAAGCTTAAAAAAGATATGTTTTTTATTTAAGTGAAGCCCGATTTGTCAGATTGGTAGGAGAAGACTTGACTTAAGAAGTCAAGGAGCTGTATTCCTCAAGAGTCTAGGATTTTTAGACTGTTTGAGAAGACTGACTTGGAGGGTCAGTGGAACTGTTGTAATTCAAGGTTTGAATTAGTGAAATCCTTCAAGGTGAAGGGACTGGACGTAGCCTCGTTAACGGTGAACCAATATAAAATTCTGTGTTTGTATTTTTACTTTATATCCGCTGCTAACTCTGTTTTATTCATACATCAAGTTTTGTTTTAAAACTGCAAAAACTGAAAAAGTATTCAAGTTAGTCAAACACAATTCAACTCCCCCTTCTCGTTTTTGCACCTTCACTAATCCATCTTCCACCTTCTTGTTTAGGCCACAGTGATGACAATGTTTTAAATTTAAATCTATTCAGAATTATAGCTAATTTTGAATTAGAACCCAGACTGTCCTTTAAATTGTAAAAAAATAAATAATTGTTAATTTTCTGAATTAATTTAAATAAGAACAATCAATATAGCAACTAGTATATGTAAGAAAACTACAAAATAACAAGCAATGTTATTTGGTTTATGTGATAATAACAAGATCTCCACATATAAGACATTATGTTTTATGTTGGCGGGAAGAAACTAAAGACATGATTGGCCAGTTATTTTTGAAAGCAACTCTGAAGCTTAAAAAAGATATGTTTTTTATTTAAGTGAAGCCCGATTGCTCAAGATATTTTTGCAAGAGTATCCAGCAAGATACAGCTTGAGAGAGTCAGAAGGGGTATCAGATTACTTGGAAATTAGATTCAAGGCGTTGTAATTCCTTCTAGAATCTGGGGTTGTCAGATTGGTAGGAGAAGACTTGACTTAAGAAGTCAAGGAGCTGTATTCCTCAAGAGTCTAGGATTTTTAGACTGTTTGAGAAGACTGACTTGGAGGGTCAGTGGAACTGTTGTAATTCAAGGTTTGAATTAGTGAAATCCTTCAAGGTGAAGGGACTGGACGTAGCCTCGTTAACGGTGAACCAATATAAAATTCTGTGTTTTTATTTTTACTTTATATCCGCTGCTAACGCTGTTTTATTCATACATCAAGTTTTGTTTTAAAACTGCAAAAACTGAAAAAGTATTCAAGTTAGTCAAACACAATTCAACCCCCCCTTCTCGTTTTTGCACCTTCACTAATCCATCTTCCACCTTCTTGTTTAGGCCACAGTGATGACAATGTTTTAACTTTAAATCGATTCAGAATTATAGCTAATTTTGAATTAGAACCCAGACTGTCCTTTAAATTGTAGAAAAATAAATAATTGTTAATTTTCTGAATTAATTTAAATAAGAACAATCAATATAGCAACTAGTATATGTAAGAAAACTACAAAATAACAAGCAATGTTATTTGGTTTATGTGATAAAAACAAGATCTCCACATATAAGACATTATGTTTTATGTTAATTACTGCATACTAGTTTCTCTCCGTTTTATGTTGAATTTAGGAGAAATCAATCATATCAAAATACTAACAACTAATTCATTTTTTTCCAATGTTGCTTTATGTAACCAGATTTATGCACACATCTATATCATTTCCTAGTGAATGTGGTCCTATAATCAATAACGACAACATTTTAAATTCATATTTCATGAACAACCAAGGCTGATAATTGTATACCACCATCATTATAGGTCATGTATTGTGTCATATACTCATAGTTCTAAATAGACTGAATCTATCACTTGATAAGCCCAACCTTCCATTATGATGCTCATAAGCATAATTGTGATGAAGCATGTCAAAGTCCTTCATGTTTGGCCATCAGCACGATGCCTTAATTTACCATCCTTGGAGCAGCCTTCTTCATGCCATCTCATTGACTTGATTGTTTTCAAAACATAAATAGTCTTTGAAGTCATGGAATAAATGGAAAATGCATCAAAACTTTGGCAATAATGTTATGATCATACTTTGGATCCTCAAACTCAGAATCTACTTGAGTAGTTCCTTCCATCGTGAAGCTTTACAAGTATTGCATGTGTCGTTAATTTCATGCTATTTCCAATACAATATACAATCATTTGGACATACATGACTCTATTTATAATAAAGGCCTAAATTTATGATTGTGGCTTTTGTTTTGTTAAAAGATTCAAGAATAGTTTAAATTATGCATGGCTTCTTTCAATAAATACCATTCTTGAGTTGCTTGATTTGAAGTCCAAAGAAATAATTAAACTTACCCATCATGGACATTTCAAATTCTCCTTGCATGATCAATGAGAATTCTTCATATAATCCGTTATTGGTTGATCCATTGGTTGATCCAAATATGACATTGTCAACGTAGATTTGAACAAGTAAAGCTTGATCATTAATCCTTTTAATGAACAAAGTTATATCTACCTTTCCTTTTTCAAATCCTCTTTCTCATAGAAAGTTACTCAGCCTATCATACCTAGCTCTTTGAGCTTGTTTCACACCATCAAGGGCTTTTTCTAATTTGAATACATGTGAAGGATTCTTAAAGTCTTCAAAGCCTGGTGGCTGTTTGACATACATCTCTTCATTGATGTGACCATTTAGGAAATCACTCTCGACATCCATCTGAAATAATTCAAAATCATAGAACAAGCATAAGCAAGTAATAAACGGATTGCTTCTAACCTTGCTACCAGAGCAAATGTTTCATCAAAGTCGATCCCTTCAGCAAATGTTTCAGCAAATGTTTCATCAAAGTGTATCCTTGAGCGACCAACCTTGCCTTGTTTCCAGCAACTATACCATGAATAGACTTCCAAGCACCACAAAAACCGAGTAAAGTTTTAGTGGACTGAAATTTAAGTCAATGTAAAAGTTAAACCCCACAGAAGTAGAAGTTATCGAAGAAATAAAATATTACAATAAAAATGGAAGAAATTACAAGATGAAGTGATAATGATAACATTGATGTCAAGTACGGTATAGGTTGATTTGAATCTGATGCAAAAGTCAAAACAATAACAATCAATAGTTTTGGAGCCGCTGAAGAAGAAAGGAAAACGCAGTAATGACGATAAACTAATATATTAATTTCAACGAAGATGTTGATTCGTTAGGGGAAATCAAAACCCTCAATCACATATCACACTTGTTCTTCTCAGTATCACCAATGGTTGAGCTGTAGACAGAGGGAAATGGAATGCAGGTGGAGATTAAAGTAACAAAAAGGGAAAATCGTAGTGCCAAAAAGACTCGCGATGATGAATAATGGAAAAAAATGGAGAATCGAGATAACAAAAAAATGGAAAAAGTGAAGAAATCGCACAAATCTTATAAGAGACGCTAGGGTTTCGAATTTCGAAGAAAAAGAACACCGTGAGAGAAAAACGATTTAAACCAAGGGTTTGAGTGAGTGTGAGAATTGCACTGAGGAACTGTGAAGGACAATTAGTTTGAAAACGAGAATTGAGAGGTGATGATCCGTTTTCTCTTTCGCAAGGTTTGGAACCTTCGTTTTATGTTGAATGAGCAACACCTTCGTAATGAGTATCAAATTAAATCATGTCAATTAGTTTTACGTCAATCATATTTTAAATGTCAATTCATCCATTTGGATGTTTTATTTTTGCGTTTATTTCTATATAACTTTCTTATTATAAAAATATATTTTTGGACTATTAAATGAAATGATCAATAGAGACAAAATTAGACTATTAAAATTAGAGACAACCAAGATAACCAGAACTAGAACCAAAATTATTTTGTTACTGATGTCAAATTGAATAGATAATTCTTAATTTATTGAATTTAATAGATACTATAGTAATGTCTACGTGGACAAATTAAAGAAATAATTGATCAAAATGTTCTTAGTATACCAATACACATTTGATAGTATAGTAGAATTTGTCGTACTTTTTTATTTTGTTTTAAAAATAATTTTACTTTATTTATATAAATAAAAACATAAAATTATCTGGAAAACAAAAACTCATGCTGCGGAATTTGCTGCAGAGATTTTCTACGGAATTTTATCTGGAAAACGATAACGTTTGCTGCTAATATGTAGTCGCACGAGGCAACCAAAATTTTTACCTGCAAATTTAGAGACCGTAGGAAACATCCCTTTTTACATGTGATCTCCATGAAAATCCTAAGGTATTACCTGCGGAGATACTTTCGAGAAAAATCGGAAGGTAAAACGCTTATTTCTTATAGTGGCTCCCCTTATCAATGCAAATAAGCCAAACCAATCTTTTTTAGGGGCGAATCTTGAATTAAACATGAACTATTTGCAATGATACAGGGCCAATCAACCAACTTTGTTAGTTTTGAAATAGATATATGGTTGATGTTGAAATTAGTTAAGAATAAAACATGTCGAAGAAAAAACACGTTGGAAAGGGAAATGTCTCCTGCTATCTCGGCCACAACAATATAACCATTTGTTAAGGTTACAAAAAGAGTTTAAATCTTATGGTGAGTGGTGAACCAGTACATAGAGGTGCAAATGTCATTAGTGGCACCCGAATCGACAATCCAAACAAGTCTACCAGAATTATAATTACAACAAGCATCCTAAGTAATACCTGCAAAATCATCTAAAGATCTAGATCCACCAATGCAATCATAATTAACATGAGTAGTGGAGGAATCAACAGTAGATTGAAGAGAAGATTTTTGCAGAAGGTCGATAAAGATTTTCCATTCATAAAGAGTGAGATGAGGAATAGGTGAATGCTTATTAGAAACAATAATATTTTCAAGGCATTAATTATGAGCATCACCATAACAAGCAATATTATGGATAGTGGATTCAAAACCCTTAGGTGTAAAACCAGGGGGAAAACCGTGTGGCCAAAGCGACAAAAGTTAGTGCATAGTTTGTTTCTTGTGGAATTTCCTTTACTGAATAATTTCTTGCCATTTGCGGTGCTAATCAAAGCTTAAGCATCATCATCACCATCATCCAAACCATTTTTCCTCTCATGTTGTAAAACCATAGAAAGTCAAAAGAATGTGAGTTCAAACAACATAAAAAGATTCATTCAAACCTTTCAAGAGACGTATAACATAATCTTGTTCACGATATTTCTTAGAATAACACCAACAATAAGTAATAGCACGATAAATCTCCAATTCCACCTAAAACACCAGTAATTAATTGAAATAATGCGACGCATGGAGATTTCCTTGTTTGAAACTATACAATTCTTGTTGTAGATCAGCGACGCGAAATAGACTACCTTAAGAGAACCGTTCTTTGAGATTTTTCAAAACGACAATGGATAATTCTCCATGAATGATACTTTGAGCAATTGAATGAAAAATAGAGTTACAAATCCCATAATGGATGGGATTTTTAAAACGCTCCCAAACATCCTAACTAGGAATGAAACAATCCACCGGAACTTGAAGAGTTCTGTGAAGAAACATCCATTATTCTTCGCATTCAAGGTACATTTCTTCAATTTCTCCCGTGTGTGATAATTCTTGCAAGTTAATAAGGGAAGAGCAAGAGTAACAAAGGGATTTTCGTTCGGATGAACATAGTAGTGACTAGCTTGTGTTAAAGATGCACTAGACATAGGAAAAGTTTTCTCCTAACTTTCTTTGTTAACATTATGGACTTTTTGAACAAGGACGAAAGGATTCTCAAGAAAATAAGAAAGGATTGACAAAATATTGTTTAAGAGCTTCAAAAACATTCATCAAACTATGGTAAACTTTGGAGTCCTCTTGTCAAGGATTACAAAGCACCTCATCACCACAATTGATCCTGGGGATAATCCTCCTATTATGCCACATGAACCTCCTCACCCTGACCTTCCTTGTTCTTCCACCTCCTTCTCTTTTGAGGATTCGTCACCCTCCAAATAACCCTACTTATTTTGGATCACCCTTTTCACTCTTCTTGATTGTTTACGAGATTGGGGGAGAAAGATTAGGAGCTGAAATGGTTGATTATCAACTTTTTCAAAAGCATGAGTGGTTATTACGTTTAATATTTTTTCTTTCTTAACCAATCTATATTTACTGCTCTTTTGAACATTAATAATATCATCTTATATTTTGGTTCAAATTCTATGTTGCAAAAATTATGCATATTTTGAGGAGGAGCATAACTTAAAGACTTAGTGCATTGTTTGAGGGTGGGGCATAAGTCAGGATCAAAATTAACACGACAGACTTAGTGCAATGTTCATTAATCATCCTCATACATCAGGAAGAATGGAAGCTTAATCCTCAAAGTGACAAGATCCGAGGATGGACCACATTACTCATCCTCTCACTTTACTCAAAACAAAGACATACTGGAAGGGAAGTTTTGCCATTCAAAACAAGATCAATGGACAATCACCTAAATCTCCAATGGATAAAATTTATTGCTCCTCATATTTGAAGCTTCATGACTTCTATAAATTGAGATGACTGGGTCCTCATGCAAGCTATTCACAATCAAAGATAAAAGCTTTGCAAAAACAATCTCATCACATCTCTTATATTGTTTATATCAATCTTAAATATATCTTTGGATCATTTTTTAAAGTGTATATCAGTTTTAGTTGTTAAGATCCAATCAACACAAAACATCCTAAAATTTGTATATCCTCAAGTTAAGAGTAACTTATTGGAATTTGTCTAAGGTCAGTGACGTCATAAAAGCAATTATTTGTGTAAGCCTGATGAGGCTAAGATAATACATAGTGAAAAAAATATCATTAGAGGATAGACCTTTTTGAGCCATAGTGAAAATACTCACAAGTGTGTGAGGACTGAATGTAACACACTTTGGGTGAAACGGTATAAATTTGTGTGTGTCCTTCTCTAAATTCTAATCTTTTCATTCCTCATTATCTCACTTTTGTTCTTACTTCAGTTATATATATGCCTTCTAAAAATTTGGTCTATTATTCTCACATGAAAAATTAAAAGGAAATTTTAAAATGGGATATCACTATTCAACCCCCGTTCTAGGGATATTTAAGTTACTTCACTTTTTTGGTTAAAACCATGAACTTGTTGAACGAAAAAGAGTCATATATTTTTATCAATCTTTCTATTTCCTTTGATGAGGATTTATTTTTTTGTTGAAGGAGAAAGGGTTAGAGAATAGAGAAATAATTAGAGAAAGAAGAATAGAGACAAAGTAAGAGTAGTAAGAATAGAGAGAAAAAGAATCATAGGAAAAAGAATAGAGAAAGAGTATCAAAGGCAAGACGAAGAAAACCACTAGAGGCATTAATACTTAGGATTTTAACAACGATAGCCTCCAGAGGCAAAATGAAGAAAACTACCAGAGGTAGAAATACTTATAATTTTAATGATAATCACTAAAGGCAAAATGAAGGAAACTACCATAGGCAGAAATACTTAGAATTAAACGACGAGCAATCGTAGTCAGGAATATATACAACCATCAGAGACAAAATACATTTGCAAGGGTGGAAAACATCCAATCATGTGTATTTGACTTCTGGGGTAGAATTTGCACCTTTCACTAAAATTCAAATCCTATAATTATGTGATTCCTAAATTACTAACATACCAATGATAAATAAGTATACAAACCACATGCATGTCAATTTAAATCATTTGGGTCCAGATTCAAACCACTTATATGCTAAAGATTTCATTCCTCTCACGCATCTAAATTTTTTTAACCCTTAAAATCCCCAAATAAATTTCTGACAAGAAATTAAAGATTTCAATGAATAAACGGACCATAACCTTCATGGTAAAAATAACTTAATGTAACATAACTCAGACACGACACTTAAGAAGAAGATGATTCTAGTTCGAAGTAGCTCTAACCTCTTCCTATAGACAGTTTCCATACTTCACCGATTTGAGTTGATTCACATCGATGAAGAAGCAGATTCTCGCATGCAAGGTTGATTGGGCAGCTTCGGAGGATTTTAGTGAAATTTTAGTATTTGGAGGATTTGGGAGAGAAGGAAGAATGGAGGGTTTAGAAAAGAAGGTGAATAGTAATCGGTATTGGTGTTTTCATAATGTTTTGAGAATGTGTTACTAGAAAATGAAAGAAAATAAAAATGGAAGATGGATTAGGACATGTGAAAGAATGAGAAAAAGAGACAAGTAAAGGTGACAAGCTCTATCTTGGCCACTTCAATTTGTTGATACTACTACCTTCCTATTCTACCCTTTCTCCTAATTTAATATTACTAAAAGTACAGAATTAACAATTAATAAAATTCTAGACATTCTAATACTTAAAACTTATAAATATTCCTAAAGTTGTGATAGGGTTGTTCCAATTGAGAATTGATATTGGTTAGTAAAGGTATTCAGTTTATTCAAAGTTTTCAAGTTGATAGCATATTTAGGAACTCTGGAAAAAAATTGATGATTATGTTTCAAAGGGGTTTTTTTTTCAAAATAGTGTGTTTTGATGATAGTAAGATTTTAAAAAGACAATTTTTTTCGATTTTACATTGATGTATGCTAGCATAATGGATCTAAACGATCTTATGAGTTTTACATATGTTTTATTGCTTTTCTTATGTGGCCCATTAGTTATGGTTGTTAAAAGGAAAATATATTTTTTCTTTAAAACACGACAAGCTTTCGGTGTTGTTGTTCTTCAATCTAAAGAGATTTATATTTTTTTCTTTGGAGGTAAAATGGCCGAAACCCATAAACAAATTAGGGGAGTTATAAAAATTTCTAAAGTGTTGAAAATGTAAGACAAAGTTCAATAAATAAATTTCAAGATGTAACAATCCTCTTGCAATTTTAGAAAATATTTTTAAATTTAAATTAATAAAATAATTTATAGAAAAATTACTTGTTTGTAACTCTCTATTTTAGTAATAATTGACTTAAGTAAAAATGGGAAAGTGGTAATATTAAAATTTTTCTAATTGCAAAATGAAGGACATGCCGCATTTCTCTTTCTCCTTCTTGGACACTCATGGGTGTTAACTCATTTTTAAGTTCATTTCCTTCGGGGTTTTTTTCTAGCCACAATATTCTCTCAAAACACTCCAACACACAACCACTCATATATTGTTCATCTTCTCTTCCAATCCTCTATTTTCCATCTCTTCTTAAAATCTTTCAAATACAACAACTCATTAATGATTCTCATACTTGCCCCAACCCCTTGCATGCATGTTTCAAGCCCTCAATCTCTTTAGTAATCAGTCACATCGTACCAAGGCGAACTCGAGGATAACTAGGAAAAACAATAAAGAAATTGTAGCAAGGAGCGAAGACTAAAGAAATTGAAAGCTGAAGTAGAAGATAACTTCCCCAAATATGCTAAAATCGAAAACGAATTTCCTTAGAAAACTGAGTTCTTTTCTAGAACTGTCATTGGTCACATATCCTCTTACTCTTATTATGCTGCCTCCCACCTATAAGCTTCTAGCCATGCGGGTTAGAGTATGTTTCTAATTAGAGTTTTCCTCTGGTCATGATGCCTATGATATGTTACTAAAAAATGCACCATGTAACACCCCGATCTTTAACAGCGCGAGTGTATTTTTTTTCAAAACGAATAAAGGAATTTCAACTTAATTCAAAAGAATTGAAAGGAATTAAAATTAAACCACTTAAATAAATTGAAATTAAACCATTTCAAAATAATATGGCATTGTAATCCAAAACGACAAAAGTAGTTAAATAATTACATCATAATTATAGCCAAGTAATTTAATTTTGGGAATTAATACTTTTAATATATCAAAAGGTAGTACATCAACAAAAGTCACTATCATAATACCTCAAAAATTTGGATCACGAATCCACTAAAACATTATCTGAGTGCGGAATAGATATACAATTATCCCAAAACAAATAAATACATCCACCAGCACTAGGCCCTATACAACAAGACTAAACTGATCTGATCATGCACTAAAACTACAGTAGCACGATTTCCACCGCATCCTCTACAAGTCTCATCTTCCCTCCAGCTGTCCGTCCCTCTGCGCTGTCCACAAATACTCCGTACGTGAAGATCAAGGAAAACTAACGACGTTTCTGTCGTTAGTGTAACCGTCGGTGTTATGGGTTTGGGTATCATCTGACGGCAAAGCCCAATTTTCCACAATAATTGAAAAGGGTCACCAACCGAAATTAACAATTACCACATAGCAGTTATGTCAAAGATAACAAATACATTCATGGCATGTTCCAATGTTAAGACAACAGTAATAAATAAGTATGCTCACTTAATAAAATGTATAATGTCTACATCTTTGCAAAACAGCCAATTTAACATATAAATCATAATGCAAGTAGAGATACAATCAACAATCACAACACTTATTTGGTACATAGAATTCATGGGATACTTGCACACATCGATTTCCACTCATCAGCTCATATCAAATCATGACTCACAGGTCAACCATCCCAATGCAATATGTATATGTCAATGTACTCAACTCTTGGAATTACCAAGGTGCAGTCTCTCACGGACCAGCAAGATTTACAAATCGAATGGACCGTCTAATACAAGCAGAACCACTCCGTAGCCCGGATATAATAGACCGTCTAATACACACGGAACTACTCTGAAACCCATATAGAATAGACCGTCTAATACACGTGGAACTACTCCATAACCCATCACGGTCACTACATTTACGTGTATTAGCCTCTCACAGGCCACATACACAGAAGTTAAATCCTCGCACGGATACAATGGACCGTCTAATACACACGGAACTACTCTGAACCCAGATAGAATAGACCGTCTAATACACGCGGAACTACTCTATAACCCATCACAGTTACTACTTAACTTCGCGGCCCATCACGGTCACCGCATCAACTCTATGGCCCATCACGGTCACCACCTGACTATGCAATGCATGGACATGCTATGTTTCCTCTTCACAGAAATAGTATGCAAATAAAATCTGAAATCTAGACACTCCATCACCACCTCAAACCATCTCAAAAACTTCATATAGTTTGTCATATGCCTTCCAAATGTTTCCCAACTCATTAAGTGCATAAACCAATGTTTTAAAATAGAATTTTTGAACAAAACAATCTGTATTCGAATACAACTTCCTTTTAGTCGGATACAGATGCTAAAACACTGGCAAAATCACCACTTCTGTATTCGAATACGAGGTTGTCGTAGCCGAATACAGATGTGAAGTCAATGGAAAAATAGCAATTTTGTATTCAAATACAATAGGGTCGTAGCCGAATATAGATGCTAAGTCGAAAATAGTGGGATTTTCCAGAAAATTCACTTCGGTTTCAAAACTCTTTTCTTTGAAAACCAACACATCCACCATAACACAAACACCATTTCTTGAACCAAAAAACCCAGAATGTCAACAACACAACATAAATGATTTCTTTCACCGCAACCAAAAAACAAAAGCATCATCCACTCAACAACAAGTCACAACAACAGCAAGAACATTACCCTCAACAACAACCACAAAACAGTACAGCCATATCTCAGTACATGCATTTTGATCATCCACAAACTACATGCAAAGGAAGTTTTCAGTATCAACACAACAACACGCTCTTAACACATATAACCATAACAATCATCCATCAAACATGCATTTAAAGTTCCTACATGCATTCTAAAAAGTTGGAAGGTGCCCCTTACCTTAGTTACGTTTTCTTGTTCGTTTACGTTACCGCGACTAAAACCGGTGAAACTCCCGCTCGCGTCGTCGCTACCAAAGTTGGTTCTCTAGTACCGTAAAGATGAGAGGAATAACTTTCCTTCTTGACACTTTCTTATTTGAGGCTTGGATTTCCAAGTAATATGAGTTTTGAGTATCCCTTCTCACTACCAACACAAAAGAACTGAACAGAGGAAGAAGAAGAAGGTAGCTCGGGTAGGTGAGGAAAATAATTCTGTGTTTCTGATTTTTTTTCCTTCCCTTGCCTCTCACATACATATGCATATATAGGCATACCCCTCACTTACTATATATATATATAGGCTAAATAGCACCTGTGGTCCCTTAACTTAATTTCAGTTATCGTTTTAGTCCTTTATCTTTTTTTTTCCCGATTTGGTCATTTATTTTAATTTTATGTAACAATTTGATCCTTTATGTTTTAAAATGTCAATAATATTATCCATTTTTTTTACAAAAATTCAAAAAACTCATCAAAATTTTCAACCAAAACCCAAAAAATTAATTATATTCTTCAATATAATACAAATTTCATCAAATTCGTAACTCAAATCTTCAAATAAACCCATACAAAAATTTCATCAAATTCATTCTTTCTTTGATATTGTTAGAAATGGAAATATGAGTTTATTTGAAGATTTGAGCTTCGAATTTGATGAAATTTGTATTATATTGAAGAATACAAATAATTTTATGGGTTTTGGTTGAAAATTTTGATGGATTTTTTGAATTTTTGTAAAAAAAAAAGGATAACATTGTTGACATTTTAAAACATAAAGGATCAAATTGTTACTTCAAATTAAAATAAATGACCAAATCGGGAAGAAAAAAAGATAAAGGACTAAGACGTTAACTGAAATTAAGTTAAGGGACCACGGGTGCTATTTAGCCATATATATATATACATATTATAATTAAACTTTCCCCTCAAGCAACTAAATACTCCCGTCGCAACTCTATTGGCAGATAAAATCTTGATAAACTGCCAGATTTTTAACAACTCGTAATAAAATTAAATAATCCTTCGTTCAATAATTTTACTCAATCTCAAAAACATTTATATACATATAGAAATATACATATATCAAATACCTTTACAAATATTCCAAAATACATCTGATATTCAATCCATAATTTAATTTAAATTTAAGAATCTTACACACCGCCTCAAGTCCAAGTCTTCCTTGGACCAAGCTGCCTTTAGTCCAAGTTTTCCTTTGATTGGTTGCCTCTAGTCCAAGCTTACCTCTACCTACGCTGAAGTAGCAATGTCAATTTACAAGAAAAGGGAGTTTGAATTGTAAATTTGCCCTTTTAAAATTTCCTGTTAAAAACTTAAGAAAATAACTCAAGATTGGTCTTGGTTGTGAAAACATAAAACAGTGAACGCTCTTGGTTTTAACTAGAATACGGAGAATGTTCTTGGTTAGTTAAAATTAACAATATAATTTATCTATTTAACTAAATAATCAAACATACTGAAAGTAAATAGATAATGGAAGATATACCACATAAAGATATATCCTGGTTCACCCTACTCGGGCTACATCCAGTCCTCACAATTGTGAGATTTTCAGTAAGTGCTAAAACAAAGATCAATCTTGGTTTTACACACCCTGTTTTCAGATCAACTTTGATCTGTTACAAAAACAAATCCTTTTCGCCCAGAAAGGAGTTCAATCAAATCACCTATCAATCTTTAGATAAGATTTTACAATTCACCTTTTAATCATAAAAGGATTTCCTACAAGCTTACTCAAAACTATACTTCACACTATAGCCTTGAGTTTAGAATGATATGATTTAAAGTGTTTTGTCATAATATGAGAAGGCTCAACACTTGTTTGAGTTCTGATTCTTTGATAGAGAAATACACGAGAATGATTCTGGGAATCGAATAGGAAAAATTAGAACTGATTCAATGTATGTGAGTGAGAGAAATTCAAATATGATTAAGTGAGTAATGAATTGCTTAGTACTTGAAGCTCTGATTTTGGACAAAATTTGAGTCTGCTCAACTCGTGTTTGAGATTAGATTCTTGACAAAATAATTCAGTAGAATGATTCTGATATGAAAAAGAAAAACAGAACTGAATCTTGTGTTTGTGATTGAGAAGCTTTCAAGTATGTAAGTGTATGTAAGTGATGTATTGCTTTATACTTGAAGCTATGATCTTTTCCTTTATCTTGAGGTCTCTTTTATAGGCTGCAACAAAGCTTATGACAGCTCTATTACACGTTGGGAGCAGTTCAGCTTTCCTATGTCACTGAGTAGCAAGATCGAGTAAAAAGCAAGAATATTCTTCATCCTTGCTTCTGAAGTTCAAGAATAGTCTTGGTTCTTACTCTTTGTGGCAATTGAGTCTTGATCTTAGTGACGCGTATCCTTGGCTTTTGAATTTGTAGCGGGATCTTCCAATAATGACTTGCTTTTAGCATGATTGAGAGAGCATGATTGAATTGGAACTGCACAAACTGAATTTGGAACTGTTTTTGTGTTTTTTGCATTTCTGGAGCACCTTGAGAACGTTCTTCGTTTTTCTCCAAAACTTTCTAGAACGTTCTTATTCTGTTTTTATGAGTTGCTGGATTTTGAACTTCTGGGAGCTTTTTGTATGTCATGCTTCATTGTACTTCCGTCAGAGATGCAATACTTTATGCATAGTATTGTAAGTACAACGTACTTGTGTCCTTGCTCACAACTCATCATTTTGGAGATCAATCTTGAGGCTTTTTATTCTTGATGATTTTGCTTTGCTTCTGTTAATCTTTTGACGAATTTGTTACTTTATGACAGCTGTTTGTAGACTAGCTATATCGTACTTGTATTACAGATGTAGTGCCTTATTTTTCCAAGATGTACTTGCTTTATCCATGCCATCAATCTTGAAGATCAATCTTGCAACTTACTCTTTGTACATTTTGTTGATTCTTTTCATGAATTTGTCCAAATAGTAACCTTGTGTATGTTATGTTGTTCCTGATGTTTTTCTTTGTAGCTTGCTGCATTTTCATAGCTTGGAATAATCTTGAACAAAAAAGGCTTTGTTCTTAGTAAACCAGAATGTTCTTGGACTGAATGTTGTACAAACCAAAATGTTCTTGGTTTTTCAGACTACTGTCCAGAATGTTCTTGGATCATCAGATTTTGTCTTGTATCTTTAAAATGATCTTGTTTCTGATTTATAGCACAGTGTGATTGTTGTATGAATGTATTTGACCATCTTCTTCATGAAGATGTTATCTTGAAGATGTAATAATCTTTCTCTTGAATGATTGATATATGATATATTCTTTTTGAGATTCTTGCACTTTGATTATGTGAATGGCTTCTTGCTTGTTCACTTATGCAATTCATCTTCCTTAAACAAAACTCAAGTGAAAATTAGTAGATCACCATTCATAAAACTCAATAATTTACATTTCCACAACATACGCTGCCTCTGATTCACATTTCCTCCTATCAAAATGCGTCAAATCATGGTGCCTCTGATCCAAGAATGGCTCAGACCATGCTGCCTCTGATCACAAAATCTGGCTCTGGTCATGTTGCTTGTAATCCAAGCTTCCTCTGATCATGTTGCCTCTGGTTCAAACTTCCTGATTAGAATGCGAAATTTAAAAGAAAAACACATATTTAAACGATCAACCAGTGAGTATTTTATCAATGAATGATTGAAGTTAAGTTATCTTATATTTCTATCACCTTGTCAAGCTGATTAAATGGTTACATTAATCATTTTGATGTAATATGAATATAACATTACATAAGCATTGCATTCATGGTCCATGCATATGATGGGACATTTTTTGCTTGGTTTCAGGCATGACAAAATGGGTAAAGCTAAAACAATTGGGACTCTAATTGAGGTCATGGCAAAATCACCTTTGCGACAGGCTCTAGCCATCTGGGTTACGCACATCTGTGTGATTGGAGAAGCTTTTCTTTATAAATGAAATGGATATCAGTAAGTTTTTCCCTAAATTAAAATAGAAATGAATACTAGAAAGTTTTTCAACATAAAGGAAATGGATATCAATAATTTTTTCCTTAATTAAAAAGGAAATAAAAACCAAAAAGCTTTTCTAAATTAAGAAAAGAACATATTTTAAAAATTTGGCTATTGGCTAGTAAAGCATTTCATCTTTAGTGTTAATTTTCAATTGTTTTGAGAAAGCTATTTCAGATTGTCCTCCCCTTTTTAAGAGCTCACTGAGATTATCTCACCCTTATATTAATGTATTATAGCAGAGGGAAAGAAGTAAGGCAAATGTTAGAGCTTGAGGACAACATTCAGTACTATTATTTTGTGTAGAAAGTAATATTATGGAATTTTGGTAATTCAAATGAGGATTGTAAACTATAAATTTGTAGTCACAATTTACTGTGTTTATTGAACATTGTAGGATTTTAACATGTCATGTTCTTTTTTGTCAAGGTCTAATATTAGAAGTAGTGTTAGTCATCTAGAGATAAATAGTTACTCCACCCTAGTGCACTAGAGTTATATCATTGAAGATAGTGCAGAAGGAAAAAGAGGCTAAATAGAAACAAAGGAAGGATACTAACAAATTTAGTCAACGGTTGAAGGTGAAGACTTCCTCTGCTAAAGGAAGCAGGTGGAGACTTCAAGTTCTCCTAGGACAAGGAGATGCTTAAGGTGTGGATAGGAGCATGGATGAGAATGCTTAAGAGGAAGACATGTTTGCTATTTTTGCAAACAGTCGGGCCACATGATGGCTTCTTGCACAACATTCCAGAGACAATGTGATTCAATCCCAAATAAGCCAAGCTCTGGGAGGGTCTATGCTCTTGATGGCAAGAAAGGTAAAAACAATAATCTAATTACTAGTACCTGTTATATAAACTGAAACCCCTTTAATTATTATGTTTGATATGGTGCATCCTATTTTTTCATATCCTTTCAAGGTGTTTCGCAACTCAATCTTCCTACATGAAATTTACCCTCTACCTTAGTTGTAACTATTGTAGCTAAGAAACATATTTATACTTCCTTAGTATGTCCTCAATGCCAAATTAGCCTATTTGATAGGATATTTATGTGGACCTAATTTTCTTACCCTTTAAGGGCTTAGATATTATCCTAGGAAATTATAGATGTCAGAAAATTCTATAACTCTGATTTGTCATGGTAAAGAAGTTAAAATTCCACCAAACATTCCCCAACCAGAGGAACCAGAACTTTCTTCCTTATTTACTACTTCACAACTCTTCTAGTGTTTTTGCAATGGGGGTTAGGGTATATTATTACTATTATCTTCAAATTAGGGTTAGAAGTAGACCTTTCAAGTATTCTAGTAGTAAATGAATTGGAGGATGCTTCCTTGAGGATGTAACATCCTTGCCTCTAAAGAAGGAGATATAATTCTCCATAAACATAGCCCCTAGAATCGGTCCAATATTCATTGCCCCTTATTGGATGCCTCCATTAGAGTTGATTGAACTTAAGAATCAACTAGATAATTTGATAAATAAACATTTATTAGACCAAGTGTGTCACCATTGGGAGCCTCTATACTGTTAGTGAAGAAAAATAATTGTGAAATGAGAATTTGCATATACTCTACGCAATTGAATAAAGTAACAATTAAGAACAAATATCCATTGCCTACGATAGATGACCTGATAGACAACTAGGAGGAGCTACCATATTTTCAAAAATTGATTTTAATTTTGTATATCATCATATTAGGATTAAATCTGAAGATATACGAAAAACAACCTTAAGAACTAGGTATAAACACTATGATTTTTTGCTTATGCCTGTTGGAGTAACAAATGCCCCAGTAGTGTTCATGGATTACATGAATAAGATATTCAAATCTTATCTTGATAATTTTCTGATAGTGTTTGTTGACTATATTCTGATTTATTCGTAGACTCCAGCAGATCATGAAGAACACCTTAAGATTGTACTACAGATAACAAGAGATAAAAGATTATTTGCTAAACCTAGTAAATGTTAGTTTCGAATGTTAGAGGTTAAGTTTTAAAACCGTGTGATTTCCAAGGGAGGGGTAGTTGTGAACCCTTCAAAGGTAGAATCAGTGTGGGAAAGTGAACAACCTAAGAATGTGACTGAAGTTAAAAGTTTCTTAGGTTTAGCAGGGTACTACCATAGGTTTATCAGGAAATTCTCTTAAATAGGCTTGCCTATGAAAAAGTTGACATGTAAGGAACAACCTTTTGTGCGGGACCAAAAGTGTGAGAAAAGTTTCCAAACACTTAACACCAAATTGACCACAGCTCCTGTACTAGTCATTCTAGACCCAACCCTAGGATTTAAGGTTTATTGTGATGCATCCTTGAAAGGCTTACGTGGTTACATATGCCTCTAGAAAATTGAAACCACATAAAGGAAATTACCCAAACAATGATTTAGTACTTGTTGCCATAGAGTACACTTTGATGTCTTCGGTGATCATAAGAGTTTGAGGTATTTATTTGATCAAAGAGAACTTAACATGAGCCAACGTAGTTTGGTGGAATTCTAAAAAGATTTTGATTTGGAGTTGAAGTACCATCCAGGCAAGGCCAACGTGGTAGGAAATGCCTTTAATTATCCAGGAAATAGACCTGATAGAGAAATTCATAGACCTTAATTTGAAGATTGCTCCTCTTCAGAGTGTAGCCCTTCTGAATCAAATTACAATATCTTGTGATCTCAAAACCCAAATTAGACAATCCCAAGAATTTGATGGAGAATTGCAAATCAGAAAAGACAACCCAAATTTTTCAACAGCAGTAGATGGAACTAAGCTTTTTTAAAAAATAATTTGCATCCCTAATGATCAAGATTTGAAAAGGATGGTATTAGAGGAAGCCGCAAGATTCACTTAACCATTCACCTTAGATCCAAAAAGATGTATCAAGATCTTAAGAAAAACTATTGGTGGCCAGGGATGAAAATGACATGGCCACCTTTGTGGCACAGTGCCTAACTTGTCAAAAGATGAAAATAGAGCATCAAAGACCAGCAGGCCTATTACAACCATTGATAAACTTGAATTTAAATGGGATTCTATTTCCATGGACTTTGTGGTAGGACTGCCTCGTACCAAATCAGGGTATAATTCCATTTGGGTGATTGTGGATAAACTGACCTAGTCAGATCATTTTCTACTTGTTAAGGCCAATTACAATTTCCTTAAACTAGCCACGCTATTTATAAAGGAAGTAATAAGACTACATGGAGTACCTTATAGTATAGTATTAGATAAGGACCCTAAATTGTATTTTGGAAAGCCTTCAAAAATCTTTAGGAAGCGTTTGCACCTTAGCACTGCCTACCATCCATAAATTGATGGCCAAACTAAAAGGACTATTGGGACTTTGAAAGACATGTTGAGGGCTTCTATCTTAGAGAATGGTGGAAGTTGGGATATACACTTTCCTCTGATAGAATTTGCTTATAACAATAGTTATCGCACTAGTAAAGGTATGGCTCCATATGAGGCATTGTATGGACGCAAGTGTAGAACTCCTTTATGTTGGTCAGAGGTTAGGAACAAGGGAATTATTGGACTTGAGCATATTCAAGATACCACTGAAAAGATCAAAGTCATTTGTGACAAATTGGGAATTGCTTAGAGTAGACAAAATAGTTATGATGATCATAGAAGAAGACCCTTAGAATTTGATGAAGGTGACCATGTATTCCTTAGAGTTACCCCAATTGTTGGCATTAGAAGGGTGTTAAAAGACAAGAAAATCATCCCTTGTTTTGTTGGACCCTTTCAAATTATGGAGAGGATAGGTCCCTCAGCCTATAAATTATCCCTTGTGGTTTAGGATATAGGAAATGTTAAAAACTATTTCACTTTTTTAAAATCATCCATTTTGCATATGTTTATGTGATGATTATGATGTGTTAATGATTTTTGAAATGGGGGTCAACTGTAAGATGCGAATTGTTGAATTAATGTGTTTTTCCTAAACCCTCTTTGATGCGAATAGCCTGTGATTCCATATGAATACCTACAAACACAAACATTACATGGACATTAGAATATTGTTATATAAAAGTATGATTTTTTTTATAATTGGTTAAAGTGAAACATCAACCAGATAATCCATAATAAAATACTCACTCGTATTATATCTGATGAAATGATAAATAATGCCCTAATTTCTTATGATTTCCATTTTTTTTCATTTGAATATGTTGTGTACAAGTACAATTATTTAGGCAATATTCTATCTAGAACATCAAATAATTTTTATGGATGCATGAATATAAATATGGTAGAGTTGTAAAATCTTTTTATTATATAACTACTAAAAAATAAAATATTTTACTAGACTTTCAATATTTTTATAATATATATATAGATATATTTTAATTTTTAATATTTTAAATACAAGAAATTGATAACCCACGTTGAACTTGAAACAATATTTTAATATTGCGTGAATGATACACATGATGGTTTTCAAATTAATATATTAAATAAAAATATAAAATATTATAGTGAAGAATTATACATTTATCACATTTGTGATATATATAAATTTCAGTAAAGTAAAAATGATTTAAAATATTGTATTTAAGACTTTTGTATTGATGACATTTTTGACTAGTATCAAAATATATCATAAACTGGTGTATAACGAGTGCCATGTTTTAGAAAATTTGGGTCTCAAAATTTAGATACAACAAAATATATTATGCTAAGTTAGTTGTTTTTTTATAAATTTTAGCAACTTGAATTAAATGTTTGAATTTTTTTTTCAATAAAAAAGTGAGTTAGTTTTTTTATGATAATTGTTTCTTTTTATATATATATATACATATATATATAATAAGATGATATAAATAATTAGGATTATGTGGCTCTACAGATAAATATCTATATTATATATTTCTAACATGTTAAAAAGATATTTTCAAAAAAGTAAAATGTGTGTTCACATGATATTTTAATAAATAAAATTAGGAAATTTGAATCATATTCACAATAAAATGTAGGTAAGAGTTAAAAGTAAGTATAGTCAATATTATTTATACTAACAGAGTTTTGTACTGTTGTTTATAATTACCTAATACCTACGAATTGTAGTCATCACATAGGATGGTTACAATCGTTTGTCTCTTGCTTTAAACATTTGATTTTGTCTATTGACATTTCACTGTTGGTATATAGTTTATCCACAACTTACAAAAGTTATACCCATGGTTTTGATTTTGTTGCTATAAATTTCAGTGATATGGTTTCCTAATAGGATGTAAAAAGGTCACACTACCTATTGAGGTAGAATTGATTTCATCGTCATTTCTGCTAGGTCTATTTTGAACCTAGTTTCCACCTAGATACATATTGCAAACATAAGGTCACATATTCATTGGACAAAAAACTCTTTGCAATTGATTTTTCTAAATGAGCTCTACTACGTAGAAAGGACTTGAGAATAAGAACCTGGAAAGGAATTTATTTTATATATTTTTGCTCTCAACATCAAAAAAATTCGTTTCACACTTTGAATTAAACAAATTGTTATAAACTATCTGTACCTCTCAATCGGATATATTCATTGATACTGTACCGGTCTAGTAAGTTGGGCTTCATGTGTAACACCACAAATTTTATAGTAGACTTTTTAATTAATTAAAATATTAGAATTTATTTTTCTTATATGCGTGTTTGCTATGATGTGATGATTTTTTTGATATTTGATTTAATGGTTAGAATTATATTTGTTTACTTATTTTATTTATGTTAAGGAAGAATAATATTATGTTAAACCCTCTTTTTCTCAAATTCACTCCCACAAATTCCTTTTCATTTGAATCAATCTCAACCTCTACCCCACTCAAAATGGGCTAGTTAATCCAATTTTGGTATTAATTTGATCGATTGTGACTCCGTTTCATCAAATATAGTTGCGTTTCTTTCCTTGGACAAGCTGCTTTTGGCTGATTCTGATTACCATGTTTGCCGTCTCAAAAAATTGACATCATTTTTGGATTCCTCAAGTCGAAACATCGAAAAAGCTCTACTCATTTTTGTTTTTCAGTGAAGTTGACGTCTTACCCTTTCGGCGCTCCGATGAGTCAATGAGACTTTTTTTGCTATTTTTTTCTCGTAGTTTTGACTCCATTTTTGCTCCTGAAATTATTATTAATTATTTAACATTGATTTTTATGCTCCACACAATTCATCATTCGCGTCTCGACGCTTTTGTGAAGTCGTCATTTATTCAGATTCGTTCGTTGTATGTTGTCGATCTGCAATTCCCGTTGAATACTCTCATTGATTTTTGTGTTTGAGATAGATTCGAAATAAGGTAAGAGGGTGAGAGAACATTTTAATTCATGAGTATAATATATTGTTAGATGAACGGGAAAATCATATTTCCCAAATATTCATATGAGGCTCGCTACATACAATAGTAGACCTTTGAGGGATAAATTAATTAATGTTCAAATATGGAAATTGTGATATTAAAACGTGGAATGGAAACATGTATAAGGTGTTGATTGATTTGATTTCGTTAAATATGTGGTATTTGATATTATTGTGATATTGGGTGTTGAATGAATTTGGTGCATATGTTTGATCAGATGAGTGTATGTGATGTGATAATAAAATATGGATGCATTGTATGATATAAGTTTATGAGATGTGATAATAAAATAGGCTAAATAGCACCCGTGGTCCCTTAACTTAATTTCAGTTAATGTTTTAGTCCTTTATCTTCTTTTTTTCCCGATTTGGTCCTTTATTTTAATTTTAAGTGACAATTTGATCATTATGTTTTAAAATGTCAACAATATTATCCTTTTTTTTTACAATAAATTAAAAAATTCATCAAAATTTTCAATCAAAACCCATAAAATTAATTATATTCTTTAATATAATACAAATTTTATCAAATTCGTAACTCAAATCTTCAAATAAACTCGTATTTTCATTTTTTTATTCGATGTTGTTAGAGATGGAATTTTAAAAGCATAGTGATGTTGGGGAAGTACAACTGACTTGCTTGATTTGAAGTCCAAGAAAATAATTTAACTTACCCATCATGGACATTTCAAATTCTCCTTGCATCATCAATGATAATTCTTCACATAATCCGTTATTGGTTGATCCAAATATGATATCGTCAACGCAGATTTGAACAAGTGAAGCTTGATCATTAATCCTTTTAATGAACAAAGTTGTATCTACCTTTCGTTTTTCAAATCCTCTTTCACATAGAAAGTTATTCAGCCTATCATAATAAGCTCTTGGAGCTTGTTTCAAACCATAAAGGGCTTTTTCTAATTTTAATACATTTGAAGGATTCTTGCAAGTCTTCAAAGCCGGGTGGCTATTTGACATAGACCTCTTCATTGATGTAACCATTTAGGAAAACACTTTGGACATCCATCTAAAATAATTCAAATTTCATAGAACAAGCATAAGCAAGTAATAATCGGATTGCTTCTAACTATGCTACCGGAGCAAATGTTTCATCAAAGTCGATCCCTTCTTCTTGGTTGTATCCTTGAGCGACCAACCTTGCCTTGTTTCAATCAACTATACCATTTTCATCTAGTTCATTCTTAAACACCCATTTATGTACCAATGATGTGTTTATCTCCAGGATTTGGAACAAGTTCCCAAACCTTGTTTCTTTCAAACTTGTTTAGTTCTTCATGCATGGCAAGTATCCATTGATCGTCCTTAAGCGCTTCACCTATCTTAGAAAGTTCTATCTGAGAAACAAATGTCATATTCAAACAAGCATCTTTGAGATTTATCCTTGTAGTAACTCCTTTGTTGATATCACCTATAATGTTATCAATGCGGTAATCACAATGGGTTCTCCATTCTCGAGGGTAATCACTGATTTCATTCATTTTTATTGATTGATAAACTTGATTGTCCTTGCTTATATCATCACTTATAAAATCATCATCATCATCACAAGAAACAATTTTATCTTCTTTTGATGGATTAGAATCATCAAATGATACATGCATAGATTCTTCGACTAATAAAGTTCTTTTATTGAAAATTCTAAAAGCTTTACTTGATAAAGAATAACCAATAAAAATACCTTCATCGACTTTCTCGTCGAATTTACCAAGATTTTCCTTACCATTATTCAGCACAAAGCATTTACATCCAAATATGTGAAAGTGAGAGATGTTTGGCTTTCTACCTTTATAGAGTTCATATGGAGTCTTCTTTAGGATTGGCAGAATCATTACCCAGTTGGATACATAGCATGTTGTACTTACAGCATCTGCCCAAAAGTATTTTGGTAAACTTGATTCGCTTAGAATGGTCCGTGCAAGTTCTACCAATAATCTGTTTTTTCTCTCAACAACTCCATTTTGTTGAGGTGTTCTTGGTGAAGAAAAGTTATGGAAGATTCCATTTTTTTCACAATATTCTACAAAAGAAGCATTTTGAAATTCTCCTCCATGATCACTTCTTATTGATACAATTTTGGTCGCTTGTTCATTTTGGACTAGTTTGGCATAAATTTTAAACGATTTAAAAACTTCATTTTTATTTGCCAAAAATAAGGTCCTTGTGAACATTGAGAAATCATCAACAATCACTAGTTCATATGAATTTCCACCAAGAGTTTTAGTTCTTAATGGACCAAACAAGTCCATATGTATCAATTGAAGTGGTCTTGAAGTTGATACAATATTTTTGGGTTTGAAGGAAACCTTAGTTTGCTTACTCTTTTGACAAGCATCACATAACTTATTTTTAATAAATTTCATCTTTGGTAAGCCTACAACAAGTTCATGCTTGACTAACTTATTTAAATTATTCATATGGATATGTGCAAATCTTTTATGTCATAGCCATGCATCACTGTTGTCGCTTACCATAAGACATTTCATTCTTAAAGATAAATCATCAAGATTAATTATAAAACCATTTTTAAAACACTTACCAACAAACTAGATTTCATTTGATACCTCATTTCAGATAATGCATTCATCCTTGTTGAAATTTATTTTGTAACCCTTGTCACAAAACTGGCTAATGCTAATAAGGTTGTGCTTTAATCCTTCAACATATAGAAAATCTTCAATTGAAGGAGATGGAGCAGCACCAATTTTTCCAATGCCCAAAATTTTTCCTTTGTTGTTATCTCTATACATCACATAGCCTTTTGATTCAAAAGTAACTGCTGGAAATTTTGTTTTGTCATCGGTCATGTGTTTTGAACATCCACTATCCAAGTACCATATATTAGAGGTACTTTTTATGCATTCCTACAAAACATAATCATAATTTGTTAGGTACCCAAATTGCTTTGGGTCCTTGAGGATTAGTACCTTTCTTGACCCACACATAATGCCCATTTGGAACTCCAAAATTCCTAAAATGACAAGCATTAGGTGTGTGGTCATTTAGACCACAATAAAAGCATGTAGAAGTAGATTTACTTCTATATTTAGGCATAAGAGATTTCTTTTGAACAATATTATATTTAGAATAATGATGATCATTTTGAATAGCTATAACTTTCTCTTTGTTGGATTGATCACTAGCTTTAACAAAGATGGTTTTACTGATACTTGATTTATCAAACTTTGAATAACCAAGTCCACTTTTGTCATTTGAATATCTTTGCATTTTAAGAATATTTTCCAATCCAACTTGTCCCTTTTCATATCTTTCAATGACTCTATTTAGTTGGACAATTCTAAAAAAAAAGAGAATCACACTTATTACATGTAGAATTCTGTTTTAATTTTTCAAAGTCATTTTCCATAGTGTCAATTTTCTCTTTAAGAAATGAAATTTGTTTCTTTTGTTTTGACACTGTTTTGCACAGAATTCTACACTCTATAAGTAATTCTTCTATTGCATTTTGAGCATCACCAATATAAAAAGCATCTTTGTTACTAACCTCTTCTTCTTCATCGGAATGATGTGAAGCCATTAAGGCAACATTTGCATTTTCGTCACTTTCCGAATTTGAGGATGAACTGACTTCATTGTCCTCCCATGCTATATAGGCCTTTTTGAATTCTTTCAACTTGTGAGCATTTTTCTTGACAATATTTGGACACTCCGCTTTTATGTGCCCTTGCTTTCCACACTCAAAACAAGTGAAGTTTTGACTTGAAGTGGATGCATCCTTCTTCCTGAAAGTTTTCCTCTTAAAAGATTTATTGTTTTGAAGGAACTTACCAAATTTCTTTACTAGCAAGGTGATGTTCTCATCTTCATCAGGTTTCTCATCATTGATTTGCTTTCTTGACTCCCCTTTTAAGGCAATGCTCTTTGGCATCTTTTCTTGACTTTCATTCTTTTCTAGCCTTCCAAGTTCTATTTCATGTTCTTGAAGCTTTCCGAAAAGCGCAGAAAGAGACATCTTTGATAGGCTTTTCTTTTCAGAAATTGCCGTTACTTTAGGTTGCCATCCCCTTGTTAATGATCTTAGAACTTTAAGGTTCAATTCATCATTAGTGAAAATCTTGCAAAGCGCCGTCAAGTGGTTGGTTATATCAGAAAATCTTTTCTGTAAGTCCAGAATAGGTTCTTCGGGCTGCATACGAAACAATTCATATTCCTCCGACTGCCTCAGATTTGTTTCCTCCGACTGTCTCTTATTATGTTTCCTTTGGCTGTCTTTGATTCTGTTTCCTCTGGCTGCCTCTGATTATGTTTTCTCTGGTTGCCTCGGATTTTGTTTCCTCTGATTTTGTTTGCATCGGTTGCCTCTGATTCTGCTTTATTTTCAAATATCCTTTATTTTCAACAATCATTCAGAACACAACACATAAAGTATATACAATAATATGTTATTAAAGGAAGTATATGATTTATTTATATTTTGGCTATAACAGTTATATATGTATGCTTATTTTCTACAAGTTTGTTATTTAGAGATAACTCTTACATTTGACAGGATGTTACAAAGTGTTAGTTTAGCGAATAATGTCGTGGGCCAACCTAGTAGTGTTACTTTTATATTGGTGTTCAACTAGAATTTATCTTCAGGTAATTAAACGTCAAGAGTTTTGGTTTTACGGTTTCTTTTGTTTTACGTATTAACTTTACTTTTTGTAATTGTGAATACTCTGATTCATTATTTTTGAAAATACAATTGAAAAAGTTATTAATTGGTTTTTAAAGTAATGAATATTTAAGATAATCTTATAAATATATTAATAAAAACAAATCTATCTCTTTACATTTAGAATTTCATTAGTTAATGTCTCGAAAAAGCGGGATGTTAATAATCACTCAAAATATAAATTGAACCGACAAATTTGTCATAAAACAAACCTTATAATATTATAATGTATAGATAATAATAATAATAATAATAATCTGTCAAAAAATTTTAAAATTTTCTTAAAATTAAAATAAAATTTATAATATGTATGTTCAGACCTTTAACATTTATACTTGTTGTTTTAGTGGCACCCCTAGTGCTTCTCATTTGAAATAAATTTTATTTGACTTTCTTAAAAAAATGAGTATTTTTCAAAAACAAATTGTAATAACAATAATAATAATAATAATTAATCACTCAAAATTTAATAAATAAACAAATTAAAAAATTAAAAAAATTAAATATATACAAATAATAATAGTCGGTTTTGATTAATAGAAATGTCATATTAGTTTAAACACTTTTATTAGATGAGATTTGTAAGAGATTTTAGTTTTTTCAAATACATCCCTCCATATAATACTATTGAGTTTGGTGCTAAATATAAATAATGGATTACTCGAAATGATTAACTCTGAAACTATATTATTTTTTTAATTTAAGACAAATTCATCCTAACAAAAATCGACGTATAAGATAAAGAGTTAATCTCTTTATAAATTCATTTGAAACTTTATCTTTAATCTTTATGAGACTAATATTTTTCTTGTTTATCTTTATTGAACAACAAATAGTCAATTAAAAACTTCATTTTTTAAAACTCAAAATTGAGTCTCACAAATATTGTTAAATACTTATAATTTTGCTAAAAATAAAACATAATAACATTAAAAAAAATTGTTAATAGAACATGTATTAACATCACCCCCTTATAGCTAGCTAGCTACCTATTAAATTTTCTCTTCTTTTTTATTGCAATAGAATTAAATTTTCTCTAATGACGGGTACTATTCGTCCATTTAGAACACCAAAAAATGTTAGCTAGACACGTGTCTACAGACAATTGGGTGAATACGATATTTCAACGTCTCCCATCGATCATGCAACGTGCCATTTCATGGCCCTACAGAATCTTTTCCCAGCCAACAACAATGAACACAAGTAGATTTGTGGATATGACATTGAGATAAAAGGATAAGCCAAAACACATGACAACCGTCCGATTCCAAATATCGCGCAAACCAACAGTGGATCATAAACGGAGCACAAGAACCACATGAATGGTTCCCAAATGAAATACATATGAAACAAGCCATTCACAAAACAAAAAAACCAACCACATTTTCATCTTCAATTTTCACCCGTTTTTTTCCTTTGTTACCACCACTACCACCGCCATAAGTAGTTCAACATGGCCACCGTTACAACACAGGCTTCCGCCGCCATTTTCCGGCCATGTGCTTCGAAATCGAGGTTTCTTACCGGATCATCCGGTAAACTGAACAGAGAAGTGGCTATGAGGCCAATTGGTTGCTCTCCTTCTGCCTCTTTTAAGGTTGAAGCCAAGAAAGGAGAGTGGTTACCAGGCTTGTCCTCCCCAGGTTACCTCACTGGCAGGTATATAATGCTATATCGTATCATTAATACTTAATTATATACTTAATTGCAGTTTTGTTCTGGTATTTTATGACACTCACAAAATTAGTCTCCTAATTTTTAAAATCAAATTTTTTTATCTCTTAATTATCAATTATCATATTTATTGTAGTTTTGGTGCCAACTTATATTTGTTACCTCTAAATAATTATTTTTGTCTCCAAAATGGTAAAAAATTTGGGTTGAAACTAAAATTGCAACAAATATGATAGTTGAAGGACTAAATGGTTTGATTTTATAATAGGGCGACTATTAACCAAGTAATTGTGTTCAAGTGATTAATGAACTTCGGTTAAAGATGAATTGTTTGAGAGTATCTAAGTTCGAATTTTGAGTAAAACAATTTTTAGTAAGACTTTATTTATCTATCCGTGGATCACTAGATTACTAGGCCCATTTAATAATATAGGGCAACTATTTTCATGTATGTGATGAAATAGTGAGACCAAACGTGAAATTAAACTTTTAATTATATAGAGCAACTCTTGCATTTGTCTAGAATCCGTCAAGTAAAAATTTATTTCAAATCTTAAAATTCATTAAATTAGTAAAATAGATATTAAATCTTGTTCTGAAGTAAGTTTAATATTGTTGTATACTTTTGATTGTTTATGCCAAGTAAATAAATGTTCATACATCAACTTTTGTTGATAAAATTATAACTCAATTATCTCTTATAAAAAAGACCAGATGGTAGTATCTTAAAAGGATCGATTCTACCAAACTCCCCAATAATAACTTAGTGAAACTGTAAATGAATGCATTATGTATAGTTAATAACATGTTAATTTGTTTGTTGTGTGTTGTTATTAGTCTTCCTGGTGACAATGGGTTTGATCCATTGGCACTTGCTGAGGATCCAGAGAACTTGAAATGGTTTGTTCAAGCTGAGCTTGTGAATGGACGTTGGGCCATGTTGGGTGTTGCAGGGATGTTACTCCCTGAGGTATTCACCAATATTGGAATCATCAATGTTCCAAAATGGTATGATGCTGGGAAAGAAGAGTACTTTGCGTCATCTTCAACACTCTTTGTGATTGAGTTCATTTTGTTCCATTATGTTGAGATAAGAAGATGGCAAGACATTAAGAACCCTGGTAGTGTTAACCAAGATCCTATCTTCAAGCAGTACAGCTTACCTCCAAATGAGGTTGGATACCCTGGTGGCATTTTTAACCCCTTGAACTTTGCACCAACTTTAGAGGCTAAAGAGAAGGAAATTGCCAATGGTAAATGCTTTATTTATTTATTATGTCTTGTTGCATCTTAGATATTGTGGGGTTACATATGGTTTTGACCCTTAATTAACAAATATTGTTTTTAGTTTATATACAAATTTTATTTGATTACAATAATAGTATATTTTTAGTCGTCCTTAGTCTCTTATCAGAGATTAAAACCATAATTAATTGCTGTTGGCTCATACCAATTACGATTGGATATTCTGCTCCCACTCAACTTGACTTGCGTTCAAGTTCAAAAATCTGCAATTGGGAGTAAATCCTTAACAAGATTGGTGAATCTCCCTTACCATGAGCATCCCCTAATCTAAATTTTCTCTATATTAAAAAAAAAAAGAGATTAAAAAGCGTATACTTTTTGAATTTTTGGGGATAAAAGCTATTAAGTTTGTTAAAAAATTATATTTAATCCATGTCTTTTTCGTTATGAAATTGTTAGGTTAAACTTGTTTATTTATAATGTTCGCAGGGAGATTGGCAATGTTGGCATTTTTGGGATTTATAGTTCAACACAATGTGACAGGCAAAGGACCATTTGATAACCTCTTGCAGCATCTTTCAGATCCATGGCACAACACCATTGTTCAAACACTGAGTGGCAACTAAAAACTTTGTTGTATCCAATTAATGACATGAAAGCCTATGTGTTTATGTATGAATTTCAAAAGACAGTTGGGCACGATTGTTAAAATCCATAATCTATTTTCATGTACAGAGGAACTAAGATGGTTTGATAGTGTTCTTAATATTCCCAAACTTATTAACTAGTAATCAAACTTCAAGTACAACAATTTTCGGAAATATTTAAATTTACTTACATTTTCTACAAGATTAAACTCGGTTTTCAACCAACACCTTGTACTCTAAGGATTGAAGAACCAAGTTTCTCTTCAAAAGATCTCTCTTTATGAGTCTTTTGCATAGAAAATATAGAAACAGAGAGAGACTTGTCTCTTATATGGGTCTACTTGGACCGACTCGAGTTTGTTGGGGGATTTAATGCCACTTGTAGAGAGTTGAGACAAAAAAAACACTTTTAATTAGTCACGAATTTAACCAAAATCACAATCAACATGAGAATATCAACGTATTTAAATTAAATATAATACAAGAATGGTTATCCCATCGGCTATGGTAGCCATTTTCATTCTACTAAGCAATGCCACAAGTTCAGGAAGCAAAGGTTGGGAAAACATTCACACCCAAAGATTTTGAGAAATTTATAAAAATGGTATGATAAGTTGGCTTGAGCAAATAATGACAAGCCTCTATATACTATATGTGTGTATGTTTTCTCTCAACTAACCCATTTCGGTGATGGGTGTGAGGACATATTAAAGAGAAACAAAATACAAGAAAGAAGGAGTTTGAATTGTGTTTTTAAAGTTTTAAAATTTTTTGATCAAATATATGATAAAAAAAAGTGTGATAAAACAAAAGTAAATAAAGATAAGTGAGAGGAAACACAAGTCAAATTATCTTAGTACACCACCAACATGGTAGCTACTTGAAGTCCCTTCACTCTAAACACCAAAAGTATCATACGTCCATTGAACACCTACGTCAATTTGACCATATTCAAGTTTTCTCAACCTTCTAACTTGGTATCTTCAAGCTGTTGAGAGCAGCAACCGCTATTGGGCTAAGTTACAAAGATTATTTAAAATTAATTTATGAATAAATCTCATAAGAGAATGTTTACATGGTGTGCTCTCATAATATATTTGAAGTTTTTTTTAGCACTAAAAAATAATACAAAGTTTTTCACTGGTTGTTGTATACGACTGCAATAGGTTTCTCGTATCTATTTTTGCAGTGAAAATTACAAGTCATTTAATAGAGAAACTTCAAAGCAATTAGGGTTTTTGATCGTTGCTATGATTGCATGAAATCAACATGTAAAATAATGGATTGTATCGAATCTTCAAAAATCATGAATCAACATTAAGAACATGGCCAAATAAATTTTCATAATTGATTAAGCATATCTTGATAGAAGCAGCAGAAAAATCAAAGGATGACATTTTCAGAGGATATCATTGCATTTCTTCAATAAGAGGATAAGTCCAATTTTGATGAGCAGAGGATGTTGAGAAGTTGACTTCTTGAATGTTTTGAACTCAGATGTTTGACTTAAGAAATTTGACATTTTTATTAGAGTGTTAAGTTGATGTGTTGACGAGACGAACAACTGGTTTGCCAAAATTATCAGACACATAATTATTAGAGTGAGCTTGTATTATCAAGTTCATCATAGGCATGTTGTGAACGTATTCATATGCGTTATACACATCTTTAACAGATTCTTCATACCTTGATTTCTTCATTTATCTTTTCTATTCATCAATGGATGCAGCATAAAACCTTTAAAACTTTTAACAGAGGATTTGAACACTCAAACAATTTCATTAACACAATAAATTGTTTCCACAAAATAATATTTTTTATCATCAAAATAATTAAGGGTAATTATTCTTTAAATCAACTTGGTTCGAGCACATATAACTCTACGAATAATTAACAAATCCCACAAAAGTTTAGCTTTTTCAAAAAAAAAATTATCTGACAGAAGAATGGTGGAGGGGTGAAATTATCCCCCCAATATGTTTGGAAAGCCTTTACTTTAGACTCAGATTAGTTGTTCAACAATGAACTTGAATTGAGTAAACAAAAGGAGTGTTGGATTTTTGTTTTTGGGATAAATCCTCGTAATATCTATTACATGCACTATAAAGAAACAAAAAAATTTCTAAAGAATGTTCCAGGTTTAACATTTTAAATTTTATAATAATGATACCTTTGCATGTTCTTAGTTTACCTATAAAGATTTTTGGAAAGTACAAAGATTATTATGATCATTCTAATTTATATTATATATATTTTTGTTTGAATTCTCTATTTTTAAAATAAGATTTTTTGAAACCACCGTTGCAGTGCAAAACACCATCATTTTTAAAGTATAAACACTGACTCCTATCACAATGCAAAAACACATACTAGCAGTGCAAAGATGCATTTTCTAGAAACCTGAGTTCTTTTTTGGTATTGTAGTGCAAAATGAACAAGTCACAGTGCGAGACAATACAATTTTGCAAAAGCGTAGCTCGCATCGTAGTGCAAAGTAGTGTATTCTAGAGTTGTTGTATTTAAGGTTTTTCAGCAGATTTCGTCTCACCTTTTCTACCAAACCTACATATATTTTGAGAACTTGGTCCCTATTTTTCCTCCAATCTTATTCCAATAATCATACATTGGAGTTATTGTTTACTCTTATCATCCTTGCTTAAGAAATTCCTTAGGTGAGTGGAAATGTTGTGGATTTAAGTGCTTCCACGTGTGATGATAGATCTACCAAGTGATTTTTTTAAATAAAGTGACAAAATAAAAGGAAAAAGAAAGTAACGAAGATGAATTAGATTGAGAAGATGAAGAGGGAAGGCGCCACTATCTAGAAGATTGATAAGTCAATGAGGAATTGCCACAATGGTAAGGAAACCATTGATAAGATTCAAGCAAGCTATAATCCAAGAACTCAGAGGAGACACCTCTTACTCACCATTCTCATTAGATAAATTCTAATTCATTTCAAACTTATCTCAATGAAGTTACAAATGCATATTTACGATAAGACTATTTTTAAACCTAAATGGATCATAGATGACACTATTCTCTAGACCCATATTAAACTTACATCATATTTTCTAAAATAAACTAAACGTAAGGAAGCAAAATATCTTCACTTACACATGACATCAATTAAATCTAAAATAAAACTGTTACAATTCCAAATTAAAGCAAACTAAAAATTATACAAGAAATATGGGGCGAGAATTGTGTTTTGCCATTTCAGAAAATTATTTGAGTTGTTTAAACAAAAAGATATGTTCTTCATCAAATCATTCAACTTATGATTATAAAACAGATGAGGTAAAATAAAGTTGAATCATAAAAAACTTAGATTAAATAACAAAAGGAGATATAGAAGGAACATATGTTTTTTTATACTAGTTCACAACAAACTGTTGCTTCATCTAATCCTCCCCTTATAGAGAGATTTTGCGTTAGCACAATCGAGGACTTAATACATTATCGAGCTGATTTAGATCAGTTTCAATTTGTGTCTAAATTGACACGAAGTTTGTTTATAAGATTCTAACTCTCATTGACAGAATATTACATTTCAAATCCTATATCAATTCAAGTGTATCAAACAACTTGATTGATTTACATCAACTCTAATAACTATCTATTGAGGGGATTTTTCATTCTTTTCATTTGATGTGTTCTAGGCTTTTTACAGAAATTCTCCTTAACACATTGGTTTTTTTATTCTCTCTATATTTATTACATATTGATGGGTTAATACTAAAATACTGAGAAAACTATGCATTGAGGATATTGCCATTGAAGATCAACATTTAAAGCTAATCAACTTTTAAGACATGTCCAAATATACCTTCATAATTAATTCAGCATATCTTGATTTAAGAAGGCATATCTCAACAGAACACACTTTCAGAGGATGTCATGCACTTATTCAATTAGAGGATAAGTCTAAGTTTTGATGAGCATATGATGTTGAAATATTGACTTTCTTCAGGTTAGTAGAACAAAAAAACATATCATCAAAATATATACCTGGACAATGAGAACGTCATTCTTAGATGAGTTTCTAAATAAAGTAGTGTCAACCTGACCTCATTCAACATCGTTTTTCAATAGAAAACTACTTAGTCTTTCATACCAAGCTCTTGGTGTCTGTTTCAGACCATATATAGATTTTTTTAATTTAAAAACATGATTTGGAATATTATTTTCTTCAAAGCCAGAAGGATGTTTTACATACACTTATTCATTTATATAACCATTTAAGAATGTACTTTTTAGATCTGTTTGATATAAAATAATTTTATTGAAAGCTGTAAATGAAAGTAGAATTCTGATTGCTTCTAATCTTGCCAAAGAGGCAAAAGTTCAATGTAATCAATACATTTCTACTGAATATAGCCTTGAGTTACAAGTTTGAATTTATTTTTTACCACTTCACCATTCTCATTCAGCTTGTTTATAAAAGAACCCACTTGATTCCAATTGGGTTATGTTCTTTATGTTTGGGTACAAGATCCCATACAGCATTTCTGTGGGTACAAGATCTCGTACATCACTTTTCTACAATTTCAGACAATAGTCCAAACATTGACGTTTCCTTGAAAGAAGACCTGGTCTTCAGAGGGTCATTTATATTTCTTATAATTAGAGAGTCTGGATGTGATGATTTATTCTTCAAAACATGCTTAGGTTCTTAATGACGTTGACTGGTAGATGGCTCGTCATTACTTGCCCTTGTGTTGTCACATGTATCTCATGGTTTTTCATAGGGAGACTTTGATGATTCCTCTTAAATTTCAGGTTCCTCTATTATATTTAAATCAACAAAATCTTCATCTAGCTTTGACTTTTTATGGCCAAGCATTTTTTCGTCAAACTTGACATGGATTGATTCTTCAACAATCAAAGTTTCTTTATTGTATGTTGTAAGACCCTTAATTTTAAATATTAATTTACCAAATTTTGGGATATTTTGTATTTAAACTATTTGGACTTTTCAGTCAAGTTTAAATTATTTTACAGATTAATTATCAAATATATTTGAGATTGATTGAAATTATTCGACAACGGATTATTTAATTTTACTATGAATAATTAATACCGAACAAATTATCGGTCAATAGAGTGACGAAGAGAGTATTTAGTTACTTGAGGGTTAAGTTTAATTGTAATATTATATATATATATTTATGTGTAATAGGTGGAAAGGAGTATGTGTATGTGTGCAAGTGAGAGGAAAGGAATTTTGCTTCCCTACCTGCCCGCGTGCCTTTTCTTTCTTTTTCGTTCTTCTTCCTTCTTCTTTCTTGGTTCTATTTGTGTTGGTGAAGAAAAAAAAGAGATACTCAAAACCCACATTACTTCGAAATCCAAGCCTCAAATCGAAGAATGTCAAGAGGGAAAGTTACTCCTCTCATCATTATGGTGCTAGAGAACCAACTTTGGTAGCGACGATGCAAGTGGGAGTTTTGCCGGTTTTAGTCGCGGTAACGAAAACGAGCGAGAAAACGTAACAAAGGTAAGGGGCTCCTTCCATCTTTTTAGATTGCATGTAGGGACTTAAAATGCATGTTTGATGGATGATTATTGTGTTATGTATGTTAAACACGTGATGTTATGTTTTGACAATAAAACTGTTGTTGTTGTTGTTGATGATCAAGATGCAATTTTTCCTGAGATATTATTTTCTGTTGTTGTTGTTGAGCAAGAAATCATTTCTGTTGCGTTGATGATGTTCTGAGTTGCGACGACGCAAGTGGGAGTTTTGCCGGTTTTAGTCGCGGTAACGAAAACGAGCGAGAAAACGTAACAAAGGTAAGGGGCTCCTTCCATCTTTTTAGATTGCATGTAGGGACTTAAAATGCATGTTTGATGGATGATTATTGTGTTATGTATGTTAAACACGTGATGTTATGTTTTGACAATAAAACTGCTGTTGTTGTTGTTGATGATCAAGATGCAATTTTTCCTGAGATATTATTTTCTGTTGTTGTTGTTGAGCAAGAAATCATTTCTGTTGCGTTGATGATGTTCTGAGTTGTGTTGTAAAGGAATTTGTTGTGTTGATGATGTTTTTATTGTTGTTGTTCATGACCAAGATGCATTTTGCTGAGGTATTGTGGTTTAGTTGTTGTTGATGTGTAAGAAATCATTTTGTTGTGTTGATGATGTTCTGAGTTTGTGTTTAAAGAACTTGTGATTGTGTTATGGTGTTTGTGTTGGTTTTTCAAAGAAAAGAGTTTGAAACTGTATTGAAATTTACTGGAAAATCCCACTATTTTTGAAGATGTATTTGGATACGGCACTAGCGTATTCGAATACAGTTCTGTAAAATTTCAGTTTTTATTCAAATTTTTAACCTCGAATTTGAATACGACATTCCGTATTCAAATACAATTACTTGATTTTTGCTACTGACTTAGCATCTGTATTTGGCTACGACCCTATCGTAATCGAATACAGAATTGCAGTTTTTGCTACTGACTTCGCATCTGTATTCGGGTACTACACTCTCGTTTGCGAATACAGAATTGCAGTTTTTTCTACTGACTTCGCATCTATATTCGGCTACGACAACCTCGTATTTGAACACAAAATTGCTGATTTTGCCATTGTTTTAGCATCTGTATTCAGCTACAAGGAAGCTGTATTCGAATACAGATTGGATTTTTGTCAAAAAATTCTATTTTTAAATATTGGTTTATGCACTTATTTAATTGGAAAACATTTGTAAGGCATATGATAAACTATATGAGATTCTTTGAGATTGTTTGATGTGGTGTTGAAGTGTCCGGGTTCCATATTTGCATTTACGTACTTATTTCAGTGAAGAGAAATAGAGTACGCTCATGCATTGCATAGTCAGGTTGTGACCGCGATGGGCCACAGAGTTTGAGTGGTGACCGTGATAGGCCGTGAAGTTAAGTAGTGACCGTGATGGGCTACAAGGTGGTTCTGCGTGTATTTGACGGTCCATTCTATCCGTGAGAGGATTTAACTTATGTGTAGTGCCTCTGATAGGCTACACAAGTAAATCGTGCTAGTCTATGTTGTGACTGCACCTTGGTTATTAGTATGTTGGCCTGTGATAGGCGGTACAATTACTATTTACGCCACTTCGACGAGGGTTTTATTGTTATGTGGTGGCTGTGATGGGCCACAAAGTTAAGTAGTGACCGTGATGGGCTATAGGCTAGTTCCGTGTGTATTTGGCGGTCCTTCCTATCCTTATGGGGATTTAACTTATGTGTAGGGCCTGTGATAGGCTTGAAAATTAAAGATCTACATTTTACAAAACTGGAAATCTATATTCGAATACGAAGTGTCGTAGTCGAATACAGACTATAAAATCAGAAGCTAAAACTGAAGATCTGTATTCGAATACGAAGTGTCGTAGTCGAATACAGATTGCAAGTCAGTAGCTAATTTTAAACATTTGTATTCAACTACAGCTTTGTGTATTCGAATACAACTCAAGTTAGGGCAAAAATCTCGTACTTGTAGTCGACTACAACACATTGTATTAGACTACAACATTCAAATTTCAAATACAAACAGAACGTTATAGAAATGTATACGAATACACTGAGACTGTATTCAAATACAACTTCAAAACAATGAAACTTTTCAGTTTTGAAACATTGCACAAGTTCATCAAAACGTTTGGGAATCATTGCCATTGATTTGAAGTGTTACCTTGGAATATGAATACTTCAAAACTTTAGTTTTAAACTAATCAATCCTACCACGAACTTTGAACAACTTTCTGAAATATTTTGTGATCTTTTCAAAGTTATATTTTCATACTTCAAGTACATGCTCTACATTTTCATATCATTGAGAAAGGTTCTCTATTGTACTTGAAAGTATTTTGGATTGGTATCCTTGCACAAACTGTTATATCCTGTTGTTCTTAATTAAGAACATTGTTGTAAAAATCATTAAAGTTATTGTTTGAAGAAAGTGGTGTATTTTCTTCAAGTGTTGTAAACTAAGATAGTGGTGTGCTATCTTAGGCAGTGTTAGGAATTTGTAATTGAAGTCTTAGGGTTAGACTTGTACTTATTCTAACAGATATTGGAAAATCTCTTGTGGGGTGCAAGAGGACTGGATGTACCCTTGGTTGTAAGGGGAACCAGGATAAATTTCTGTGTGTTTTTACCTTCTGTCATTTATAGCTTTCATTCACTAACAAAACAAGATTAAACAAACTTAAAACAGTCACTCAAACAATCTCCAAAACTCTCAAAACAGAAAAATTGTCTATCACCTAATTCACCCCCGTCTTAGGTGCAACTCTGTTCTTACAATTGGTATAAGAGCAGGTTTTTGGTAATTTACTCCTAGATTGATGGCTTCCGCACAACCTGTTTTTAGAGATGGTGGTAGCAGTAACAAACCACTCTGCTTTGTCGGTGCACATTATGATTTTTGGAAAATACGTATGCAAGCATACCTTGAGGCTCAAGAAGATGACATATGGGAGGGAGTAGAAAACGGTCCATATGTTCTAGCAACAGTTATCAACAATAAAGAGGAAATAAAAATAAAAGCCTCATGGATAGATGATGAAAAGAAAAAAGTACTGTTTGATAAGAAAGCAAAAAATATGTTACAATCAGCATTGGGTATGGATGAATTCTTTCGCATATCCCACTGCAAAACAGCGAAAGAGATATGGGATACTCTGGAAGTAACCCATGAAGGAACAATTGAGGTAAAACGTTCAAAATTGAACACTTTATCTCAAGAATACGAAATGTTAAGAATGCAATCAGCAGAAGCAATCCTGGACATGTAGAAACGTTTTTCCCACTTAACAAACCACTTAACAGCACTTGGCAAGAACTTTACTAATGATGAATTAAACCTAAAGGTTCTAAGATCATTAACCAGAGCATGGCAGCCAAAAGTGACAGCAATTTCTGAAAAGAAAAGTTTGTCAAAAATGTCACTCTCAGCACTCTTTGGAAAGTTACAAGAACACGAAATAGAATTAGAAAGACTGGAAAAGAATGAGAATTTAGAGAAGAAAACAAAGAATATAGCTTTAAGAATAGAATCAAAAGAATTAATAAATGAAGAAGATTCAGATGAAGAGAAAAACATCACCCTCCTTGTCAAAAAATTCGGAAAATTTCTTCAAAACGATAAAGCGTTTACAAGAAAGAAAAACTTCAAGAAGAAAGATGCTTCTACTGCAAATCAGAATTTTACTTGCTTTGAGTGTGGAAAACCGGAACATATGAAAGCAGAATGTCCTAACATCATCAAGAAGAGTTCTACTAAAAGAAAAGAATTCAAAAAGGTGTGCATAGCATGGAAAGATAATGAAGTAAGTTCTTCATCAACTTCAGAAAGTGACGAATGCGCTAATGTTGCCTTGATGGCATCTCATCATTCTGATAATGAAGAAGAGGTTAGTAGTAATACTATTTGTTATGATAATAATGATTCTTGTGTTGAAAATAATGATGCACAATAAGCCATTAAAGAACTACTTAATGAATGTAAAAATCTGTACAAAGTAGTGTCAAATCAAAAGAAACAGATTTTATCTCTAAATAAAAAGATTGACACTATGGAACAAAATTCTGAAAAACAAAAACAGATTTCTACATGCATTAAATGTGATTCACTTTCTTTTAAAATTTTCCAAATGAATAGAGTTATAGAAAGGTACGAAAAGGGACAATTTGGATTGGAGAATATACTTAGCATGCAAAGATATTCAAATGACAAAAGAGGACTTGGTTACTCAAAATTTGATAAACCAAGTATTGGTAAAACTATCTTTGTAAATGCAAGTAACCAATCTTAAAGATGAGAAAGAAATGGTTGTTCAAAAGAATCATTTTTGTTTTAAGAAAAGTATTATTCAAAAGGAACCGTACTTTCCTAAAAAGAGTCCAAAGTGTTTCTATTGTGGTCTTAATTGTCACACACCTAATGTTTGTCAGTTAGGAACATTGGTGTTCAACAAGGACATTATGTGTGGGTAAAGAAAGGAACTAACCTTAAAGGACCCAAAGCACTTTGGGTACCTAACAAAATATAAATTCTGTTTTGTAGGAAGAGACACAAAGTACATCAAATATGTGGTACTTGGATAGTGGATGTTCAAGGCATATGATCGGTGACAAAACAAAATTTTCAGCACTAACTCTTGAGTCAAAAGGTCATGTGGTCTATGGAGATAATAACAAAGGAAAGATCTTGGGCATCGGAAAAGTTGGCATGGCTCCATCTCCTTCAATTGAAGATGTACTCTATGTTGAAGGGTTAAAACACAATCTCATAAGCATAAGCCAACTTTGTGACAAAGGTTACAAAATCACTTTCAACAAAAATGATTGCATTATCCAAAATGAGGTAACAAATGAAACTCAGTTTATTGGTAAGCGTTTCAAAAATATTTTTACAATTAATCTTGATGATTTATCCTTAAAAATGAAATGTCTTATGGTAAATGACAACAATAATGCTTGGCTATGGCATAAAAGATTTGCACATATCCATATGGATCACTTAAACAAGTTAGTCAAGCATGAACTTGTTGTAGGCTTACCAAAAATGAAATTTATTAAGGATAAATTATGTGACGCTTGTCAAAAAGGTAAACAAACTAAAGTTTCCTTTAAACCCAAAAATATTATATCAACTTCAAGACCACTTCAATTAATACATATGGATTTGTTTGGACCATCTAGAACTAAAAGCCTTGGTGGAAATTCATATGGACTAGTAATAGTTGATGATTTTTCAAGGTTCACATGAACCTTATTTTTGGCATATAAAAATGATGCTTTTAAAGCTTTTCAGAAATATGCCAAACTAGTCCAAAATGAACAAGCAACCAAAATTGTATCAATTAGAAGTGATCAGGAGAATTTCAAAATGCATCTTTTGTAGAATTCTGTGAAGAAAATGGAATATTCCATAATTCTTCTGCACCAACAACACCTCAACAAAATGGAGTTGTTGAGAGAAAGAATAGATCATTGGTGGAACTTGCAAGAACAATGCTAAGTGATTCAAGTCTACCAAAATACTTCTGGGCAGATGCTGTAAGTACAGCCTGTTATGTATCCAACCGAGTCATAATCCGACCAATGCTGAAGAAAACTCCATATGAACTCTATAAAGGAAGAAAGCCGAACATCTCTCACTTTCACATATTTGGATGCAAATGCTTTGTGTTAAATAATGGTAAGGACAATCTCGGCAAATTCGATGAGAAAGCTGATGAAGGTATTTTTATTGGGTATTCCTTATCTAGTAAAGCTTTTAGAATTTATAATAAAAGAACTTTGATAGTTGAAGAATCTATACATGTATCTTTTGATGAAACTAACCCCTCGAAAGAGAGAATTATTTATGATAATGATGATGAGACAAGTACAGAAAATCAAGTTGATCAAACAACTCAAACACACGAAATCAACATAGAACAACTAGATCAACACACTGATCTTCCTCAAGAATGGAAAACCCACCGTGATCACCCAATTGACAACATAAGAGGTGATATCAACAAAGGAGTCACTACAAGGCTAAATCTCAAAGATGCTTGCTTAAACATGGCATTTGTTTCTCAAATAGAACCCTCCAAAATCAATGAAGCCCTCAAAGATGATCAATGGATACTTGCTATGAATGAAGAATTAAATCAGTTTGAAAGAAACAAAGTTTGGGAACTTGTTCCAAATCCAGGAAATAAACACATCATTGGTACCAAATGGGTGTTTAAGAACAAATTAGATGAAAATGGAATAGTTATCCGAAACAAGGCAAGATTGGTCGCACAAGGATACAATCAAGAAGAAGGGATTGATTTTGATGAAACATTTGCTCCAGTAGCAAGATTAGAAGTAATCCGATTACTACTTGCTTATGCTTGCTCCATGGGTTTTGAATTATTTCAAATGGATGTCAAGAGTGCGTTCCTAAATGGCTATATTAATGAGGAAGTCTGCGTCAAACAACCACCTGGGTTTGAAGACTTCAAAAATCCTTCACACGTCTTCAAATTAAAGAAGGCACTTTATGGTTTGAAATAAGCTCCAAGAGCATGGTATGATAGATTGAGTAAATTCTTATGTGAACATTGATTTAAAAAAGGTAAAGTTGATAAAACCTTATTCATTAAAAGAACAAAGGATCACACTTTACTTGTTCAAGTCTATGTAGATGATATCATATTTGGATCAATCAACAATGAAATATGTGAAGAATTCTCATTAATGATGCAAGGAGAATTTGAAATGTCCATGATGGGAAAATTAAATTATTTCCTAGGACTTCAAATCAAGCAATTTCATAATGGCATCTTTATTCATCAGTCAAAATACTGTAAAGAATTACTAAAGAGATTTGAGATGGACAGCAGCAAAGAAAGTGCAACTCCCATGGGATCTGGAATGTATGTTGATAGAGATGAAAATGGTAAATCAATTGATATATCCAGGTATAGAGGTATGATTAGGTCTCTCCTATATCTAATGGCCAGTAGGCCAGATATTATGTTTAGTGTCTGTTTATGTGCAAGGTTTTAGGCAGATCCAAAGGAATCACATCTGATAGCAGTAAAGAGGATAATGAAATATCTAAAAGGAACAACCAATGCTGGCCTATGGTATCCAAAAGGTAGCATATGCAATCTCATTGGTTATTCTGACTCTGACTATGCAGGATGTAAGACGGACCGAAAAAGCACAAGTGGCACCTGTCACATTCTGGGAAATGCACTAGTATCATGGTCTTGTAAGAAACAAGCATGTGTGGCATTAAGTACTGCAGAGGCAGAATACATAGCAGTAGGCAATTGCTGTGCACAAATCCTCTGGCTTAAGCAACAACTCTGTGACTATGGACTTCATATGGGGTGTATTCCTCTAAAATGTGACAATACCAATGCCATCAACATCACTAAGAATCCAGTCATGCACTCTCGAACCAAACATATCGACATACGTCATCATTTTTTGAGGGATAATGTGCTCAGAAGGAATGTTGAAGTTACCTTCGTGGACACTCATAATCAATTGGCAGATATATTTACAAAGCCACTGCCCAGAGAATCATTTTACAAGATACGAAGGGAACTAGGCATTCTAAATGAGAATGATCTCTAAAAAAGTTTGAAAGATCTGTAAGTCATATCACTGTTAATTCTAATTTTTTCATCTTCTTTTACTTGATATATGATTCTCTGACATTTTTGTATGTTTTTCTACATGTTTAAAATATTTTTTGGTCTGTTTATTGTTAAAAATTTCACTTTGAAATGAAATCTTTACTGTCGTATTCGACTACAATTCGAATACAGACATGTTGTAGTCGAATACACGTTCCTAGAAAAATCTGTATTCGAATACACCAAGTCTGTAGTCGAATACAATTTCGAATTTTTTTATATAAAAGGGATTGTTAATAGTTTTAGGTTACGAATATGGTAGCCGATTACAATCAAAGGCTCTGATTTCTTCTCTTCGAAACCTTCATCCAAACCTATCCCTAAACCTTCATACAGTCATATCTAAACCTTCCCCTCATCGTCCATTGCATCTGAGATTACTGTGAAATCAAAATCAAAACCATAAATTCCCCAAACACCGTAAACTTCATCTTCTCAAAAAATGGATGCACGCAAAAGATGACCAAGAACCAAGGTTGCTTCTGTGGGTCCTTCAAAGAAACGAAGAAACGACAACATGGCTGACCTATCCCGATTACTTCATTCCCCAGAAGAATTGGACAGATTCAGAACGCACTTCTCTGACAAAAAATTGGTAACCCCCAAAATTGGTACGCTTGACTCCTTTTGTAAATTTAAATTTCCTGAGTTGCTGAAGGCTCAAAAATTGGAAGAATTTATTGGATACAATGGTCCCATTTATCCTGACCTAGTTAGGGTTTTGTTCTGTAACCTAGAAAAGGATGGAAATAGATTAGTGTCTAAAGTTAAAGGAAAGGTTATCAATTTAGACACTAAACTTATTGGGGAAATTCTACACATACCTAATGAAGGTCAGAAGATGTGTCCAGGACATCTATGTGAATGGGTAAACACTACTAAATATGATGCTTATATGTCGTTGTGCCGTTTTGACAAAGACACTATGGAAAGAAAATGCACACAGTCTGGTTCAGAGTATGCTAGACAAAGATATGGTGTTGGTAATCTAACTGTTGACAACATATTACTACATTATTTCTTAAGTTATATATTGATACCAAAAGCAGGGAACATCTCATAAATCTCTGAATTTGAACTTCAAGTTATGATTTTAATGATAGAAGGTGCTGATTTAAATTCGGCATACTTTGTTCGTTCAGTCCTATATGCTTCAAAAGATTCTATAGCTTTACCCTATGCAAGAGAAGTCACAAGAATTCTGGATCATTTTAAGGTTGATTTCTCAGGTGAGGTGCTGTACCAGACCACCAAAGATAATCTACTAGACTTAAGTGTTTTGCCCAGTATGAAAATAGTTTGGAGTGAATCACTTCAAATTTATGTCCATAAGGGTGATCTTGGACAAAGTTCATCAACTACCCAAGATGAAAATACAGAAGGAGTTGAACCAACAACAGGCCCAGCAGTAGCACCAGAAGCAGCATCAGAAGATGTACCAGAAGCAGCAACAGCAGTAGCTCCAGAACCAGACAATATAGCACATGCTGAAGACTTCATCACAAATAGAATGATCATGGACAAACTTAACTTCCTTCAAACTTTTGTCACAGATCAATTCCAACGTTTGAATGAGTCTTTCAGTAATCAAACTCAGAGCATGATTGCTGCCTTCAACCACAAATTCCAAGATCTTGAAAACACCATCAATACACAACATACATTTTTTCATCAAGAACTTAGTGACCTATCAGAAAAAATTGACCATCTACATATTCCGCCAAACTCAGATGATTAGAATTGGCTATTTGCAGTTTTTTTTATTTGTTTCTGCTACTGTTTGACTTTCCCTGTTTTAAAAACTCTTAAGTTTATTTTAATTGTAAATTTGAACATCTTTAATTAAGTTGTTTTCTTCAAGATAATCATGTGTTGCCTCTGTTTATTTATTACATTTGTGCATATCTTGTTTGCTATGTGATATCCTCTTCCTTTTTGATAATGTCAAAAGGGAGAGAAAAAGTGTATATATATTGTTGTTGCTAATTATGTTGAACACATCCTCCAACACTTAAGAAGGAGAAAAATATTTATCAAGGGGGAGTAAGCACACATCTAGGGGGAGATATCAAGACGTTTGAAATCCAACCAACAAGATTTTTGTCATCATCAAAAAGGGGGAGAATGAAAATTTATATTTAGGTAAAAGCATTTGATATTAAATCAAAATACAATTTAAGTACAATATTATGAGAACCTTTTGATAGCATATGCATTAAAATGTTTTATAAAAATATTTAATAACATAAACATTGTTTGACAATAAAGTTTTTACAAAACTGGAAATCTGTATTCGAATACGAAGTGTCGTAGTCGAATACAGATTGCAAGTCAGTAGCTAATTTCAAACATTTGTATTCGACTACAACTTTGTGTATTCGAATACAACTCAAGTCAGTGGCAAAAATCCCGTACTTGTAGTCGACTACAAGACATTGTATTCGACTACAACATTCAAATTTCAAATACAAACAGAACGTTATAGAAATGTATTCGAACACACTGAGACTGTATTCAAATACAACTTCAAAATAATGCAACTTTTCAGTTTTGAAACATTGCACAAGTTCATCAAAACGTTTGGGAATCATTGCGATTGATCTGAAGTGTTACCTTGGAATATAAATACTTCAAAACATCAGTTTTAAACTAATCAATCCTACCACGAACTTTGAACAACTTTCTGAAATATTTTGTGATCTTTTCAAAGTTATTTTTTCATACTTCAAGTACATGCTCTACATTTTCATATCATTGAGAAAGGTTCTCTATTGTACTTGAAAGTATTTTGGATTGGTATCCTTGCATAAACTGTTATATCCTGTTGTTCTTAATTAAGAACATTGTTGTAAAAATCATTAAAGTTATTGTTTGAAGAAAGTGGTATATTTTCTTCAAGTGTTGTAAACTAAAATAGTGGTGTGCTATCTTAGGTAGAGTGTTAGGAATTTGTAATTGAAGTCTTAGGGTTAGACTTGTACTTATTCTAATAGATATTGGAAAATCTCTTGTGGGGTGCAAGAGGACTGGATGTATCCTTGGTTGTAAGGGGAACCAAGATAAATTTCTGTGTGTTTTTACTTTCTGTCATTTATAGCTTTCATTCACTAACACATCAAGATTAAACAAACTTAAAACAGTCACTTAAACAATCTCCAAAACTCTAAAAACAGAAAAATTGTCTATCACCTAATTCACCCCCCTCTTAGGTGCAACTCTGTTATTAAAAGGCTACACAAGTAAATCGTACTAGTCTATGATGCGACTGCACCTCGGTAATTAGTACTTTGGCCTGCGAATGGCGGTACAATTATGATTTACGCACCTTTCAAGGAAGGTTTTCATCCTGGAAATTCCAGAGTTGTGTACATTGGCATAGACGCATTGCATTGGGATGGTTGACCTGTGAGTCATGATTGATATGAGCTGATGTGTGGAAATCGATGTGTGCAAGTATCTTAATATTCTATGTTCCAAATGAGTTATTGTGATTGTTGATTTTTTTTTTGGACTTGGAACATGATTTATATGTTAAATCGTTTGTTTCTCAAAAATGTAGACGTTATGCATTTTAATAAGTGAGTATACTTATTTTATCATTGTTGTTATAGTGCTGAAACGTGCCATGTATGTATTTGTTATCTTTGACATAACTGCTAAATGTTAATTGTTAATTTCGGTTGGTGACCCTTTAAATTATTGTGGAAAATTGGGATTTTCCCTCAGATGATACCCAAATCCGTACCACCGACAGTTACATTAACGACGGAGACATCGTTAGAGTTCCTTGATCTTCACGTAATGACTGCTTGGGTGTACGACCCCGCCTCAAGCCATGCTACGTATACGGAGAGATTAGTAAGGACTAGCAGGATCGTCGGGGCAGTGTCTTTTGTGGAGCACACTCACGCGTGGATCGATTTTCTAGTACCTTCCGGACTAGTACTGGAGGCGTACGGAGTATTTGCGGATGCAGAGGGTCCGAAAGCTAGGGTTGTGACAGAGGCCACTGTAGGTGTTGTGACTCCCACCGTTGTAGCAAGAGGTCAGAGGCGGGTGAGAAGGACAGAGGGCCGACGCCAACAGAGGTCGACATTCCAGGTCCGTCCAGGCCAGTGGAGGAATGCTTTGAGAATGCAGCGCTGCTGAAGCGACCTAGATCATGGATAGATCTGACTTCAGAGGAGACTGATCCTTCTCTGGCTCATGAGGAGGATGACGTTACGTCGAAGCGAGCTACGGTGTCGGATGAGACATGTAAAGGGTGTGGCGGTAAACCTTGCTATTGAAGTTTTAGTGCATGATCAAATCAGACTAGTATTGTTGTATAGGGCCTACTGCTTTAGTGGTTGTACTTATTTCTTTTTGGGATGATTGTATCTATTATGCACTCTGATAGTGATTATGGTTGGTCCATGATCCAAATTTTTGATGTGACCCTAGGGGAGAGTTAGCATTCTTGGAGCAGCACTTCTGCGCAGGTGTCTGTCGAGAATACCCCAGGAGTATGAGCGTTGTCAGACTGGTCTCATAAAGAATCATGTAGTGTTCACTGTTTCTGCCCAAAAGTGTTTGACAACATTCGTTTTAAGAATCATGATGCGTGCCATTTCCAAAAGAGATATGTTTTTTTGTTTCTATAACACTATTTTGCAAGGGTGTTCTAGGGGACGAAACGTTATGTAGAATACCATTCTCTTCACATAAGTTTTCAAAAGGTTTGTTTTCAAATTCACGACCATGATCATTTGAAATAATTTTTTTTCTTCATTTTGCACTTGTTTGCATAAGGTAGTGAAAACTTTATGTGAGTCATCCTTGTGCCGAAGGAACTTTACCCATGTCCATCTGGAATAATCATCGACAATGAGTCCATACTCTATACCATTGATATAGGCAGTCCTTATGGGACCAAATAAATTAATTGCAAGAGCTCGAGAGATATAGAAGTGGAAACAACATTCTTTGAGGAAAAAAATTATTTTGTTTGTTTCCCTTTCTAATATGCATCACAAAGAACATCTGATTCATATTACAGATTTGGTAAACCTTAAGTTGGCATGCCCCAACCTTTTGTGCTAGATCAATTGTTCTTCATTCACTAACATAAGACACTTTACTTCTTGTTTTTCTAAATCTGATAAGTTTCTTTTGTAAATATTGTGTTTTCTCTAGCTAGTAAATAGTATGGATCAATCTATTTGACTAATTGCCTTATATGACCTTTGATGGAAGACAACATCATAACCACTATCACTTAATTGACTTATGCTCAATAGGTTAAGCATTATTCCTTTTACAAATGAAACATTTTTAATAGAGGGAAGAGAACCATAACTTACTGTTCCACGTCCTATTATCTTACCATTCAGATCTCCTCCAAATTCTCCTTCCTTGAGGATTAGGTTTTGGAACATAGACTTTTCTCCCGTCATACTTCTTAAGCATCCACTATCAAGTATCATGATTGGTGTTTAAACTTTGTTGCTAAGGATACCTACAAGATATATTATCTTGTTATTAGGTACCCGTATTTGATTGGGTCCTGGTTTGTTAGTTCTGAATGGTATCTTGTCTTTTCATGTTTTCATCATATGACAAGTTACTTTATTATGACCTTTCTTAAAGCAATATGAGCAAGTAATTTCAAATATAATAAATTTAGAAGCTTGTTTGCCGACACCATAAATCATAGAAGCTTGTTCGCTTCTGTCTACGCCATTTACAAGAAACTCTTGAAAGGCCTTTTCATTCTTAATAGATTTACAAACATTTCATCTGAGGTATTTGAAATGCTATCCTTTAGAGTCATATTTTCCCTTTTTAGGTTTTCAAAATATTTTTCAAGGGAATTGTACTTTTTTGTTAAGATGGAATGAGTTTTTTTTATATTCTTTAGTTTTCAAGATACATTGTGATTTTTGTACATAAACTCATTTAACATATTTATAAGTTAATTAAGAGATAGATAAGATAATACCTCAATTTCCTCATCAACTGATACATTGTTAGCACCTGAGTCAAAGTTAGAGCGAACGTCTAACATCAAAGCTAGGTTTGCTTGCTCTTCGTCTTTATCAGAGTCACCCCATGTAGCCATCAAAACCTTTTTCTTTCCACTAAAGTCTTTCCTTTGAGAGTTTCCCTTTTCAAGCTTAGGAGGTTTATATTGTAGATTTAAGGTTAAAAACTTTTAAAGCAAATGATAAAATAATACCCATGATAAAGCAAAAGTAGGTAGAAAGATAAAGAGAGAAAACACAAGCCAATTTATTCTGGTTCACCACCAACACGATTGCTAAGTCTAGTCCTTTCACTCTAAAGGATTTATTCCACTAATCACCAAAAGTATCACACGTCCATTACACAACTTCTAGTCAAACCGACCGTGTTCACGTCTTCTCAACCTTCTAACTTAGTATAATCAAACAATTGTGGGCACCATCCATTACTACACCAAATTACAAACAATGTTTTAGATGGTTTGTTGAAAACCTTCAAGTTTGGGATTGTCTATATTTTCAGTAAGTCTATTTTCTTGTATAATCTATTTAACTCTTTGTATTTTAATTTTTCCTTTGTTATGGGCTTCTCTATTTTTCTGTTTTTCCGTTCCTCCATCTCGTTGTTCCTCTCTTTCTTTTCATCAGTTTGTCTTCTTTTTCTTTGATATTCTCATTTCTCTTTCGTGATTTTATTTTATTTTATTCCTTATTATCTTACATTTGTATATTTTATTTTCTTTCCTCTTCAATTTGGTGTCATTTAGTTATTAACTTTTGTATCTTAGCTCTCTAACTATTTAGTTTACTTAATTTCTACCTTTGTATTCTTGATATTACTTACTATATTTTAAGTAATTATTTAAATAGAACTGGTTACCTGTTAACGACAGGATTGTTCTTCGTCTGTTTATTGCATCTTCATATGATGTCTTTTACAATTTTTATTATTTTCATCATAATTTATTTTATATTAACCTTTGTGGTAATTTTATTTTAATAGCATCTATTTATTTTTATTCTCTTTTAATTAGTATCTAAAATTTATTTTAAAATTTTACTTATGTTAATACTTGTTATTTATTTTCACTTGTTGATCTTCATCTCTACCATTTTTCTTTAGTGCCTAAGCCGTCCAATTTCCTCCCTGTGTCATAAATGTCTGACAGATCACGATTCCCTCTCACAATTTGATTTTCCAACGCTCTCGATTACTGAATTTCTTCCATAATGATTATTCAATCCTCACTATATATACATCCTTTTGGCTATGACTTTCATCTCGTCTTTACTCGAATTCACTTGTGCTCTTTATCTATTTTAATCATTTTCTTCTTCCTTTGTTGGTTCTTTCGTACTCTTTGCAATGGATGTTGGGTCCTCATAATCAAAGAAATGAAAGATGACTCCTTCTTACGAGAAGAAAGACATTTCTCCTTCTGAATTAGTATCTATGGTAAAAAACATGCCAACATTCTCATAGATGAATGCAAATATGCTAAGGAAGTCTGGGATATTCTAAGGACTCACTATGAAGGAACCAGTCATGTCAAAGAAGTCAAAGTCGACATTGGAGTTAGAAAGTTCAAAATGTTTGAAATGAGTGAAAATGAAACCATTGATGAAATGCATTCAAGATTCACAAGTATTGTACATGAATTAAGATCACTAAATAAAGAGATAATGATTATCTATTTTAAGGAAACATAAATTATGAGTAAGTTAGAGATAATAATCTAAGTGTCATAAACACAAAGAATATTATCACCTATAATATACAAGTAATTATGTTTACTAATAGAGTAAGTCATGATTTAGCAATAAGAAGCATTGCAACACGCATCTGTTAATCTACCGTCTGAGTTAAAGAGTTAAAGACAGAGGAAATATGAGTCACTTATTGATTCTTTGATTTTAAAGTAAAATAAGAGTTAAGACCTTCGTTGATCCTCTAACTCTAGACCAAAGAAGAAAGTTCTAAATGAAACCATTGATAAAGTCAATGCTTTGGCAAAAGTTAAACCTCTAATAAACTATGGAAAATGCATTATGACTCTAAAGAATGAGTTAATGTTGTGTATGACTATGAACAATGCACTCTAAATGTGTATTTGATGAATCTGATATAACAAGCTCATTCTGATGATTCCACGTCTGATCATTCTTGCAAACTAGTTGATCGTCTAGTCACTGCATCAAGTCAACATTCTAACAAAGTCAACTCTCTTGTAAGAAGTAAACTTCTCAACATCCTCTGCTCATCAAAGTTGGACTTATCATCTAATTGGAGAAGTGCAATGACATCCTCGAAAATTCTCATCCTTTGATACACCTGTTTTTTTAAATCAAGATACGCTAAATTAAATATGAAGATATATACGAACATGTTTTAAATGTTGGAACCAAGTTAATTTTATACTTAGAGTTTTGATGTTAATAAAAGTATTTTATGAAAACAATATATTTGACTTCATAGAGTATGAAAAAAGATTCATGTTTTTGAAGAAAATCTAAAGTAAGATTTGATTCATGTTTATGATTGAAGAAAATTATTTGACGAAGTTTAAAAGAATATATAGTCAAATGTTTTTGAAGAGAATTTAAAATAAGATTTGATTCAGATTTATGATTAAAGAAAATCTTTGACCTACTTAAAAAGAAGATATGGTCAAATGTTTTTGAAGAAAATCTAAAATAAGATTTGCTCCAGATTTATGATTGAAGAAAGTGTTTTGATCAAATTGAAAAGAAGATATGGTCAAGTATTTTTGAAGAAAATATAAAATAAGATTCGATTCTGATTTATGATTGAAGAAAATCATTGACCAAGTTGAAAAGAAGATATGGTCAAGATTTGAAGAAAATTTGTTCAAGATTTATCATAAAAAAGTATGAATTATTTACAAGAAGATTTGGTCAAGGTTTATCTACAACAAAATATGGACAATATCAATTTGAAGAATTTACAAACTTAATCTGAACATAATCAATATGAAGAATTTACAAATACAATTTGAAGAAAATACGAACATAATCAATCTTGAAAAACTGCACATATTGGATTCAGAATCAAAGAGTTGGCTAAATAACATATTATCAAAAAGCATCTTGTTCAGAATTATTTTTGAATAAGATCATTGTTGACCAAGCTAGGAATGAAGATACAATTCAGAATTAAACAAGGAATAAATTGAAGCCCTAATTTTATCTATAAATAGACACTCAAGGCTAAAGAAGAAGATCATCGAAAAATCAAAAAAGAGTAGAAGAACTCAACTCAAAATTCCAAATTCATCTTAGAGTTCAAAAAGAGAAACACTTGCTCAAATAAGAAATATTTTCTAAGTGTTTTTTCTAGAGTTTGATAGTTATTGTTACAATCAACTTGTTAGAAGCAACTACTCAACTTCCAAACCATTGTACTAAAACCTAATAGTGGTTTTTGTGTGCCTTCAACAATTTGGGGTTGTCAGATTGTGTGGAGGAGACTTCGTTGGTGTAACAGCCCAACCCTTACCGTTATCGGCACTGTTATTCATGACCTTCTCGCCCCCCTTTCCACCCATTGGAAATAGTGAGTTTTTGCCTTTCGTGGGAATCGAACCCGGTATCTGGGGGATAAGTACTGCCGTCCATTCATTCCCACTACCAATTGATCCTCTTAGTAGAGAGTTATTTGTACTGATGTGAATCAATCATGTTTCTATACATTTGAATTGATATAGGATTTGACATGTAATATTCTCTCAATGAGACTTACATTCACTTTCCTCTAGTGATTTTCATGCTTCAACCTTCAGAATCGAATTTTCCATTTTTATAGTATCAAAATTCATTTCAAGGGATTTGTACTCCTTTGTTAGGGTAGAATGTACCTCTTATAATTATTATTTTTGTTTTTGTTTTGAAGATGCTTTAGGAGCTTTACTCAGAAACTCACTCAAAATAGAAATTAATTTATCATATGTGAGATAAAAAAAATACCTCAATATCTTCTTCGTTATTGATTCACAATTAGAGTTAGAGTAAACACTAGCTATCAAAGCCATATTATTTTCTTTCCCATCTTCATAAGATGAATCATCAGAGTCATCCCATGATTCCATGAGAGTTTTCTTTTTCCCTTTGAATAATTTCAACTTGGAATTTTTTTTTCTAAAGATTTGTACATTTTGATTTGAAGTGTTTAGGTTCTTTGAGTACATTCGATGAGTGACTTTTTTTTTTCTGTCTCAGGAATCTCTAAAGTGTATGAAGTGTTTCTTAGGAAACTTTTTATTTCTCTTGCTCCATAGACATTGAACTCTCTTTGAGATAAAACACAGATCATCATTTGAGTCTTCATTCTGATCGCTAGATTCATCTTCATTTGATTTTTCTTCAGCTTGAAGAGCTTTGGATGCAATCTTATCCATTTAGATATTACAGCAATAAACTTTGACTTCTTCTTTGGTTTATCTTCATTCAGCTCAATCTCATAGGATCATAATGAACTCATGAGCTCTTTTAGAGGTTGTGAGTTGAGATATTTTCTACATGAATAGATGTAACTTTAGGTTCTTCACCTACTTGGTAAACTTCTTAAAATCATTTTCTCATGATCAAAAGTGGTGTAGGTTTTGCTGAGAACATTATATCCAGATGCTAAAGTTTAAAATTTGAAGAATTTCTTTTATATGTCTTCATCTTTCTCCATTTGAAACAACTCATAGCATATCACCAATAAGTTTTCTCTGCACTCCTTTACATTCTTTTTTCATTCATAGTTAACAAATAAAGCATTAAAGATACTTTTTGTTGTTTCTTTATCAGTCATATTATCAAACTCTTTAAAAGTAATAGTGTTCATCATGAAGGTTCTTTCTTTACGATTCATCTTGAAATTCTTTTTTTGATCACCATCAAGTCGCTTTCTTGCTATGACAACACTATTTGCATCTTTTGGATCTACATATCCTTCTCCAAACTAACTCCCATGGTTTAGGATTCAGATAATTGAAGAATTTTCACATTCTATCTTTCCAATACTCAAATCTCTCTCCATAAATAATGGAGGTATGTTGATGTTGTTGGAACCAAGTTGGTTCTAAGTACTTAGGATTTTGATGCTTACAAATGTACTCTATGTAAACTTATTTTGTACTTTGAATTATTAAGTTAAATGCCCCATAAACTAAAGGAATCAGAAGCAGTGATCAAAGGATTCCAGAAAAATGAATTCTGGAATGACCAGAAGATACTCCAGGAATGTCAAAACATGACCAGAAGATATCTTTGATGGCCCAGATCAGAAGGAATAGATTTAATTGGCCAGTTATTTTGAAAGGAAATCTGAAGATATGTTTTTTATTTATATGAAGCCCAATTGGTCAAGTTATTTTTGGAAGAGAATCCAGCAAGATTCAGCTCGAGTTTGATCATGGAAGAAACCCTAATGTTCATCTATAAAAGAAGGCTCAAGGCAGAATGCTCAGAATCGAAAATCACAAAAGAGTCATACACTTCCAAAGCAACCTTTCTCAAATTTTCATATAAGTCAATTGTGAGTTTAAGCTTTCAAGAAGCAAGTACTCGGTTATTTTCTTTCCACTGTGGCAAATCTAAGTTGTTGAAGTAGAGTCTACAATCTGAGGGAGTCAGTAGAGGTAGCAGCTTACTTGGCAATTAGACAGGGTTGTATCTAAGTTGTTGAAGTAGTGTCTACAAACTGAGGGATTCAGAAAGGGTAGCAAGGTACTTAGCAATTAGATTCATAGTGTTGTGAATTCTTCTACAATCTGGGGTGTCAGATTGGCTGAAGAACAGGAGTTGTTTTTCCTCAAAGAAGTCTAGGATTGTTAGACTATTTGAGAAGACTGACTTGGAGGGTCAGTAGCAAGGTTGTAATTCAAGGTTGAATTAGTGAAATCCTTCAAGGCGAAGGGACTGGACGTAGCCTCGTTAACGGTGAACCAGTATAAAATATGTGAATTTTTTATTTTTATTTTTATCCGCTGCTAACTCTGTTTTAATTATACATCATGTTTTGTTTTGAAATTATTAAAACAGGAAAAGTATTCAAGTTAAGTCAAACACAATTCAACCCCCCTTCTCGTGTTTGCACCTTCAGATGTTTCTACTAGAAGCTTCATCACCAGAGTTAGACATCTTTCACTCACAAGTTCTTAAATCTTTTTCTAAAACACAGTAAAGTGGTCAGCCAAGAGACTAAGCTCTAGTGCCAATTGAACTTGAGAAACACAAGAAGGGGAAATTTGAATTATGTATAAAATATTTTCTTTTTTAAAACGAATGACTTAAAACCTTTTGAAAACAACGTTTCTTAGATAAAGAGATAACATAAAGAATAAGAACACAAGTAATTAATCATGTCTCACTACCAACACGGTAGCAATGTCCAATCATTTCAACTTGAAGGATTTCTCCAATAAATCAAACTGATTTTTCTTTTTAATAATTAGAACATAGCATTGCCTTCATGACTATATTCTAGTCTTCTGAAACTTCTAACTTAGTACACTCAAGCTTTTAAGGTTACACCCATTAACGGGGTAAGTTACAAGGATGTAATAATTTGTGAATTACAAGATTAATCTCTACAAGGAATAGAGATATTAATCTCTAAATACAACTGAATATATTTAAGTTGAAAATGTTTTGAAAATAAGATCACTTGGGGTATTGATTCTTGATTTTTGCAGAGTGATTGTTCAATGAATTTCTTGTATCATAATTTTAAAATTGACACATGAGTGCTTTTATAGTACATAGAATGATGTCGTTATTTTTCTAATTGTTGTAGGGAAAGTTGCACACAACTTGTACAATCTTGTACTATCTAAGATATCTGATGTGAATTTCAAAATTGATAGTTCTCCTTTTCCACGACTTTAAATCTTCTTGAAAGAACGTTCTCGTTCAAGACGAATGTTAGTGTATGTTGTTCAACATGAACAATGCTAGTTGAAGTGATTTGAATGACTAGAGGAATGGAGCATTAAAGGTTTTACATCATATGATAAAAAAAATACCCTTAAAGGATCCACAATTAGGGGATTGACATTTCTAAAAAATTTGACCATATGATATTTAGGTAATGATCTTCCACACAGAGATTTTGTTTAGATGATTAACTCATATTAAAGGATTTGATTTTTCTCATAGTGTTCACTAGAAAAAAAATTTGCTTGAAAAGATAAAGCTACAAACAGACTAATCGGAAGATGTGCTTTAAAAAATGATAGAGAAAAAAATGTTGACCAAAGGATGACTAAATTTCTCAATAGAGTAATCAAAAGATATGTTTTGTTTTGTGAAAATTATAATGATAATTCTTTTTTTTTTATTCATGTTAAAAGTATAATCATAATTCTAATGCAATCAATAACATAACATGTAGCACGGTTGTAGATATTTAATAGCGATTTTTTAACAAGCGTTGTGGTATGTCTTTAATAGCGCTAAAAAACGTTGTCATATGTATTTCATAGAGCTTTCGTAGCGCTTTTTTAAGAAAAGCGTTGTCGTAAGTTTTATTTAATAGAGGTAGACCGTCCAACCTTTTTCACCATAGTGCTCAATAATAGTGACAAACTCATCCCAAGAATTAACAAAACATCCATCATCATATATGAGGTGAAAGGGCAAAACCAAGTTTAGTTACTTCTTTTGGGAACCCCAAGCCTAAGACGCAAATCCTCTTCCATAAGAGAGAGACCGTCCCACAACTTGACATTTGGTTCCCAACCATGAAATTATGTTGCTTTTGTTATGTCTAGTTTTCTTTACCGAGGATCATCCGGTGTGTTCTCTACCATCTTTATCTCCACAGCTGGATTAATAAACTACAAAGTCATCCATAAACAATTAACTAACTTCAAATATTTAATCAAAATCTCCATTATTAAATCACAAAGTTATACTTAGTTACTTAAATGCATATATAATATACAATTCCACACATAATAGATAACCCATAAATTGATATTCAAGAGTTCTTTTTTCTTACTATTGTTAAATATATCATGAGGCATACAACAATTCTAAGATAAAGAGAGCTACGTGACATTCCAAAAGAATTTAACTGACCTCCTTCACATTCTCAACAAGTTCAGTCATAGTACACTCGCCTGAAAGAATAAAGTATAATCAATTCAAAAAAGTACAAAAGAAAAATCAGTGCACACTGCACATAGACTTGGTATTATTGGAATCTAACCTGGGTTCCCAATGTTGATTGGACCAGTGTTTTCTCCTTCCATGAGAAGAATAAGGCCATCAACCTAATAGATATCAAACATATATAATAACCATAAATCAGCATTGATATGCAAATTAAGAAAACAAAACATGATGAGTAACACTGCATATATACGATGTTAGAAACATAGCAGAAACTGCGAGTTTGTGTTCCTGGAAGTTGGACAGTTAGGGCTTCACCACTGCAACACACAATATTACACAAGAACTTAAGAAATAGCGGTTAAGAATCCAGTTTCAAAATGGTACAAAAAGAAATTGTGACTAGTCCACTAAATCAAGGTATTCGAATTACTTATAAGTTATTATAGTCAACCAGATTATAACATTATTTAAGGAGTTACCGAATTGCTTGAGCAATAAAGTTGCTGACGACACTGTTGAGACAAAATCTCTCTAAAATGTTTTAATGATAACAAAATTATTTCAAAGATTATGATTATTTGTAACACCCCGAGTTTAAAACACAGCGCGGGTGCATTTTTTTTTTTGAACTTAATAATTAAAATGAGTTTTCCCAAAATTATTTCAAAAGAATTAAAATACAGTTTTTCGTAAAATAGTACGTTATAGATTAATCGATGAACGTAAACCAAATACTTCATCAGGATTATCACTAAGTACTTATCTTGGAAATTAGTTTTTAAACATTAATACCTACCAAAATATCATTGTCATAATACATCAACAGCAAATATCAAAGTACATGGTTCAGCGGAAAATAGTAGTGTTTCCAAAATAAGACAAATTACAAATTCAACCCAAAACCTAGTACATTAAGTCTAACTGATCATGCGCTGAAGCTGCAGTAGCACGGATTCCCTCCACATCCCACGCTAGTCTCTTCTGACTCTGCAACTCACTTCGACATAACCTCCTCCTCTTCCTCATCATACAGAGAAGGTTCGGTCTCCTCCGAAGTCAAGTCAATATACACTCGTGGCCGCTTTGGCGGTGCCGGAATCTCATAGCAGTCATCTGAAATCCTAGATGGACCCGGAATCTCAGTCGCTACTGGTGTCAGCTCATCACGCTTCTCTACCGCATCAGACTCATGTATCTCTCTTCCAATCACAGGGTCGGGAGTCACCACTCCTACAGTGGCCTCCGTCTCAACCCTTTCAGCAGACTCCTCAGCGTCGTCGAACACTCCATGCGCCTCTAACACCAGGCGGGAAGGCACGGGAAAATCTATGCTCGCATGAGTGCGCTCTACGAAGTCTTCCACGCCGTCGGTCCTACTTGTCCGCTGCAGCCACCCCGTATAAGTCGCTCTGCTTGAGAGGGGGTCAAAAGCCCAAGCAGTGCGCGAGTAGCGATCAAGGAAATTCAACGACGTTTCCGTTGTTTGGGTGCCCACGGGCGGCGTGGGTTTGGGAGGCATCTGAGGGCAAAGCCCAAAGTCCACAATATAATAGCAAGGGGGTCACCAACCGAAAATAACAAATATTCACATAGCATGTATTACACAGCAACGATTTTAATCATGTATAACGTATGATGATGAGGAAAATAATAATGCTCATTTGAAAATTTATAACTTTCATGCCTTTTCAAAACAACAGTCAATGATTATGAAGTATGCGGTAAGTACAAACACACGTCAACAACACAATCATTAATTCAGAATTTCAGATTTTTGGACAGCACTCACACACATTAATTTCGAACATTCATCATATAAACAATCGTGACACAACGGTCAAATCCCTCATTGTAATGCATATATGCTCATGCATAATTTTCTTGGAATCACCAAGGTCAGTCACTCACAGACCAGCACAATTTAACGGCCCTCATGACCAGGGTGCAATTGCTCACAGATCAGCACCTGTGCAGTCGCTCACAGACCAGCACTCGTGCAGTCGCTCACAGACCAGCACGTTTGACATAAACCAAGGTACAATCGCTCACAAATCAGTACGTAGTGCAGTCGCTCACAGACCAGCACTCGTGCAATCGCTCACAGATTAGCACGTGGTTGCGCATTTCAGGTTACAGACGCTCACAGTCTAGTACCAGTGCAGTCGCTCACAGACCAGCACTTATATACCAAGGTACAATCGCTCACAGATCAGTACCTAGTGCAGTCGCTCACAGACCAGCACTCGTGCAATCGCTCACAGATCAGCACGTGGTTGCGCATTACTCTGTGGCCCATCGCGGGTACCACTTGACTATGCAATGCATGAATATGTAGTGTTTCACTTCTCTAGAAACAGAATGCCACTCAGAAATTCATGCTTTTCATCATGTTAAAATATTTCAGCACAGTCAGAAATAACAACATCACAATCATGATTAAACAGTCCATTAATCATTAACACTTTGAAAAGTTTTTCCCAGACTCTTAAAACTCAATTGCAGAGTCTAAAACTGATGATTTCTGGAATTTTACGAATCTGTATTCGAATACAGTTCTTTTGTATTCGAATACAGAAGCGAAAAATAGTATAGAATCACCATATGTATTCGAATACAGCCCTCTGGTATTCGAATACAGAGGCATATTTCAGTGCATAAATCAACCTCTTTCATTGCATCAGCAAAGTTTTTAAAACTTCATTATCACCACTTCAAACAATCACCAAAACTTCCCCTTTTAATTTACCACAACATTTCCAATATACCCAAATACTCAGAGTTTGCAAAACACTCTTAAAAACGTATAAATTCTGAAAACTCGAATCTGTATTCGAATACAGGCCCCCTGTATTCGAATACAGAGGCATGAACTGCAGTTTTAACATTCTGTATTCGAATACAGCATGTCTGTAGTCGAATACAGAAGACCAAACCTTGAAAAATTTCAGCATTTCACCCATGTTCTTAAAGGTTTTCAAACCATCATCCCTTCCCCTTTAAAACCATTTCACAGATTCCCTTTTTAAATCATTTAAACCTTTCCAGAGTTTTCTCAACATTTTAAAATCCACTTGACAGAGTTTAAAATTTGATTTTCTGGAAAACACGAATCTGTATTCGAATACAGCTTCCTTGTATTCGAATACAGAAGCTAAAAACAGTGCTTCTGGAAAAACACGAATCTGTATTCAAATACAGATTCCTTGTATTCGAATACAGAAACTGAAACCAGTGAAAAACCGGATTCTGTATTCGAATACAGCATGCCTGTAGTCGAATACAGATGCGAATATAGTGTTAAAATTTCACTTATGTATTCGAATACGACATGATCGTAGTCGAATACAGAAGTAAAAATCTTTAAATTAGGGGGCTCGTATTCGAATACAGGTTTGAAAACTTTAAATTAAACAGAAACCTGGAAGGTTGTATTCGATTACACACATGTTGTAGTCGAATACACCTTCGAAAACCAGTGAAAGTTCAACCCTTTTCAAACTGTTTTCTTTAAAAATGACAACCAAATATCAAACAGATTCTGCACTTTTTCAAAATAAACCCTTTCCTCATTTAAAATCCCTTTTTCCTTTAAAATCATCAACACCACCAGAATCACACAAAACAACCAGAATCAGAATCATCATATCACCAAAATCACACAAAACACCCAGAATCAGAATCCTCAATATCACCAGAATCACACAAGCCTCAACAGAATCAGAATCATCCAGTTTTCCAAACCATCAGCACATTCATGCAACATTTCAGATTTCTCATTCATCAGAACAAACATGCAAGTGCTCAGTTGTTCTCAAACATCAGAAACATGCAAATACTCAGTTTTCTCAAACATCAGAACATGCAAATACTCAGTTTTCTCAAACATCAGAACATGCAAATACTCAGTTTTCTCAAACATCAGAACATGCACATACTTAGTTTTCTCAAACATCAGAAACATGCGAAGCATTTCAGCTTCCTCAAACAAAATAATATGCACGCATCACAGAGCAACAAAACACCAGCAGAATGCATTTTTGCATGTTAAGACCATTTTCAAAACAGTTTTAAGACATGCATTTTAATCATAATTAAAATAACATACAAACATTTTCAGCTTTCACACGTAAGCAAAACAGCATGTTTTATTAGAAAAACAGCCAGCAACAACCATCAGAATAATCACATATCGACAGAATGCATTTTCTTTCAAAATGTGATTTTCGAAAAACAGTTTTTCTTTTGAACACAGAACTGAAATAACACACATTCGTGGTCCTAATGCAGCTAAAAGATTGAAGGTTCCCTTACCCTTGTAGCGTGTTCTGCTTCTGCTCTTGTTTCAGCCGTCGTTCCCCTTTTTGCGTCCAAAAACAGGTGGGAGGTGCTGCCTGAGTGTGCTGCTACCAAACTGGGTTCTTTGGCTTCGTAATGGAGTGGGGATTAACTTTACTATTGTGGGTTTTCTGGTTAGAGGTTTGGATTTCCAGTTTATGGTGTTTGGAGGAATTCCCTCTTTTGAATTTAAAGAACCCGTGAAGCTGTTTTTTCAGAAACCAGGGGCAGAAATGGGAGGAAATTCACTGTTGCATGCAATCACTCATTACATGCAAAATAGGGAGGTGTGAGTTCTGGTCTTGGTTCAGTCTCCCTGCCGTTATAGAATTACTTGAGTGCCTTCTTTCTTGAAAATGCTAATAAAATAATGTTGTATCATTTCAGCACTTAATCCTTTAATTAACCACTAATCCTTAATTAGTGGTCCGATTAATTTAATTACTTGAAATTAAATTAATTTAATTCTTCATCCAATAATTTTAATTCCTCTTCCAAAATAAATATATATATATATATCCACTTAAAACATACATATATTAAATATTTTACAAAAATTCCCAAAATACCCTTGACATTAATTCCAAAATTAATTTTTAAATTTAAGGGTCTTACATTTGTTATCTAACATGTGCTCTTGAGTGGATTAATACTAGAAAACAAGTTGTTGATCAAAAGAAATAAAATTTGAGTCAATCCAACAAGTTTTTCAAACTGGAGGATAGACTAGAGGATGAACCCTCTAAGAGGATGAACCAACAAAACTACAAAATCTTCAAAATCACTTTAACAATGATTTTTTATCAAAAGAGAAGTTAAAGTGTTAGAGTTTGAAAGAAAACTAAAGTCAACTGAAGAGGACAAAGGCAAAGGATAAACAAAGAAGGATAAACTGCAAAAGGATGGAACTCTAGCCTTCTTCATCCTCAAATGATGAAAATGATTCTACATTTTCAAAGTACATAAAGGTTGTACTAAACAAGACCAAAATAGAATCTGACATGTTTTGGAGAACGAAAAAGCAAAAAGACAGCTAAGACCCAAACATTAAGGAGGTTTGAACCTCCTATACAAGGATAGACATGAAGGTGCAAACACGAGAAGGGGGATTGAATTGTGTTTGACTAACTTGAATACTTTTTAGTTTTAAAACAAAACCTATTAAAACAGAGTTATCACCGGATATAAAGTAAATAAAAACTCAGAATTTGATACTGGTTCACCGTAATTAGGCTATTTCCAGTCCCTTCACTTTGAAGGATTTCACTAATTCAACAACCTTGAATTACAATGTACCACTAACCCTCCAAGTCATTCTTCTCAAAAAGTCTAACAATCCTAGACTTTTGAGGAAAAGAACCTTGAATCTAACTGCTAAGTAATCTGCTACTCCTTCTGACTCCCTCAGATTGTAGACTCTACTTCAACAACATAGACCTAACACAAAGAAAGAAAAACTTAGAGTACTTGCTTCTGGAAGGCGGATACTCACAATTGACCTCATTGAAAACTCAAGTATTTTGCTTTTGGAAATGTATGACTCTCAAGTACTTTCGATGCTGAGTCTTCTGCCTTGAGCCTCCTTTTATAGAAGAATAATTAGGGTTTCTTCCATGCTTAAATTCGAGCTGTATCTTGTAGAGATTCTCTTGCAAAAATAACTTGGCCAATCGGGTTTCACTTAAAAAAAAATCATATCTTTTTAGCGCTAGATTGCATTTGAAAATTTTGTTGATCAATCTTGTTTCTTTTAATTTCAAACCAAATCTTTTTAAGCTTTAGATTGCATTAGAATTTCTCCAAGTCTTCAGTAATTTTTGAATCAAACCCCCTTAATACTTTGATCAAATTTCTATCAAAATTTAATCAAGTCTTCTTCGAATTTTAATCAAGTTATTACTGATTTTCATCATGATTAAAATCTGGACTGTTTGATCTTCTGATCTTGACCACATTTGGACCATAAATCTGATCTTCCCCAATTCTGTGATCCTCTGATTTTGGCCAACACTAGACCACATGATCTGATCTTTTGATCTCGGCCAACACTGGGCCATGATGCTTAAATCTGGACCATTGATCTGAACATTTTCCCTATGATCTGGACCAATTCTGGACTGAGTCTGGATTGAACTGAAATTAAATCTGGACTTATGATATTTTAATCTGGACATTTACCTTCTGATTTGGATCAAGTGTGGATTAAATATGGACAATCATTTCTTCTGATCTGGACTTAGTTTTATATTATGAACCATGCTATCTTCTAGTCTGGACCAAATCTGAACCAAGTCATTTGTTCTGGACCAGTTATCTGAAGCTCTGATTAAGTCTGGACGGATTCTTATAATTACTACCAGGCTATCTTCTGGTCAGAATTAATTTTGGACCAAGTCTGACTTATGATTCTTTCTGATCTAGATCAAGTCTCCCTCTAACAAGCTTCCTTCGGGTCTGGACCAAGTCTCCTTCTGGACTCTGCTTCCTTCTGATATGGGCCAAGAAACATATCCTCTGATGATGTTATTTAACCTTTGATAATATCCTCTGGAGGTGTATCCTCTAGTGCCTTCAGGATGCATCCTCTTGTACCTTCTAGATGGATTATCTGGCCTAATCTTCTGGTGACATTTCTATCCTCTGGTTGTTTCCTCTGGTTGGTTCCTTCTTTATTCTCTCTTTTTTTTCTCTCTTCACATTGCCTCTCCTTTTCAACTCCTTCTCTTTTCACTCTTTCTTTCTCTCTCTCTCTCTCTTTATTTTTCTCTCTCCCTATTTCCTCTCCTTTTCAACTCCTTCTCTTTTCATCTCTTTCTTTTTCACTCCTCCTTTCTTTTTATCTCTCCTTTTCTACTTATTTCTCTTTTTTTTCTCTCTCTCTCCCCCTTTTTGTCATCAGCAAAAAAGAGGTCCTACTATTTTTGTATTTTTGTTTTTCTCTTTACAAAGTACAGAAAGTAAAAACAAAAAAATAAAAGACATAAAGTAAAATTACAAGAAAATTAAAAACTCCTAAGATGACTACTTGAGCTAGTCAGATATGGAGATAATGTTGAGATGCTTCTTGATGAACTCAAACCTATCTTCAGGTAATGCTTTGCTGAAGATATCAGCTGATTGATGATCAGTGTCCACAAACTAGATGCTTAAAGTCTCTTTTTGAACATGGTCCCTAATGAAATGGTGTTTTATTTCAATGTATTTGGCTCTAGAGTGTAAGATAGGGTTCTTGGTTAGGTTTATGGCTGAAGTGTTATCACAAAACAAAGGGAAATTGGTTTCAAAGATGTTGTAATCTTCAAGTTGATGTTTCATCCGGATTAACTGTGAGCTGCATCCTGCTGCTGATATATACTCAGCTTCAACTGTTGACATGGCAATGGTGCTTTGTCTTTTGCTTAACCAAGAGATCAAATTATCACCTAAGAAAGTGCAGTTGCCAGTGATACTTTTCCTTTCCAACTTGTATCCAGCATAGTCAGAATCACAAAAACCTCTTAGTTTGTAGGTAGGGGTTTTCTTGTATAACAAGGTAAAGTTGGTGGTTCCTTTAAGGTATCTCAAGATTCTTTTCACAGCAGTTAAATGGGATTCCCTAGGGTCAGCTTGAAAACGAGCACAGACACAAACACTAAACAAAATGTCAGGTCTAGAAGCAGTTAGGTAAAGAAGGGATCCAATCATACCTCTGTATGTTTTCTGGTCTACCTTTTGGCTGGTTTCATCTTTCTCAAGTGAGCAGGTTGGGTGCATGGGGGTGGCCATAGGCTTACAGTCACTCATCTTGAACTTTTTGAGAAGTTCTTTAGTGTATTTAGATTGGTGAATGAGTATACTTCATTTACCTTGGTAAATTTGAACTCCCAAGAAGAACTTATGTTCTTCCATCATGCTCATTTGGAACTCTTTCTGCATTAGGTCAGAAAATTCCTTGCACAAAGTGCCATTAGTGGATCCAAAGATGATATCATCAACATAAACTTGAATAATCAAAATATCATTTTTAATGGATTTCCTAAATAGAGTATTATCAATCTGGCCTCTATCAAATTCATTCTTAAGCAGAAAGTTACTAAGTCTGTCATACCATGCCCTTGGTGCTTGTTTTAAACCATATATAGATTTTTTAAGTTTAAAAACATGGTTTTGAAAATCAGAATTTTCAAATCCAGGGGGCTGTTTAACATAGACTTCCTCACTTATATAACCATTTAACAATGCACTTTTAACATCCATCTGATATAGAGTTATATCATGATTAGCAGCAATACCTTCCTATTGATTGTATCCTTGAGCTACAAGTCTGGCTTTGTTCCTTACCACTTCACCTTTTTCATTGAGTTTATTCCTGAACACCCACTTGGTTGCAATAATGTTTTTGTTTTGTCTGGATACCAGATCCCAAACATCATTCCTTTGAAATTCATTCAGCTCTTCTTGCATTGCAAGTATCCAACCTTCCTCTGCCAAAGCTTCATCAACATTGCTTGGTTCAATTGTTGAGAGTAAACCAAACAGACTGGTTTCTCTACTTGATGATCTAGTCTTCAATGGTTCTGCAGCACTGCCAATAATGAGAGTTTCTAGATGTGAAGACTTGTACTTCCATCCATTCTTCCCCTCTGACTTGTCTTCAGAGTCAACATGTTCTTCTTCCTTGCTTTCATATTTATCTTTCTCAGGTTCTGCAGCTGGTCCAGCTTCTGGTTCCTGTGCCTCTGGTTCACCTGCAATTTCCTCATCTTTCTTTGACTTTTCAGAGTCAAGCTCTTTATCATCAAACTTAATGTGGATTGATTCTTCCACAGGGTTCAGTTTCCTTGTTAAACACTCTGTAAGCTTTTGATCTCTCAGAGTAACCAATAAAGATACACTTTTGAGATCTAGAGTCAAACTTAGCTAGATTATCTTTAGTGTTCAACATAAAACAAGTAAAGCCAAATTGCTTGAAATAGGAAATGTTAGGTTTCTTACCTTTCCACAGTTCATATGGTGTTTTATTTAAGATTGACATGATGTAAACTCTATTCTGAATGTAGCAAGCTGTGTTGACAGCTTCTGCCCAAAGGTAGGTGGCAAGCTTCATATCATTCAGCATGGTTCTGGCCATATCCTATAGTGATCTATTCTTTCTTTCCACCACTCCATTCTGTTGTGGTGTTTTGGGGGATGAGAAGTTATGAGAGATGCCATTCTCATCACATAATTCTTCAAAGTATTTGTTCTCAAATTCACCTCCATGATCACTTCTGATGGTTATGATCTTGACACCTTGTTCATTCATTACTTGCTTACAAAAAGAAATAAACACTTTGTGAGATTCATCTTTGCTCTTTAAAAATTTTACCCAAGTCCACCTTGAGTAATCATCAACAATCACAAATCCATATTTCTTACCGCTGAGTGAAGCTGTTTGAATAGGACCAAACAGATCTAAGTGAAGCAGTTCAAGTGGTTGAGAGGTAGAAACACATTTTTTAGTTTTAAAAGAGCTTTTAGTTTGTTTATCTCTTTGACATGCTTCACACAGAATCTCAGTTTTGGAACTTACCTTGGGAAGCCCTCTTACCAACTAGAGTTTGCTCAACTCAGATATAAGTCTAGGGTTTGCATGCCCCAACCTCTTGTGCCAAATCAGATTCTGCTCACTTACAGATAATAAGCATTTAACCTGTTGCTTAGCAAGACTAAACATATTAATCTTATAAACATTATCTTTCCTAATGCCAGTAAACAAAACAGATTTATCAAGTTGACTAATTGCTTTGCATGTTTTCTGGTTAAAGATGACATCATATTTGCAATCACTTAGTTGTCTTATGCTCAAAAGATTATGCTTCAGACCTTTTACTAACAGAACATTTTTAATAGAAAGGGAAGAAGATTTGTTACCAACTGTTCCTGTACCAATAATCTGACCTTTCTGGTTTCCTCCAAAGGAAACTTTGCCTCAATTTTTCATGGTCAAATCCAGAAACATAGATTTGTCTCCTGTCATGTGTTTGGAGCAACCACTATCCAAGTACCATGATTTATGTTTCTGATCAGACCTTGCTTCAGAAACAGAGTTAGAGTTAGACTTAGACTCAGTTCGAGCCATCAGAGCCAGTTCAGCTTCTGGCCTGTTTGAGCAATTTACTTGATTCTGCTTTGGTTGATAGATCATGTTCCTCTTATGATTCTAGAACATGTTTTGGTTCTGGTAACTTGGATGAATCTGGTGATTATGATAACCTTGATGATTCTGGTGATTTGGATGAGTTGGATGAATCTGATAATTATGGGGATTTGGATGAATCTGATGATTCTGATGAATCTGATAATTCTGATAATTCCTGTAGTTATACTGATTCTGATAATTGAAGTAATTTTGATGATCATTCCTGAACCTTTGATACTGATACCTGTTTTGGTTCTGGTTCCAGTACTGATTCTGATTCTGGTTCCAGTGTTGGTTCTAGTTCCAGTTCCTGTGCCTCTGATACTGGTTCCAGTTCTAGTTCTGGTTGCAGTTCCAGTTCCAGTTCCTATTCTGATTCTGGTTCTAGTTCTGATTTTGATTCTGGTTCTGGTTGAGTTGACCAGAGCTTCTTCCATCAGACTAAGATTGCCTCTGTCTGGTTGTAGCAGGAACATAAACCTTCTTCTGCTTGTGCATTGCTAACATCCATTGTCCAGGCATCATTGTTGGTGTCTCCTTCTGGTTGCTCAGAATATCTGCAACATAGACAATTTGATCTTTTGGTACCCATAACTGATTGGGTCCAAGTTTGTTAGTTTTAACAGCTCTTTGATCTTGTTCAGATTTTACCATTGGACAAGATAATTCAGAGTGACCTTTCTTAACACAAACAATGCATAAAACATCAGATTGAACAGTTTAAGTTTCAGCAATAGTTTCTGTAAAACCAAGACCTCTCTTTCCAAAGTTAGTGTTTCCATAAATCAAAGATGCATATTTACTTCTTTCCATTCCATTGGAAATAAAGTTTTGAAAAAATTGCTCATGCATATCAGATTCTAAAATAGTTTTGGAAGTGGAACAAATATTACTTTTGAGAGTTTGGTTTTCAGATTTGAGTCTTGCAACTTCAGTTTTAAAATCCTTGTTTTCAGTTGCATACTCAGAATTTTGATTCTTTAAAACTTGGACTTCTTTGGTCAGATTTTTGTTATCTTCCTTAAGAGTTTTCAGTTTTAAAGACATCTTATTGTTTGCATTTAAAAAATCTTTTAAAGCATCAATTAATTCAAATTTAGTGAGATCAGATAATACTTTATTGTCTTCATCTTCTGAATATGTTCCAGAGCCTGAGCTGTATGCAGAACTTGAGTTGGTGTGAGCCATCAGAGCCAGAATTGCTTCCTCTGATGTGCTTCCAGAGTTGCCTGAATGACTGCTTTGATCATTCTTCCTTTTGCCTGCTTTCGTTCCTGAAACTGTGCCTTTATGAAGTCCAGAGGCAAACCTGATGTGTGCTATCATTGTTGTTTCTGCCTTTTCTTCATCAGATGATTCTTCATCTGATTCTGATGCATCCCAGGCTGCCATCAGACCATTCTTTTTGAATTTGGAACTCTTCTTATGCTGTTTTCCTTTTTCCAGATTTGGACATTTTGACTTGATATGTCCAGGTTTATTGCATCCATAACAGATGATGCTCTTCTTGTCAGACTCTTCCTTTCCTTTGCTGTTATGTTTCTTCTTGGAGCCTCTCCTCTTCCTGTTTTCCCAGATCTTAACCATCTGTTTGGTTAAGTAAGCCATATCATCACAGTCACTGTCACTATCCTCTGATTCTGGTGCTGCCTTTGCAGCTTTCTTGTGTTTTGACTTCCGGGCCAGATTCTTCCTATTCTTTGGTTCATCTGTTTCCTTCTATTTCATGAGACTTGAGTGAGCTGATCAGATATTCAAGTCTTAAGTTATTCAGATCTCAGGCTTCTTAGAATCTTCTTGACATGATCTACTGTTGTGTAGCTTTTCTTCAAGACCTTCAGTCCAGATATCAGAGTCTGGAATCCACAGAACATTCCATCAATGTCTTCATCATCTTCCATCTTGAACATCTCATACTGTTTGACCAGTATTTAAGCCCTTACTTCTTGAACCTGCTGGCTTCCTTCATAGGTCAGAACCAAACTGTCAAATATGCTCTTTGCAGTTTCTTTATCTGTGCATCTGTCAAATTCCTTGAATTTGATGGCATTGATCATGATGGTTCTGGACTTGTGATACAGTTTGTATAATCTGCTCTGGTCTGGACTCATATCTGCCATGTACAAATCTTGAGTTGGATCTCCTAGAACAATAGGTGCAGTGTATACTTTAACTACCAGATTCCATAATTCAGGATGTTGCCTCCAAAATCATCTTTGGATTCTGCCATGTTGTTGACTCCTTGGACCTTTCCTCAAACACTAGTTAAGTGCTCAGCCTTGAGACCGAGCTCTGGTGCCGATTAAAAGGTGCAAACACGAGAAGGGGGGTTGAATTGTGTGTGACTAACTTGAATACTTTTTAGTTTTAAAACAAAACCTGTTAAAACAGAGTTAGCACCGGATATAAAGTAAATAAAAACTCAGAATTTTATACTGGTTCGCCGTTAACTAGGCTATGTCTAGTTCCTTCACTTTGAAGGATTTCACTAATTCAAAAATCTTAATTCAAAAACCTTAACATGTCGATAAACAATTGAGGATATTGTTCCCTCATCTTACTCTCCAGTTCCCAAGTTGCGTCTCCCGTAGTTAGATTCCAAAATACTTCAACTGTTTAATCTTCCTGTCTTCAATCCTTATAGGGAATACTTCAAATGACAGGTTGTCCTTCAATTGAATTGTGTCTGGTTCGATTACATGTGATGGATCCGAAATGTATTTCCTTAACTGCGACACGTGAAATACGTCGTGAATATTGGACAGTATTGGAGGTAAAGCAATCCGATAAGCCACTGGTCCAATTCGTGCAGTAATCTGGTATGGTCCAATAAATTTCGGAGTCAACTTTCTTGATTTAATAGCTCTGCCAACTCCAGTTGTAGTCGTGACCCTTAGAAATACATGATCACCCTGCTCGAATTCCAAAGGTCTGCGACGCTTGTCCGCATAACTTTTCTGACGATCCTGTGAAATCTTCATTTTCTCTTGTATCCTTTTGATTTTCACTGTAGTCTGTTCCACCATCTTAGGTCCAACAATCATACTTTCTCCGTCCTTATACTAGCATAAAGGCGTCTGGCACTTGCGTCCATATAAGGCCTCATAAGGTGCCATTCCAATACTGGCGTGAAAACTGTTGTTGTAAGTAAACTAAATCAATGGCAATAGCTCATCCCGGTTTCCTCTATCATCTAACACACATGCTCTCAATAGGTCTTCCAAGGACTGATTTGTTCTCTCAGTCTGTCCGTTTGTTTGTGGATGGTAAGCTGAACTCAATTTTAGTTTCGTTCTCAACACTTCATGCAACACTCCCCAAAAGTGAGATGTGAATTTTGGCTCACGGTCTGATACAATACTCGATGGAACTCCGTGTAATCTCACAATTTCAGCAATGTAGATTTCCATCAACTTATCTACTTTATAAGTGGTCCTTACTGGTAAGAAATGTGCGGATTTTGTCAATCGATATACTATTACCCAAATCGAATCATTATTTTTCCTTGTCTTGGGCAATCCAGTTATAAAATCCATGGAAATGCTATCGCACTTCCATTCCGGTATATCCAAAGGTGCAACATTCCAGCAGGTCGTTGATGTTCCACTTTCGCTTTCTGACATGTTAAACAAGCCGATACATATTCCGCTACATCCCTCTTCGTTCTTGGCCACCATAAATTTTGCCTTAAGTCCTGGTACATCTTGGTCGCTCCAGGATGAATACTCAATTTGCTCTTATGAGCCTCTTCCAAAATCATTCTTCTCATGTCTGCAACTTCCGGTACACAAACTCTTCCATTAGATCTCAGAATATTATCTGGTCCGATCCTGAACTCAGTTGTCCCTTCTTGCACTATCAAGTTCCTCTTTTCTTGGATTAATGCGTCATCTTGCAAGTTTGCAATCTCCTCAAGTAGTCCACTCGCAATCTTTATTATTCCACACTTTAAGATTTCTGGTGCAAACTCTACGTCCAAATGTAGATCTCTAAATGCTTCCCACAACTCTTGTTGTCTGGCCATTATCATTGAAGATACTGACACACTTTTCCTACTCAATGCATCAGCCACCACATTGGCCTTTCTAGGGTGGTACTGCAATGAAAAATCAAAATCCTTGAGAGTCTCCATCCATGTCCTCTGACGCATGTTCAATTCTTTTTGATCGAACAGATACTTCAAACTTTTATGGTCACTGAATACCGTGAACGTGCTTCCATATAAGTAGTGCCTCCAGACCTTTAATGCAAACACTACAGCAGCAAGCTCTAAGTCATGAGTAGGATAGTTTCGTTCGTGAGTTTTCAATTGCCTTGAGGCGTAAGCTACAGCTTTCTTGTGTTGCATCAAAACACATCCCAAACGTTGGTGATATGCATCATAGTAAACCTCATAGGGTTCCTTTGGTTGTGGCAAGACCAATACTGGTGAAGTTGTCAACTTTTCCTTAAGCAACTGAAAACTTTCCTCAGTTTTTTTCCATGCAAACGGCTGATTCTTTTTGGTGAGTTGTGTTAAAGGAGCTACAATCTTAGCAAATCCCTCAATAAATCTCCTATAGTATCCTGCCAGTCCGACAAAACTACGTATGTCTGTGATAGTCTGAGGCTGTTTCCAGGCAAGAATTGTCTCGATCTTTGCTGGATCCACAACGATTCCTTCTTTTGTTATCACATGTCCCAAGAAGTTCACTTTCTCTAGCCAAAACTCGCACTTCGACAAATTGGCGTACAATTGCTTCTCTCGTAAAACTTCAAGAACTTGGCGCAGGTGCTCCCCATGTTCCTCCTCACTTCTTGAGTAAACCAATATATCATCGATGAACACCAGAACGAATTTATCCAGAAACAGGCTAAAGATCCTATTCATATAATTCATAAAAATTGATGGTGCATTCGTAACTCCAAATGGCATAACGAGATACTCGTAATGTCCGTAACGAGTTCTAAAAGCAGTCTTTTGAATATCACCTTCTCTTACCCGAATCTGATGGTATCCTGACTTCAAATCGATCTTTGAAAACACCGCTGCTCCCCTCAATTGGTCCATCAAATCATCGATGCGTGGTAAAGGATAACGATTCATAATAGTTACCTTGTTAAGTTGCCTATAATCCACACATAAGCGCGAACTTCCATCTTTCTTCTTAACAAACAACACCGGAGCTCCCCATGGCGACACACTTGGTCTGATAAATCCTTTCTCCAACAAACCTTCAATTTGACCCTTAAGCTCGCTTAATTCCAATGGCGACATCCGATACGGCACAATTGAAATAGGTCCAGTTCTTGGGTGCAAATCAATGAAGAACTCCACCTCTCTTACTGGGGGTAATCCTAGAATTTATGTTGGAAATAGGTCTGAATACTCTTTGACTAACACCACATCTTCTATGTTCACATCCATCTTGGTCTCCACGTTAGCCAATGATAAAAATTCCTGAGTTCCTTCTCTCAGTGATACTTCGAGTTTGTTAGCAGCCAGATACCGAACGACTCCAGGTTTGGGGAAAAGAACTAATTTGCTAGCACAATCCCAGACTACGTAATTATACGTCATCCAATCTATACCGAGAATGATCTCGAGTGATTGTAGGGTTAGACAGATTAAATTAACCAAGAAATTCGTATTCTGAATCGTTACAGTATAGTGTAAACATGTAGAATTTATGGTCAAAGTCTTAGCAGGTGTGGAAACAAACAATCAAAAGGTAAAGCAGACACAGATAACTTTAAACGATTCACACAGTCCATAGCAACAAAAGAATGGGTTGCCCTCGAATCAAAAAGTGCAGTTAGTGTGTTACCTGCAATCTTGCTGGATTAAAATAGGAGCTTGACCCCTAGCTTCAGCACCCATGTGATAAACGCGGCCTCTAGCAGTAGGACGAGTAGCCCTAGTCGCGTTCACAGTTGGTTCCACCTTCGGAGCCTTGCAATCCCTAGCAAAGTGTCCTGGCTTATGGCAATTGAAACAGGAAGAATCCTTTATGGTACAAGCAGTAGCGTAATGTCCTTCTTTCCCACATCGGAAACAACGAACCCCTTGTCCTAATTGTCTTCCAAAATTTTAATTTCCCGACATATTTTTTGGCTTATGTTGTTGTTCTGTGGCCGGTTATATGGCTTAGCAACTTGTTTCCCTTTATTATTCTGATAATTCATCCGGCTCGGCCCTCCTGAATTAAAGTTACCTCCTCGGTTGGCCCTCCTATTCTTCATATCCTCAACTTCTCTGCATTTCTCCACTAATGCTTGGAAACTTTGAATTCCCAAGGGTAAAACCGAGTCTTGAATCTCATACTTCAGTCGAGTTTGAAAACGATGGCACATAAACTGTTCATCAACTTCTTCCCAAAAAATCTAAAATGCCTCGATAGAGATTCAAACTTTGCTGCATATTCCCCCACCGTCATGTTTCCTTGGTGCAATTTCAGAAAATCGTCACCCATCTTGGTTCTAGTGCTCATCGGGAAGTATTTGTCCAAAACCTTCTTTTTAAACGACTCCCAGTTCACCTCATCATAAGCTGACCCCATCAGTAGCCTAGTACTCCTCCACCAATACTCTGCATCCCCTAACAGCAGATATGTAGCATAATTGACCTTCACCGCTGCTTGACAATTAATCATTTCAAAGATTTTCTCAATCTCTTGAATCCATTGGTCCGCTCTTTCTGGACCCTCATCACCCTTGAACTTTGGAGGATTATGACAACGAAAATCCTCTAGCCCTATTGATTCAGCAGCACGAATCTCTCTTTCTCTTTTCTCCAGATCACGTTGAGTCTTCGCAGCCGTCTGTGCAGCAACATACGCAGCCATGTTATTCATCGCTTCAGCCATCCTATCCTCCAGGCTGACGTTGGCTCTTGCAGTGCCGTCTCTTCTTGGAGGCATTGTTTCCTACAAAACCATCACCACTTCAGTCACACCACAACTTACACAAGACTTGACACTTTAACTATTTGCTCCTATGGATGATCAGATAATGACTCAAAACCAATAATTTAATCAGAGCTTTTAACCCAAAACTTTTACCAAATGCTCTGATACCACAATTGTAACACGCGGAGTTTAAAACACAGCGCGAGTGTTTTTTTTAAACCAAAATAAATAAAAGAATATTTTTCAATTTACTTCAGAATGATTAAAATCAATTCAAATAAAATATCGTTCGACGTCGTAATCCAAAATAGAGAAGTAATTAAATAATTACATCACGATTAATTAAGTAAATTATTTTTGGGAATTTAATTCTTCAAAATATATCAAAATAAAGATACATCCAATAGCTGTATCCTGGACCCACCAAAATATTATCAGAGTGCGGAAAAATATTAGCGGAAAAGTTATACAATAATTCCCAAAATAACCAATTACATTCCCCAAACTCAAGACCCTATACAAAAGTACAACCATCAACTCAGCAATCACAACCATTCATCAGAAATTCAGATTTCATAAGATACTTACACACATCAATTTCCAATCATCAACATATAACCACATCATGACCCACCGGTCAACCACCCCGATGCAATATGTATATGCTCATGCACTCAACTTCTTAGAATTACCAGGTGCAGTCGCTCACAGACCAGCACAATTTACATATGTTTGACTTTAATGGCCAACATGACCATGGTGCAATCGCTCACAGATCAGCACCAGTGTAGTCGCTCAACTGACCAGCACGTTTTACATATACCAAGGTATAGTCGCTCAAAGACCAATACCAGTGCAGTCGCTCAACAGACCAGCACTCGTGCAGTCGCTCAACAGACCTGCACGTTTTACGTATTTGAATGGACCACCACGAACACGCAGCCATTCCGTAGGCCGGATAGAATGGACCACCACGAACACGCGGCCACTCTGAACCCGGATAGAATGGACCACCATGAACACGCGGCCACTCTACAACCCATCACAATTACTACTTTCACGTGTATTAGCCTCTCACAGGCCAAATGCACAGAAGTTAAATCCTCGCACAGATAGAATGGACCACCACGAACACACGGCCATTCCGTAGCCCACTACGATGGTTACTACTTAACTTCGCGGACCATCACGGTTACCGCTATACTCTGTGGCCCATCGCAGTCACCACCTGACTATGCAATGCATGGACATGCAATGTTTTCTCTTCACTGAAAACAGTATGTAAACATCAGCAAAATTCAGCCTTTCCATCATTTCCCCAAAATCACCTCAACCCAAATAATTTAATTGTCATCACATCAACAAAAATATTTAAGCACCACATCATTACCACCTCACACTATCTCAAAACCCACTTTTAATTCATCACAAGTCTTCCCAATGTTTTCCCCAACTCTTAAAGTTTATAAACACATGTTTAAAACTGAGTTTTCTGGAAAAACCGAATTTGTATTCGAATACACCTTCTTTGTATTCGAATACACAAGCTAAAACAGTGCAGAATCAACACTCTGTATTCGAATACAACTTCCTTGTATTCGAATACAGAGGCTACAACAGTGTAAACTCAACATTTTTCACAGCATCAATAAAGAACTCCAGAACCTCATCATCACTACCCCAAACCATCTCAAAAACACCATTTTAATTCATCACAAACCTTTCCAATGTTTTCCCAACTCTATAAGTTCATAAATCATTGTTTAAAACTAAAATTTTTGAAAAAAAAGCAAGCTGTATTCGAATACAACTCCCTTGTATTCGAAAACAGAGGCAAAAACAGTGAAAAATCAGCATTCTGTATTCGAATACGAGGCTGTCGTAGTCGAATACAGTGGCAAAAGTTGCAGTCCTGTATTCAAATACGACAGGGTCGTAGCCGAATACAGAGGCTAAGTCAGAAGCAAAAATCCCGTATCTGTATTCGAATACAGAGGCTTGTATTCGAATACAAGTTTAAAAATTTGAATAAAACCGAAGTTTTGCAGGTTGTATTCGAATACACTCATGCCGTATTCGAATACACCTTCGAATTCAGTGAAATTTCACAAAAAACTTCAACACGTTTTCAATTTCTTTTCTTTGAAAAACCAACACAACACCAAAATAAAATCACCATTCTTTTGAAACCCCAAAACTCAAAACATTTTTCATCAACAACAGATTTTCCAGAAAACGCTTCCACCATTTTAAATCCTTTTCTTTTTAAACAATCATCATTCTAAAGGAAACATTGTTGTTGATGAAAAATTTTCCTAGAAAACCTGTTGTTGATGAAAAATGTTCTGAGTTTTGTGGTTAAAGAAAAACAGTGAGGTTATTCTGGTGGTGATGATTCTGTTTTTCTGTTGTGTTGTTAAAAATCTGTTGTTGATTTTGCTGATGGTGATTTTTAAAGGAGAAGGATTTTAAATGGGTGAAGGTGTTTCTGGAAAATTTGTTGTTGATGAAAAAAATGTTTTGAGGTTTATGATTTCAAAAGAGTAGTGGTTTTGTTTTGGTATGGTGTTTGTTTTTCAACGAAAAGAATTTGAAAACGTGTTGAAGTTTTCTGTAAAATTTCACTGAATTCGAAGGTGTATTCGAATACGGCATGAGTGTATTCGAATACAGCTTGCAAAACTACTGTTTTATTCAAATTTTCAAACTTGTATTCGAATACAGGCCTCTGTATTCGAATACAGATAAGGGATTTTTACTTCTGACATAGCATCTGTATTCGGCTACGACCCTGTCGTATTCGAATACAAGATTGCAATTTTGCCACTGTATTCGCATCTGTATTCGAATACAACACCCTCGTATTCGAATACAGAATGCTGATTTTTCACTATTTTAGTTTATGTATTCGAATACAAATTCGTTTTTTTCCAGAAATTCATGTTTTAAACATTGCTTTATAAACTTTAAGAGTTGGGGAACATTGGGAAGGTTTGTGATGAATTAAAATGGAGTTTTGAGATGGTTTGAGGTGGTGATGATGAGGTTCTTGAATTCCTTATTGATGTTGTGAAAAATGCTGATTTTGCACTATTTTAGCTTATGTATTTGAATACAAGGAATCTGTATTTGAATACAGGGTGTTGATTTTGCACTGTTTTCACTTCTGTATTCGAATACAAGAGAGCTGTATTCGAATACTGACTGTTCTTTTTCAGAAATCTCAGTTTTATACATGTGTTTATGAACTTTAAGAGTTGGGGAAACATTGGGAAGACTTGTGATGAATTAAAATGGAGTTTTTGAGATAGTGTGTGGTGGTAATGATGAGGTGCTTGAATTCTTTGTTGATGTGATGATAATGAAATTATTTGGGTTGAGATGGTTTTGGGGAAATGATTGAATGGCTGAATTTTTGCTGATGTTTGCATACTGTTTTCAGTGAAGAGAAAACATTGCATGTCCATGCATTGCATAGTCAGTTGGTGACCGCGATGGGCCACAGAGTTGATGCGGTGGCCGTGATGGGCCGCGAAGTTAAGTAGTAACCATGGGTTATAGAATAGTTCCGCGTGTATTAGACGGTCTGTTCTATTCGGGGTCAGAGTAGTTCTACGTGTATTGAACGGTCTATTCTATTCGGGCTACTGAGTGGTTCCGCGTGTATTAGACGGTCCATTCTATCCGTGCGAGGATTTAACTTCTGTATGTTCTGGCCTGTGAGAGGCTTACATACGTGAAACGTGCTGGTGTGTGAGCGACTACACGTGTGCTGGTCTGTGAGCGAATGCACTGGTACTGGTCTGTGAGCGACTGTACCTTGGTATACGTAAAAACGTGCTGGTCTGTGAGCGACTGCACTGGTGCTGATCTGTGAGAGATTGCACCATGGTCATGTTGGCCATTAAAGTCTAACTTATATAAATCGTGCTGGTCCGTGAGAGACTGCACGTGTGCTGGTCTGTGAGCGATTGTACCTTGGTAATTCCAAGAAGTTGAGTACACGAGCATATACATATTGCATCGGGGTGGTTGACCGGTGAATTATGATTGGATATGATGTTGACGGGTGAAAATCGATGTGTGTAAATACCTTATGAAATTTTGAATTTATGATGAAGCGGTGTGATTGCTGAATTGATATTTGTACTTACAACTTGATTTTTATATTAAATTGGTTGTTGTTTGAAAAGGTATAAATGTCATATAATTTCAAAATGAGCATCCTTATTTATCATCATTGTTATATAACATGACATGAATATGCTTGTTATTATTGACATAAATGCTATGTGGTATTTGTTAATTTCGGTCGGTGACCCTTTACTATTATTGTGGAAAATTTGGGCGTTGCCCTCAGATGATACCCAAACCCGTCCCACCGACAGTTACACTAACGACCGAGACGTTTTTAGTTTCCCCTGATCTTCACATACGGAGTATTCGTGGACAACGTAGAGGGACAATTAGCTGGGGTGAAGACGAGACTTGTGGAGGAGGCGGTGGAAATCACTTGCTACTGTAGCTTAGTGCATGATCAGACTAGATTTTTTGTATAAGGCCTAGTGTTGAGGGCTGCATTTACTTATTTTGGGATTATTGTATATTTTCTTTCTGCAACTCTGATAATATTTTGGTTTGGGATAATTGTATATTTTCGGCACTCTAATAAATATTTTGGTGGCTCCAGGATACAGCTTTTGGATGTATTTTATTTTGGTATATTTTGAAGATTAAATTCCCAAAAATATCTTACTTGATTTCAATCACGGTGTAATTAATTAAATACTTTTGTCGTTTTGGATCATGACAAATTATTTTAAGAAATGACTTAATTTTATTTTAAATCCTTTGAATTAATTTGAAAATAATTTTAATTTTATTTTAATTCTCTTGAATTAATTCGAAAATTATTTTATTTAATTTCTCGGTTGAAAAAAAAAATACACTCGCGTTGTGTTTTAAACTCGGGGTGTTACAGTTTTATACTCTGAACCATGCTATCTTCTGGCCTGGACCAAATCTGAACCAAGTCAATTCTTCTGGACCAGTTATCTAAAGCTCTGATTAAGTCTGGACATATTCTTATAATTTCTACCATGCTATCTTCTGGTCAGAATTAATTCTGGACCAAGTCTGACTTGTTATTCCTTCTGGTCTGGATCAAGTCTCCCTCTAACAAGCTTCCTTCTGCTCTGGACCAGGTCTCCTTCTGGAATCTGCTTCCTTCTTATCTGGGCCAAGAAAGATATCCTCTGATGATGTTATTTAACCTTTGATGATATCCTCTAGAGGTGTATCCTCTGATGCCTTCAGGATGCATGCTCTGGTACCTTCTGGATGTATTATCTGGCCTAACCTTCATGTGACATTTCTATCCTATGGTTGCTTCCTCTCGATGTATCTTCTAGTTGTGTCATGTTCTGCCTCTGGTGACATCATCTTCTGGTGACATTTTATATAATAATTTGAAGTACAAAATAAGATTACATGGAGTGCTTTTGTAAACATCAAAATCCTAAGTACTTATAACCAACTTGGTTCCAACGAGACTGAATTTCCATCCTCCTGCGCTCAAACAAGACAAAAGACAGTTGGATTGCATTTTTCTAATTAAGATTACTGGCCTTGGACTTTTGATTAAGTTCCGAACGGTCATGAAGCATCTTAACACATGGATAGACCATCCTACAACTCTATAAAAGGATGGGTGCTCTTCATCATTCAATACAGAACTACGAAGCTTACAAAGAGAAAGTCTAAAGCTATCAAGAGCATTCCGATCCTCTCTCTATACTTTCTATAATCTTACACTAGATCTTTGAAATATCTTTTTAAAAAGTGTTAGTAAAGAGAAATATCTTAAACTTCATTATATCATCTTGTAGTTTCCAAGTGAGTTACACTTGGGAATAGTTGAAATCTGTGAGAAGAGATTGTAACCTTGGTGAGGCTCTAGAACACACAAATTATAACTGACCTCTGTAACAGGTTGATTGTTTTGATTCTTATTGAAATCTCACAACTGTGTGAGGACTGGACGTAGCCTTCATCTGGTGAACCAGTATTCTCTATCCTCTCTCTCTCTATTTTGTAGTAATCAGTTCATAGTCATAGTTTTAAATTTCCATCCTCGGATTTTCATCCTCTAGAAGAGGATTAAGCGTTAAAACTCAAGAAATTTGAAAACAACAAATATCTCTATTCAACCCCCCTTTTAGTGATATTTTAGTCACTTCAGACACGCCCATCATCGATAATCATGTGTGGTCCATATGTGTTGATGATTCTGGCAATGTGAACATCTGTGAAAATATGGAAATGTTATTTAGTTAACATAAGATGAAAAAATGAATTGGCAATATCCTTTGTCAATGAGAAGATACTTTGTTTGGTGAAGAAACATAACATAACATTACCAATTCCGTGCTGCCTATGATAATCAAACATCAAAGTTTCTGCCACTTGCTTGCCTTCATCATAGCAACTTCGAACCCCTATTGTGAAAAGTTCTTCATCAAAAGACCAAAACTTGAACAGAAATGACATATCATAAAACCTGAATGTTCTTTGCTTCAGTTTGGAAATATATGGATATGATTGGTCTTATCAAAACATTATTCAAAGAAAACATGTATTCAAATGTTTAGCTCCGTACGTAGCTGTAAAAATGTTTTTGAAAATGACAAATTTGCTTTGAAGTTTAAAAAAATAAATGATAATGTAAATCCAGTTAACTAGTTTACCAAAAAAAAGCCGCTACATTAGACTATCCAGTTTGGCATGCCATAGAAACACAAGTTTGGATCGAGGATAAGTATGTACCAATAGGATTGACATTTCCACAATAGGTTTCTAGTTGTGGATGCAGAAGAGGGTCTCCATATACTTATGAAGTTGATGTAAGTAAAATCATGTAAACATTACGATTTAGTAGAATCAACTGACATTAGCAGTTTAATTATCAACAAAAGATTTTTTTAAAAAAAAGAAGAAAAGAAAAAAATTCCCAAAGCGTTGTCTTAGTCTCTGTGTATTTTTACAATATAATACAACAATGCTTTTTGTTAAAAAGCGCTATTAAAGGTACGCTATAAAATATATATTTTAATGTAGTGAGGGGAGATTATATGAATCAGATTGGTTCAAATACAAATACCCGCTATTGATGTTTTGATGATAATAAAGAAAAAAGACAATTATCAACTAACTAGTTACTGTAAGTATGGAGATTATCTAAGACATAGCATGAATATGCCTTCTTGACTATCTGACATGATTTTCTTAAACAATTGGGACTTAGTGATAATTATCTATGTGTGAAGCACATAAAATATATTGTCAACTAATGATCTAGTGGATATGTTTACTAGTGAAATAGCTAGTCATAACTTACAAGAAAAGTTATGTTGAACAAATCCCCATGAAGTTCTTCTCTAACGATATTTGTTCACATTAACTAGGTGAAACCCATCCTCCTAATAAGAAGATAAATCACAAATGGAATTTCCAGAAGATGTTTCAGGATGACAAAACTGAACCAGAAGATAACTTTGCAGGCCTATATCAGAAGGAATAAAATTCAGAATGAAACATGGATCCTATCATTGGAAAGCCTGCCAGAAGGAGAGTTGATCAAGACAAACAGGAATCAAATATCAATTTTATTCCAGAAGTTATTCTGACCAAAAGATGGCTTGGCAGTAAAAATTACACAGCCCAGACTTGTTCCAGACTTGACCAGAAGGTATGTTTATGAGTCCAGAACATGAAGATCAATCCAGATTTGGCCCAGACCATAAGATAGCATGATTTAGGGCATGGAACTAAGTCCAGAACAAAAGAAATGAGTTCCAGAATCAACCTAGACCTGGTCCAAAATTAAAGGTAAAATGTCCACACTGAAATATTTTTTGATCAAGTTTATTTCAGTTTGTTCCAGACCAAATTCTAGAATCTGTCCAGATCAGAGTAAAAATATCCAGATCAATGGTTCAGAAATAATTTTTTGAGTCCAGTGATGGTCAAGATCAGAAAATCAGACCATGGCCCAGAAGTGGCCGAAATCAGAGGGACAGGCTGTGCAGTCCAACAATGGCCGAATCCAGAAGTTCATAGCATATCAGGCGCGCATCCAGGAAGGCTGAAATCAGAAGATCAGAGGGCTATGAAGTGTGGTCCAAGAATGGCCGAAATCAGAGGTTCATAGCATAGCAATTCGGCTGGTCCAGGCTGGACTATCGCATGAAAATGTTGATGATCCAGAATTGATCAATGATGGAGATTGCAAGTTATTTTAATTAAAGTGTGAAAAAGATTTGTTTTTAATTAAAGTGAAGGAGCATGGAAGTCAGGAGCAATTGGCGGGAAGCAATGCACAGATTTGATTGGCTAGTTAATTTATGAAAGAAATCTAAGGCTTAAAAAAGATATGTTTTGGAATTAATTGAAGCCCGATTGGTCAATTTATTTTTGCCAGAGAATCCAGCAATATTTAGCTCGAATTTAAGGATTGGGAGAGGCCCAAATCAGCATCTATAAAAGGAGGCACAAGGCAGATTACTTAGTATCGAAAATCACAAAAGGGTCACACACTTCAAAAGCAAACACTCTCAAATTTTCATATAAGTCAATTGTTGAGTCTTAGTTTTTAAAGCAAGTACTCTTGTTGTTTTCGTTCCACTTTGTCAAATCTAAGTTGTTGAAGTAGAGTCTACAAGCTGTGGGAGTCAGTAGAGGTAGCAGGTTACTTGGCAATTAGATTTGTAGTGTTGAGATTTCTTCTACAATCTGGGGTGTCAGATTGGCTGAAGAACAGGAGCTGTTTTTCCTCAAGAAGTCTAGGATTGTTAGACTATTGAGAAGACTGACTTGGAGGGTCAGTAGCAAGGTTGTAATTCAAGTTTGAATTAGTGAAATCCTTCAAGGCGAAGGGACTGGACGTAGCCTCGTTAACGGTGAACCAGTATAAAATCTGTGAGTTATTATTTTTATTTTTATCCGCTGCTAACTCTGTTTTAATTATACATCAAATTTTGTTTTGAAAGTATTAAAACAGGAAAAGTTTCAAGTTAAGTCAAACACAATTCAACCCCCTTCTCGTGTTTGTACCTTCACTATTCACATTGATTATCACTGAACCAGACTTGTTGATCACTGAACCAGACTTACAGTTGAACACCTACTATTCACATTGATTATGTTCAATCTTCGCAACCTTCTAGTCTAGTACAATCAAGCTGTTAAGGAAAACAATCGTTATTGGGTTAGGTTACAACAAAAAGGTTTTAGATTTTCTGAATTAGCTCTCGCTTAGATTGTCTACAAATGTATTATTTCAAAAATTCTCTTAGCACTAATGTGTAAAGAATGATATTGAGCAAGAGTGCACATGTGCTTTTTCGATTGTTGCTTGATGTTGTGTATCTTTCGTGTCTTTCTTCGTTGAGGGAGGCACATCCTTTATACATTATGATTAGCTATTGTCCTGATTGTAGAAAATCAGGATATCTATGAAGTTTCACATCGTATCTTTGTGGAATTGATTTGTTCGAGATGCTTTTAGAAATGACTTATGTTGTACTGATTTGGCGTATCTGTTAGAAAAAGTTGGAAAGCAAAGGGAACAATGATCAGAGAGTCTCTTGACATCTTCAAATAAGTAGCTGATTCAGGATATTTATCAGAGGATGGGAAATGGTTTGTCTTTAGAGCGTTGACTTTTTCAGAGGATAGATAAAATTTCAGAGTCAGACGATCAGACGCTTGATGTGATTATTAGAGGCAAAAGAAAATTATTTCTTGTTAAGCTTATGTATAAGAGGTAGAGGAACAAAATCCATGTTGAGTTATTCAGAGACAAATAAACATGACCTATTTTGCGTTTCTGGAGGCAGTTGGGATGCAACGATGTTTGTCATATTAGACTCAGCAAAACGAAGAGAGGAGAAGTCGTTTTGAATCTTTGTCTTTGTCCAGTTATTAGAGGATACACTAATTTTGGCTTGAGCACTTAAGCACAATGTTAGAGCCTTAAATTGGTTCCAACAATGAGTAGAAAAATTGGAATTGATACAGCATCCAAAGAGAAATCAATTAATCAACCCTCTGATAAGAAGAAAATGAGCTTGATATTCCTCTACTCTACAATTGTCTAACTCTAAAGATCAACAAATATCACGGAAGCTCAAGTTGTCACTACTGCAATGATCTACAAATATCAAGTGTAAATAGACAGTAGGTTGTGCCTATCCTCAATGAATCCCTTTCTCAACGAATACATTTTGAAAGCTATAAATAAGAACTTATTTAAACTGAAGAAAATGATGACTATGTCTGAGTTGTGACAATTTTATCTAAGTGAGAATGAGAGAAAAAAAATCTAAAATTCTGCACATATAGAGAAAGAAAGAAAGAAAAGATCTAAGACTCATATGACAAATCTAAATGGTTTAATACATAGAAAGAAAAGACATGTTCATACTTGATAGAAAATTTCAAGAAAAGAATTAAACATGAGTATGAAATGTAATACCCTATCTTTTGAGAGTAACTAGATTTCTCAATAAATCAATCAAGTAGAGTAACAAATTCGTTCTGAATGAACTGTTCTACTTGAATTGATATAAGATTTTAATTTTTTAAATGTTATCTCAATGTGAGTTGGAATCCTAGAAATGATTTTGTATCAAATTAGGTACAAACACAAACCTTTATAAATGGCCCGATAGTGGCAACAACCTTTAAATTTATTTTAAAGGGATGGTGAGAGACAATTAAACACTCGATGCTCTCAACAGTGTTTGACAATACTAAGCTAGATATGTTGAAAGCGGATTGGCATGGAGAGACTCTAAATAATACTCAATCTGGAGAGACTTGACTAATACTTGGTTCCTCAACAGCGTAATACATGTATTTTGCTAAGATTACTAAGATGACTATAGGTTTTTCTAATGGTTGCTTGAATAGGCGGTTACAACATTACTTATACTTGGACAGGTACTATATAAACTCAACTCAAGATATAGGGTCTGTCAATTTTCTCGAGGAATCTAGAGACTATACTTCTGATTTCCTACTGAGGCATTATATTGCAAGGAACATGTTTTGGCAAGCAAATTGAAACACTTGAAGTGGTAGTTAAGAACTTCAAACCGGTTTGGTTATAGTAGATTAAGCCCTGGACTATCCTGAAACAAATCTCTATTCAATGGGAGGCCTAGGTGTAGCAATAGTGGTTACGAATTCCACATCATTTTCATATCATATTTCAAAATTCATTACCTATTCAAAACTTTCCCCAAAATATCAAGCCTATGCTTTGTCAATAAATTCTGATGTTGAACCTTTGAATTTTACTACTACTAGTCATTATCCAAAGTAGATGGCTGTAATGGAACTTGAGATAGATACACTTTCTCATTCATTCAATTAATGAATCATTCAGTTTCTTGCTCTAAAATTGAGTTCTCAAATGTTCTTTGAATGCTTTGAATACATATCAATCATAAAGGAGTCGTGATTTTAACACTTACATTTAAGCAAGGATTAAGCCACCAATTACCCTATTCTTTATCCCAAAATCCTAACAACAAGCTTACCCAGAAAATTTGAACCGGTTATTTTAACTTGCAGGCTAAAGAAGGTTACAATTGCCTTCCTCAATTATCCAATCTAAATAGAACTGATTATATATAAAGCATGGTTCGTTTCTCCAACCTATCAATTATTATTATTATTATTATTGTTATTATTGTTATTATATTTTTTTAACATATATAGTAAGAAAATATAAACATCATCATTTAAAATTTTACCCCAATAACCTATATAGATTAAGGTACTAGTCAACATCATCTCATAAGCACCACATTTTCACTGCCGCAAGAGTATTGGCATATACATAGTCACCAACTAATTACAATTCATGACATATAGGACGATAATTGCAGCAAAATAGGGTTACTCATCATACTTACAAACTAATATAGATAATTTCAGAATGATAAATAATAGGAGTATTAGTATAATTTTATCACATATTACATTATCTCAGCATGATAAATTCTTTCTACCACATATCTCATTTTTTATATCTAACTTCTTGTCTTCTTCTGCAAATAAGTTCACACATGAAATTTGAGAGGAATCGTTACTGGATAACCCTTCAAGAACATATAACATTCAAAAGATCATATAAAACTCAAAATATATCTCTAGAATCATTTCAAGTGGCTATTATTTTTTAATTATTCTTCTCCATTCTTTGAACAACATTCTTTGAACAACCCATTGTCAGCCTCAACACTTTGCTCAAAGAACTTCGAAGAATAGTCACTATACAAATACACTAATTACTGACATCTTAAATTGAATTATTTTTAGACACTTGACTTGCGTTCCGATAATAAATTGTGATGTTTAAAAAATTAATAATACAATTAAGTAAAGTACATGACAATGAAAAACTCGTGATAATGGAATAAATCATAAAACTAAGACTCTGACTGTCATCCAGTAATGTGATTTCACTCTATATTAAAAATATGAGGAGCAACCTAATAATACTCTTCAACTCTTGACCGCTAAAAACCAGGAAACATCACCCAACAAGATAGTGAATTGTAAACTTAGTAACATACAATAAAAATAATTTTTAAGAAGTTTTCACCCATACTTTGTCTGCTAAGTATTGAAGAATTCTATCATTAACAATTATACATAAATTAATTTAATTCTAACTTAATAAGAATAATATTTGTATTCCTTAATTAATAATTTGAATCATATACTTAACTATCTATATTACATATTTGTAAAAAAAAATCATTTTGGATTTGGGAATGTCATAAGTGTACTCTCTTGAAGCGAATAAATCCTTTAAACAAGAACCACATTCTGTTACTACTTGTAAGGTTATATGTCTGTATGTATTCTAAAAGGAGTGAATAGATTATTCAAAACCATTTTAAAAAAATTTAATACACTGTTAGATTCAGTTGAGCACAACTCACTATCTTGATTACATAACACAAATACTTGATCAAATCAATCCACAGTATTTAATACTCTGATTGAAAATTGCTTCAATTAGGTAATTATTTACTTCTTACATAATCAGTCACAAACAATTGATATACAATTTTTTTAACACAACTTAGAAGAAAATATGGATGAATGAACAATAGACAAATTATGTGTAGACACTCAATAGATACTTTGAGAGAGAAAAAAAATAGAGTGGTGTGATAGATGTGATATGTCACTAAAATTATAAAAGAGAGAAAGAAAGAAAATGAAAGTTAAATGAGTGTAGGGAAATTGGAGGTGTTTATGTATAAGGTCAATCGCAAAGCTCACTCATTTAGAAGTAACTAATATTTCCTAGCAATATAATTTGATCAAAATTTAAGCACCAGTTTCATGTTGAGAAGCCTGCCTCTTTCTAGCTTCTTCAATAACAGTCAACTTGATACCTTTGCTTTGCCAATTGTGAAGACGTTGCCCAACCGAGTACCAAACTCATGACCGCTTTCATCCTGAAAGTGCATAGTCTCGAAAGTTTCCTTGTGCTTCTCCCTGTTCTTGATGACACCAACATGACCTCTGTGCCTTCCTCTCGTAACCATAACAACGTTCCCTACATCAAACTTAATAAAATCAGTGACCTTATTGTTTTCAAAGTCGACTTTGATGGTGTCATAAGCCTTAATTATTGGATCTAGATAGCTTATGGTGCGACCATCATAGGTGTTCAAATAGGGAATGCACTTTTGACTGAATTGAATCAAACCTTTTATAGCTTTAACTTTTCCTATTTGTCACTCAGAGAGTGGAAACGGAATTGACCCTTTCTGTCATACAAAATATGAAAGTTTTCATTTGTTATTAGAAAATAACAACATCCATGAAACCAACACTATATGTCTTGTCTGTCCTAACCTTGCCATCGATAAGAACATGACGTTGCATCAAGACGGCAATAACTTCCCTATACGTTAGAGCATATTTTAGTCTGTTTTGTAGGATGACAATCAAAGGCAGGCACTCCCATTCCATGACATGTGGGGTCTAGATGATGACGTCAATGTTAAGTATAATTTGAAATTTAGAACAATCTAGAACTATTTAGATAAGTCATAATATCTATTGAAAAATCTAAAACTATATTAAATATAGAAAAGTGTAGAAAATATCTAGAAGTATGTATTAATTGGGAATTTCCTAGAAGTATTTTTAGAGTTCTCTTATTATACCTATAAATATCTCTTTGTACTTAACATTTAAAACTAAGCAAGTTGTATGTTTTCTCTTAGAAAGACATCTCTTCCTCTAACAGTCATATGCCTTAATTAGTGGATCTAGATAGCTTATGGTGCGACCATCATACGTGTTCAAATAGGGAATGTACTTTTGACTGAATTGAATAGATCGAACCTTTTATAGCTTTAACTTTGCTTCTTTGTCACTTAGAGAGTGGAGATGGAATTGGCCTTTTCTGTCATACAAAATATGAAAGTTTTCATTTGTTTTAAGAATAGAACAACATCCATGAAACCAACACCATATGTCTTGTCTATCCTAACCTTGCCATCAATAAGAACATGAAGTTGCATCAAGACGACAATAACTTCTCTGTATGTTAGAGCATATTTTAGTCTGTTTCGCAGGATAACGATAAAAGGCAGACAATCCCATCCCATGACATGTGGGGTCTAAATGATGATGTTGATGCAAAGCCTACACCATGTTTATCAAACATCCAATGATTAGGGGGATTAATTCTCTTCAAGTGTTTCTTCAACACTCTAGCCATGTTTGAGACTTCTACTAAATCTTCTCAAAGATCAAGTTCCTTCGTACGTTGGAGGTGAATTTGGATAAAACTATCACAAACAAATTTTACAATAACCTATTTAACTAACAACAATGTCATGCTATTTAATGAACAAATTAATCAAAATTCTACTATATTTGAAAATTATCTTGACTCTGGCCTCAAAGAAAATGGCGATTTCAACACGTTGATTATGATGAATTTGACTAAGAAGTCTCCCTTAATCTAGTTAAAATTTTCCACTTTGCATGCAATTACAAATAGATTTGAGTCATGGTGGAACACATATTTTTCTTCTTACCAAGTAGAATTGTGAGCATGCTATGATAGGATTCTTGTTGGTTTTGTGGTTGAATCCATAGAACCTTAACCTGAAGGTAAACGTTCACCTCAACAATTCCACTCTTAAAGTTTTACTCTTACTATTTTTATTCCTAAAAAATGTATTTGTGTCACATTTTTTCAAGAATATGCTCAAAGGAAAAACATCGAAATTCGAGGATGGTCATAATGTTGAGCCCTCTAAGAGTGATCAATCTGTCAAGAAAAACATAAATCCTTCTTCTCTTAAGGTTTTTCCCTTTGTCAAAATTAGGATGTCTTCAAGGCTTCCACGTTGATAAGGGACAACTTTGACAACTGCTAAGGTCATACCTTCGAAACATTTTCCTGACATTCCTTCTATGAAAGCTAAGGTATTTTTCATATACTCTTTTTTATCTTCCTTAGCTTTCTTAGTAACTTATGGCAATTTTTTTGACAAAAAACCAAGACTACATTCCCTCACTAGAACGCAAGATGAGGAAATTGAGGAGCTGAGTGCGAGTGAGTGGAACAGACTCCTCTCCATTAATCTCTTTGAAGTATCTCAAACAGGGTCAGAAAGTTTCCCTTTTTGTTGCAATTATTAAGGACTTTCATATATCCAGTGATAATGTAACATCTTATTGGTTTCTTAGTCATTCTAAATTTAATACATTTACCAACACTTGTTTTATTCCTTTTTTAGCCGATCATTGTATGGTTTTCTTCTACCACTTCACCTCCAAAGGTTTGCATCTTTTTTATTTTACTGTAAACATGTGTTTTTCATTTAGATTTTCATGATGAATATTAACCATGTTTTCATCTTGGAGAAGTTACTTTCCCTTCTACAAACTCTAGATCATATTGTTAGTTAGAATTATCAAAAATGTTATTCAGTCTTTCATTACACAAGGATGGATCAATTTGATCCTTCAATTATGAAGACAATGATTACATGAATAATGAAAATAAATAGGGCCATTGAATGAAATAAAACCATATACCTTTATAGTAAAAAAGGAGTTATGAGATAGCAAAGAGTTAAAGGATTTCTCTAATTATCCCCCTCAAATTGATAGGGCAAGAGTCACCCCAAGTTTGTCTCTCAACATGTTGAACCTTGTGTGAGTGACCGGCTTGGTCAAGCAATCTCAATGTGTTTGGATCTGGTATGCATGACTGTATTAGAGGGTAGTGCCTTGGCACTAAAGTTATCACACCATGATATTGGCTTCCTAGGTAATCGTAATTTTAGTTCACCTAGGAGGGATCTGACGCAAGCTATCTCAGTTGCAAGATCAGCTAGAGCACGTTATTCAAACTCTATGCTGGATCTAGACACAACCTTTTGTTTTCATGAGGACCAAGAAATCAATTATTCTCTTAGGAATACACATTGCCCTAACATAGATTTCCTATCGTCCACACATGTGGCCCAGTCAGCATATGAGAACCCTGCTATATCTAAATCAGTGGATGCCTTGATCTGTAACCAGAAGTTGATTGTTCCTTTGAGATATCTTAGTATCCTCTTTAATCTTTGCTAGTGATTTGTGTTAGGAGAACTCATGTATTGGATGATTTTGTTGACTGCAAAGGCAATATTAGGCCTTGTTTTTGACAAATATAGTAGTGCACCTATGGCCTGCCTGTACTTGATTGGTTCAGCCATTGGTTCTTCTTCATTTGGGAAATGTCTTCCTGTTATCATAGGTGTTGGATAGGTTGATGCTTTCTCCATTTTGAATTTCCGGAATATGTAACCTTTGTATTTTGATTGCCTCAGATATATTCCATTTGCATCTCTTTGAACTTCAATAACCTAGAAAGTAGTGTAGATGACCAAGATCCTTTAGGGAGAACACAATGTTGAGTTGCGTGATGAAAGACTCTAGGAACTTGGTGTTATTTCCTGTCACAATTATGTCATCTACATAAATTAGAAGAAATGTAGTGTGATTTGTGTCTCTATGCATGAAGTTAGAGGTATCACTTTTGGTGTTATGAAAGCCCCAATTTACTAGGGCATTTTTCAAGCTGTCAAACCAGGCCCTGGGATCCTGCTTCAGGCCATAGATTGCTTTTGATAGCTTGCATATGCGATTAGACTTGGCTAAGTCAGAATATCCTTCTGGTTGATGCATAAAGATAGTTTGCTTGAGATAGTCATTAAGAAATGCATAAAGACAGTTTCCTTGATGAGACCAGACTCTGTCACTAGAATATTGTTGATCTTTGCCTAATTGGCTAGTGCTTGAGATGTTTGAGGCTTCTTCTTTATGAATAGCTAAGTCATTTTCTGGATCACCAATGTTGTTGTTTAGGCAACCTCCAAGATCAAGAGGAAACAAGGTAGATACATTATGAGTTAGGATTTTCAATGGATTTCGTATGTCAAGAAATCCATCATGAAAAGGACAATGTTCCTCACTAAACACTACATGTCTTGAGACAAAGATTCTTCCATGTGATTTGATGCACTTGTAACCTTTGTGTGAGTTGATATATCCCAAGAATACACACCTGGTTGTTGGAATTCAAGTTTATGATTATTGTAAGGTCTGAGGCAAGGATAATAGGCACAACTAAAAGGTTTGAGGACATTATAGTCTAGTTTCTTCTTTTTGATTAGGACTTAAGGACCATAATTTTGATCAATGGATGAAGGCAATCTATTTATTAGATAAACAGTTGTGGAGAAAGCTACCCAGCAATAACGTAGGGGCATTTTGGATTGAGCCAACATGGTTAGGCCTAGTTCAACAATATGTAAGTGCTTTCTCTCAGCTCTACCATTTTGCTGAGAGGTATAGGGGCATGATATTATAAATTGAATGTTTGCTTCTAAGCAAACCTTTTGTACAAGTTTAAATTCACCACCACCATCACATTGACCAATTTTTATCCTTTTCTTCAATTGATTCTCTACCATGTTCTTTGTAAGACCCTTAATTTTTAAATTAAAATTATGGAATTAATATTAAGTGTATTTTGGGGATATTTGTAAAATATTTAATATATGTATGTTTTGGAGTGAATATATATATATATATATATATAAATATTTATTTTGGAAGATAAATTAAGATTATTGGATTAAGAAAAAAATTAATTTAATTACGAGTAATTAAATTAACGGATAGATAATTAAGGGATTAGTGGCTAATTGCGACAAGACGGGTAAAGTGCTGAAAATCAGACAAGTGTCGGGTGAGGTGGCACCCACACAAGCTTATATATAGGAGTGAGAAGGATGGTGAAATCAGAACACCATTCCTCCTCCCTCACTGCCCATACTGCATGTAACAGTACCCCTTTTCCCTCCCATTCTGTTCTGCTTCCAGTTCACGATTTCAAAAGAAAAGAGAGGGAGTTCCTCAAAAGTGCCATTAATTTGAAACCTAGGCACCAAACCAGAAAACCCCCAGTACAAAAGTTGTTCCCCACATCATTACGGAGCTAGAGAACCCAGTTTCGTAGCAGCAAACGCAAGCGGTAGTTTCACCGATTTTTGACGCGTAAACAGGAACGAAAATAGAAACGTGAGCAGAAGCAGAAAACGCAATAAGGGTAAGGGCACCTTCCACGTTCTAGTTGCATTCTAGGACTGTAAATGTATGTTTGAGGTGTGGTTATATTTGAGTTTCTGTTTTGAAAAAGAAACTGTTTTGCATGACATTTTTAAGATGAAAGAAAATGCATTATGTTGAGGTTTTAAATAATCTGTGATGTTGCTGTTTTGCTGATACAACATGTCTGTTTTGGTTGTGTGGAAAAGCTTAAAAATGTCTTGCATGTTATTTTTAAGTTGATCAAAATGCATATTCATAAAACAATTTTGCATAAAATGCGAAAATGCATTCTGATGGTGTTTTGATGATATGTGATGCTTGCTGTTTTGGCAGAATACATTAATGATGTTCTGTTGTGTGAGAAAGCTGGAATATGCTTTGCATGTTGTGTTGGTTGTGTAAGAAAGCTAGAATATGCTTTGCATGTTGTGTTGGTTGTGTAAGAAAGCTGGAATGTGCTTTGCATGTTGTTTGGAGATGCATGTTTCTGTTTCTGATGATTCTGGTGTTGATCATTCTGTTTCTGTTTCTGATGATTCTGGTATTGATGATGTTTCAAAAGAAAAGGATTTTAACATGATGAAAGTGTTTTTCTGGAAAAGTGCTAAATCGTTATGATGTTTTGTTGATTGTTTTTCAAAAGAAACAGTTTGTAATGTGTTGAAGTCTCAGGAAAATTTTACTAATTTCGAAGGTGTATTTCAATATGTAACACCCCGAGTTTAAAACACAGCGCGAGTGTATTTTTAAAAAAAAAAAAACGAATAAATAATAAAAGATTTTTCATAATTAAGTTCAAGGGAATCAAAATCAATTCAAATTAAATATCATTCGACATCGTAATCCAAAATAGTAAGGTAATTAAACAACAACATCACGATTAATTGAATGAGATATTTTTCGGAAATTGATCTTTAGAATATACTTAAAATAAAGATACATTAAAACTCGATTCTCAATCCACCAAAATATTTATCAGAGTGCGGAAAAGTTTTACAATAATTCCCAAAATAAATATCTACAACCACTGAGCTCAAAACCCCATACATAAGTCTAAACTGATCATACACTAAGTTACAGTAGTACGGTTTCCACCGCATCATCCACAAGTCTTATCTTCACCCAGCTGTCCATCCCTTTACGTAGCCCACAATGTAAAGATCAAGGAAAATTAACGACGTTCCCTGTCGTTAGTGTGACCGTCGGGGGTACGGGTTTGATTAACATCTGAGGGCAAAGCCCAATTTTCCACAATAATTGTAAAGGGTCACCAACCGAAATTAACAAATACCACATAGCATTTATATCAGCAATATTAAACATATTCATGGCACATCATAGAACAATGATGATAAATAAGGATGCTCAATTTTGACAATACATGACATGTATGCCTTTGCAAAACAGCAACCAAATTAATATGAAAATCAAGTTGTAAGTACAACAGTCAATTCAACAATCCCACCAATTCATCAGAAATTCCAGATTTCATGAAGTACTTACACACATAACAATTTTCAACCATCATCATAAACCAAAACGTGAGCCACCGGTCATTCACCCCAATGCAATATGTATATGCTCATGTATACATTCTCTTGGATTCACCAAGGTGCAGTCGCTCAACAGACCAGCACATTTTACAAATGTAAGACTTTAACGGCCCTCAAGACCAGGGTGCAATCGCTCAAAGATCAGCACCAGTGCAGTCGCTCACAGACCAGCACTCGTGTAGTCGCTCACAGACCAGCACGTTTGACATAAACCAAGATACAATCGCTCACAGATCAGTACCTAGTGCAGTCGCTCACAGACCAGCACTCGTGCAATCGCTCACAGATCAGCACGTGGTTTCGCATTTCAGGGTACAGACGCTCACAGTCCAGTACCAGTGCAGTCGCTCAACAGACCAGCACTTATATACCAAGGTACAATCGCTCACAGATCAGTGCCTAGTGCAATCGCTCAGAGATCAGCACTCGTGCAATCGCCAACAAATCAGCACGTGGTTGCGCATTACCTTGTGGCCCATCGCGGGTACCACTTGACGATGCAATGCATGAATATGCAGTGTTTCACTTCACTGGAAACAGTATGCAACATCAGTAAAATTCATGCATTTCCATCATTTTTCAAAACATCTCAACACAATCAATATCAATCATTCAAGCAAACATTATCACTTTGCATTACCTCAAGGTTCCACTCTTAATTAACAAAAGTTTTTCCCCAACTGTTAAAATCCATAAAACAGTTTTTAAAACTGAGATTTCTGAAAAAATACGAATCTGTATTCGAATACAGCTTCATTGTATTCGAATAAGAAGCCAAACAGGGCAGAATCAACACCCTGTATTCGAATACAGATTCCTTGTATTCGAATACAGAGGCTTTCACAGTGTAAAAGTCAGAATTTCCACAACATCAGTAAAGTCTAAAAAACTCCATCACCACCACTTCAAAACTATCACAAAAATTCCATTTTTACTCACCACAAACCTTCCCATGGTACCCCAACACTTAAGGTTTATACAACAATGTTTAAAACATGAATTTCTGAAAAACACGAATCTGTATTCGAATACAGCTCCCTTGTATTCGAATACAGAAGCTAAAATAGTGAAAAATCAGCATTTTGTATTCGAATACGAGGTTGTCGTAGTCGAATACAGAAGCGAAGGTAGTGGCAAAAGTTGCAAATCTGTATTCCGCTCCAGAGGGTCGTAGTCGAATACAGATGCTAAAACAGAAGCAAAAATTGCTAATCTGTAATCGACTACAGAGGGTCGTAGTTGAATACAAGATCAAAAATATGAAGAAAACAGAAGCTTTGCAGGCTGTATTCGAATACACTCAAGCCGTATTCGAATACACCTTCGAATTCAGTGAAATTTTCCTGAAACTTCAACACATTTTCAAAACCTTTTCCTTTGAAAAACCAACCCAACACCAGGATCATATTTATCACTCTTTAGACACCTCAAAACTCAGAATATTTTTCATTAAACATCAACAACAGATTTTTAACAAAACAATATCAGAAATAGAATCATCACTACCAGAAAAACATCACTGATTTTCTTAAATCACCAAAACAGAAAGTCAACTATAAAATAGTTCCACACAAACTAACTCAAGCATTTGGACGATCTCCAAAACAACACCAAACAAATCATCATTCAACACAACAGAATGATTTCTTACTCAAAACAACAAACAAACATCATCAACACAATAAATTCCTTCACTGAGAACAACAAGAACATCAAAACAGTTTGATTTCCAAACCCTAACACAATGTTTTTCACAAACATAAACCAATAATCATTCATCACACATGCATTTACAGCCCTAAATGCAATCTAGAAAGTTGGAAGGTGCCCTTACCTTAATTACGTTCTCTTAACTCGTACGCTTCTGCGACAAATTTCGATGAAACTCTCGTTCGCGTTCGCCGCTACGAAAGTTCGTTGTTTAGCTCCGTAACTATCAGAGGAATAACTTTCGTACTCAAAACTTTCTGATTCGACACTCAGATTTTCAAGAAAAATGACTTTTGAGTAAACTGTTTTTCTTCGCCAACACCCCAAAAATCGCAGAAGAAGAAGAAGATAATAAAGCAGAAACTGGCGCAGTAAAGGAAAGAAGAAAAAGCTTCTCACTTAAATATCCACATAAATGCAGACTGACACAACAGAGGAAAGAAGAATTTGTTTCTTTCTTAATAAATATCTACGCCACCTCACCCAACACTTATATTAAAATATCTTTTGATCCTCCAACACTTAACCCGTCTCGTCGCAATTAGCAGAGAACATCTTAATTAATGGCCCGTTAATTTAATTACTCAAAATTAAATTAATTCATCCATCATCAAATAATTTTAATTCCACCTCCAAAACAAATATATATATATATATATATTTACACAAAACAAACATATATTGAATATTTTACAAATATTCCCAAATACACTTAAAATTAAATCTGAATTTAATTTTAAATTTCAGGGTCTTACAGAATAAAACATGAGTGTATTCGAATACAACCTGCCAAGCTTCTGTTTTACTCAAGTTTTTAAACTTGTATTCGAATACGAGCCCCTGTATTCCAATACAGAGGAAGGATTTTTGCTTCTGACTTAGCATCTGTATTCGACTACGACGATGTTGTATTCGAATACATAAGTGAAATTTTAACACTGTATTCGCATCTGTATTCGACTACAGGCATGCTGTATTCGAATACAAAATGCAGATACAAAATGCTGTTTCAGCTTATGTATTCGAATACAAGGGATTTGTATTCGAATACAGATTCGGGTTTTTCAAGAAACTCAGTTTTTAACTTCTGTATTAGAATACAAGGAAGCTGTATTCGAATACAGATTCGTGTTTTCCAGAAAATCAAGTTTTAAACACTGTCATGTGAATTTTAAAGTGTTGGGAAATATTGAGAAGGGTTAAAATGATTTAAAATGGAGTTTTTGAAATAGTTTTGAAGAGGAGAGGATGATGTTTTGGAAACCATTAATGACCTGTGAGGAAATGCTGAACTTTCAATGTTTTGTCTTCTGTATTCGATTACATGCATGTTGTATTCGAATACAGAATGTTAAAATTGTAGTTTCATGCTTCTGTATTCGAATACAAGGAATCGAATACAGATTCGGGTTTTCGGAAATTCCAAGTTTTTCAACATTTTTTATGAACGCTAAGTGTTGGGGAGTATTGGGAAGGTTTATGATGAATTAAAATGGAACTTTTGTTATAGTTTGAAGAGGGGGTTATGAAGTTTTTGAGACATTACTGATGTAGTGGAAAAATACTAATTTTTACACATGGACAGCATCTGTATTCGAATACAAGAGGGCTGTATTCGAATACAGAGTGTAATTCTGCACTGTTTTTGGCTACTGTATTCGAATACAGAGAAGCTGTATTCAAATACAGCTTCGTATTTTCCTGAAATCTCAGTTTTAAACACTGTTTTATGAATTTTAAGAGTTTGGGAAACATTGGAAAAACTTAAGATAAGTAAGAATGGAATTTTGAAATAATACAAAGTGTTAATGATTACTTGACTATTTAATCATGATTGTGATGATGATAATATTGATTGTGTTCATATGTTTTGAAAGATGATGGAAAGGTTGAATTTTTCTGATAATGCATATTGTTTCAGTGAAGACAAAACACTGCATATTCATACATTGCATAGTCAAGTGGTACCCGCGATGGGCCACAGAGTGATGCGCAACCACGTGCTGATCTGTTGAGCGATTGCACGAGTGCTGGTCTGTTGAGCGACTACACTAGGTACTGATCTTTTGAGCGATTGTACCTTGGTATATAGGTGCTGGTCTATTGAGCGACTGTAGTGGTACTAGACTGTTGAGCGTCTGTACCCTAAAATGTGCAACCACGTGCTGATCTGTTGAGCGATTGCACGAGTGCTGGTCTGTTGAGCGATTGTACCTTGGTATATAGGTGCTGGTCTGTTGAGCGACTGCACTGGTACTGGACTGTTGAGCGTCTGTACCCTGAAATGCGCAACCACGTGCTGATCTGTTGAGCGATTGCACGAGTGCTGGTCTGTTGAGCGACTGCACTAGGTACTGATCTGTTGAGCGATTGTACCTTGGTATATGTCAAACGTGCTGGTCTGTTGAGCGACTGCACGAGTGCTGGTCTGTTGAGCGACTGCACTGGTGCTGATCTGTTGAGCGATTGCACCCTGGTCTTGAGGGCCGTTAAAGTCATACATATTTAAATTGTGCTGGTCTATTGAGCGACTGCACCTTGGTAATTCCAAGAAATTGTATGCATGAGCATATACAAATTGCACTGCGGAATTGACCGGTGGGTCACGATATGGTTATATGATGATGGTTGGAAATTGATGTGTGTGAATACTTGATGAAATATGATTTTCTGGTAAATGATTGTTATTGCTAAATTGTTGGCTGTACTTACCACATATTTTTAATAATAATAGGTTGCTGTTTTGAAAAGGTATAAATGTCATGAAATTTCAAAATGAGCATCATTATTTTCCATCATTGTTGTATGATATGCCATAGATATATTTGTTGCTGTGAGATATATGCTATGTGATTATTTGTGAATTTCGGTCGGTGACCCTTTACTATTATTGTGGAAATTGGGCTTTGCCCTCAGATAATACCTGAACCCTTCCTACCAACGGTTACACTAACGACGGAGACGTCGTTAGTTTTCCTTCATCTTTACGCACGTCGTATTTGAAGACAACACAGAGGGGCAGACAGCTGGGTGAAGACTAGACTGGTAGAGGATGCGGTGTAAACCGTGCTACTGTAGCTTAGTGCATGATCAGACTAGACTTTTGTATAGGGTCTTGAGTTTGGGAAATGTAATTGGTTATTTTGGGAATTATTGTATAACTTTTCCGCTGTTTTTTCTTCTGCACTGTGATAAATATTTTGGTGGGTCCAGGACAGGTTTTTGATGTATTATTATTGTTATATATTTCGAAGAACAAATTCCCAAAATTATATTATTTGGTTATAAACATGGTGCAATTAATTAATTACTTTTAGTCGTTTGGATTACGACAAATTATTTTAAATGGCTTAATTTTATTTTAATTCCTTTGAATTAATTATGAATATTCATTTATTAATTTCGGTAAAAAAAAATCACTCGCGCTGTGTTTTAAACTCGGGGTGTTACAATTGTGGTATCAGAGCATTTGGTTAAAGTTTTGGGTTAAAGCTCTGATTAAAGTATTTGTTTTGAGTTATTAGCTGATCATGCATAGGAGCAAGTAGTTAAAGTGTCAAGTCTTGCGTAAGTTGTGATGTGACTGAAGTGATGATGGTTTTTGTAGGAAGCAATGCCTTCACGAAGAGACGACACCGCAAGAACCAACGTCAGCCGGGAGGATAGGACGGCTGAAGCAATGAACAACATGGCTACGTCTGTTGCTGCACAGACGGCTACAAAGACTCAACGAGATCTGGAGAAGAGAGAAAGTGAGATTCGGGCTGCTGAATCTAGAGGACTAGAGGATTTTCGTCGCCATAATCCTCCCAAGTTCAATGGTGATGAGGGTCCAGAAAGAGCGGACTAGTGGATTCAAGAGATGGAGAAAATTTTCGAGATAATTAATTGCCGAGCAGCAGTGAAGGTCAACTATGCCACGTATCTGCTGATAGGGGATGCAGAGTACTGGTGGAGAAGTACAAGGCTACTGATGGGGTCAGCTCAAGAGGAGGTGAACTGGGAGTCGTTCAAAAATAAGTTTTTGGACAAATACTTCGCGATGAGCACTAGGACCAAGTTGGGTGACGATTTTCTGAAATTGCACCAGGGAAATATGACGGTGGGAGAATATGCAGCTAAGTTTGAATCCCTGTCAAGACTTTTCAGATTCTTCTAGGAAGAAGTTGATGAACAGTTTATGTGTCATCGCTTCCAAAATGGACTGAAGTATGAGATTCAAGACTCGGTCTTGTTGGAACCAAGTTGGTTCTAAGTCTTAGGATTTTAATGTTTACAAAAGTACTCAATGTAATCTTATTTTGTACCTTGAATTATTAATAAATACCACCAGAAACTGAAATAATCAGAAGCAGAAGATCAAAGGATTCTAGAAAATGAATTCTGGAATTACCAGAAGATACTCCAGGAATATCAAAACATCACCAGAAGATATCTTTGCTGGCCCATAACAGAAGGAAGAAAAATCAGAAGAAGACCTGGACCATACCAGAGGAATGCCTGCCAGAGCGATAGTTTGTCCAGACCAGGAGGAATCGAATATCAGATCTATTCCAGAAGTTATTCTGGCCAGAAGATGGCCTGGCAGTGAGAAATTAAAATAGCCCAGACTTGTTCCAGACTCAACCAGAAGATAAGTTAATGAGTCCAGAACAAGAGAATCAATCCAGATCTGACCCAGACCATAAGATAGCATGATTCAGGGCATGAAACTAAGTCCAGACCAGAAGAAATGAATTCCAAAATCAATCCAGACCTAGTCCAAAATCAACGGTAAAATGTCCAGACTGAAATATTTTTTCTCAAGTTAATTTAAGTTCATTCCAGACCAAGTCCAGAATTTGTCTAGATCAGAGGAAAAATATTCAGTTTAATGGTTCAGAATAAATTATTTGGCCCAGATCAGAAGATCACACCATGGCCCAGTGTTGGCCGAAATCAGAGGGACAGGATGTGTAGTCCAGCAAAGGCCAAGTTCAGAGGATTATAGCATATCAGGTGCGAGTCCAGGATGGCCAAAATCAGAAGATCAGAGGGTTAGGAAGTGTGGTCCAGGGATGGCCGAATTCAGAGGATCATAGCATATCAATTTAGTTTGGTCCAGATGTGGACTGGCACAGAAGAATCTAATGGTCCAGATTTAATCATGAGGATTAACGGTGAAGATCTTAAGTTATTTTAATCAAAGTATTAAAAATATTTGTTACAAAAATAAATGTGGAGTAGTGTGGAATTCAGGAGCTGTGGCGGGAACAAATAAAAGATTTGATTGGCCAGTTAGTTTTGAAAGAAATCTGAAGATATGTTTTTTACCTAAATGAAGCCCAATTGGTCAAGTTATTTTTGGAAGAGAATCCAGCAAGATTCAGCTCAAAATTAAGCTTGGAAGAGGCCCAAATCTGCATCTATAAAAGGAGCCTCAAGGCAGAATACTTAGTATAGAAAAATCACAAAAGAGTCATACACTTCAAAAGCAAATACTCAAGTTTTCAGAGAGGTCAATTGTGAGTTCTAGCTTTCAAGAAGCAAGTACTCGTGTTATTTTCTTTCCACTGTGTCAAATCTAAGTTGTTGAAGTAGAGTCTACAATCTGAGGAAGTCAGTAGGGGTAGCAGGTTACTTGGCAATTAGATTCATAGTGTTGTGATTTCTTCTACAATCTGGGATTGTCAGATTGGCTGAAGACAGGAGTTGCATTCGTTAAAGAAGTCTAGGATTGTTAGACTGTTTGAGAAGACTGACTTGGAGGGTCAGTATAAAGGTTGTAATTCAAGGTTTGAATTAGTGAAATCCTTCAAGGTGAAGGGAATGGACGTAGCCTCGTTAACGGTGAACCAGTATAAAAACTGTGAGTTTTATTATTACTTTTTATCCGCTGCTAACTCTGTTTTTAATTATGCATCAAGTTTTGTTTTAAAAGTATAAAAACAGGAAAAGTATTCAAGTTAAGTCAAACACAATTCAACCCCCCTTTCTCGTGTTTGCACCTTCAGGTCTTGCCTTTGGGAATTCAACGTTTCCAAGTGTTAGTAGAGAAGTGTAGAGAGGTTGAAGAGATGAAGAACAGGAGGGCCAACAGAGGAGGGAACTTTAATTCTGGAGGGCCAAGTCGGATGCACTATCAAAACAATAAAGGAAAGCAAGTGGCTAAGCCGTATAACCGGCCACAAAACAACAAGAGAGGTCAGAATCAGTCGGGAAATCAGAATTTTGGACGGCAATCGGGACAAGGAGTCCGGTGTTATCGATGCGGTAAAGAAGGACATATTGCTACAGCTTGTACCGCGAGGGATCTGATGTGCTTCAACTGCCAAAAGCCTGGACACGTGGTGAGGGATTGCCGGGTTCCGAAAGTGGAGCCAACAGTGAACGCGACTAGGGCCACTCGTCCTACTGCAAGATTGCGAGATTGCAGGTAACACACTAACTGCACTTTTTGATTCGGGGCAACCCATTCTTTCATTGTTATGGACTGTGTGAATGGTTTGAAGTTGCCTGTGTCTGCTTTGCCTTTTGATTTGGTTGTTTCCACACCTGCTAAGACTTTGACTGTAAACTCTGCATGTTTACACTGTACTGTAACGATTCAGAATAGAGATTTCTTGGTTAATTTAATTTGTCTACCCTTACAATCACTCGAGATCATTCTCGGCATGGATTGGATGACATATAATTACGTAGTCTTGGATTGCGCTCGAAAATTAGTTCTTTTCCCCGAACCTGGAGTCGTTCGGTATTTGGCTACTAACAAACTCGAGGTGTCTCTGAGAGAAGGAACTCGGGAATTTCTATCATTGGCTAACGAGGAGACCAAGATGGATGTGAACATAGAAGATGTGACGTTAGTCAAAGAGTATCCGAACGTATTTCCAACAGAAATTCCAGGATTACCCCCAATAAGAGAGGTGGAGTTCTACATTGATTTGCACCCAGGAACTGGACCTATTTCAATTGCGCCGTACCGGCTGTTACCATTGGAATTAAGCGAACTTAAGGGTCAAATTGAAGGTTTATTGGAGAAAATCAGACCAAGTGTGTCACCATGGGGAGCTCTGGTGTTGTTGGTTAAGAAGAAAGATGGAAGTTCACGCTTATGTGTGGATTATCGACAACTTAACAAGGTGACTATCAAGAATCGTTATCCTTTACCACGCATCGATGATTTGATGGACCAATTGAGGGGAGCAGCAGTGTTCTCAAATATTGATTTGAAATCGGGATACCATCAAATTCGAGTAAGAGAAGGAGATATTCAAAAGACTGCTTTCAGAACCCGAGATTGGCATTATGAATATCTCGTTATGCCGTTTGGAGTTACGAATGCACCAGCAATTTTCATGGACTATATGAATAGGATCTTTAGCCCATTCTTGGATAAATTTGTGGTGGTGTTCGTCGATGATATTTTGATTTATTCAAAGGATGAAGAAGAACATGAAGAGCACCTACGCCAAGTTCTTGAAGTCTTATGCGAGAAGCAATTATATGCTAATTTGTCGAAGTGCGAGTTTTAGCTAGAGAAAGTGAACTTCTTGGGACATGTGATAACAAAAGAAGGATTTGTTGTCGATCCAGCAAAGATTGAGACAATTCTTGCCTGGAAACAGCCTCAGACTATCACAGACATACCAAGTTTTGTTGGACTGGCAGGATACTACAGGAGATTTATTGAAGGATTTGCTAAGATTGTAGCTCCTTTAACACAAATCACCAGGAAGAATCAGCCGTTTGCATGGACAGAGAAGTGTGAGGAAAGTTTTCAGTTGCTAAAAGAAAAGTTAACAACCTAACCAGTATAGGTCTTGCCATAACCAGAGGAACCATATGAAGTATACTGTGATGCATCTCACCAAGGTCTAGGATGTGTTATGATGCAACACAAGAAAGCTGTAGCCTACGCCTTAAGGCAGTTGAAAACTCATGAATGAAACTACCCTACTCATGATTTAGAGCTTGCTACAGTAGTGTTTGCATTAAAGGTCTGGAGGCACTACTTATATGGATGCACGTTCACGGTATTCAGCGACCATAAAAGCTTGAAGTATCTATTCGATCAGAAGGAATTGAACATGCGGCAGAGGAGGTGGATGGAGACTCTCAAGGATTTTGACTTTTCATTGCAGTACCACCCTGGATAAGCCAATGTGGTGGCTGATGCATTGAGTCAAAAAAGTGTGTCAGTATCTTCAATGATAATGGCCAGACAACAAGAGTTGTGGGAAGCATTTAGAGACCTACACTTGGACGTAAAGTTCGCACCAGGAATTTTAAAGTGTGGAATGATAACAATTTCGAGTGGTCTACTTGAGGAGATTGAAAACTTGCAAGATGACGCATTGATCCAAGAAAAGAGGAATCGGATAGCGCAAGGACAGACAACTGAGTTCAGCGTCGGACCAGATAATATTCTGTGAAGTAATGGAAGAGTTTGTGTACCGGAAGTTGCAGATATGAGAAGAGCGATTTTGGAAGAGGCTCATAAGAGTAAATTGAGTATTCATCCTGGAGCGACCAAGATGTACCAGGACTTAAGACAGAATTACTGGTGGCCAGGAATGAAGAGGGACGTAGCCGAGTACGTATCGGCTTGTTTAACTTGCCAGAAAGCGAAAGTGGAACATCAACGACCTGCTGGGATGTTGCAACCTTTGGATATACCGGAATGGAAGTGGGACAACATTTCCATGGATTGTATAACAGGACTGCCCAAGACAAGGAAAAAGAATGATTCAATTTGGGTAATAGTGGATCGATTGACAAAGTCCACACATTTCTAACTAGTAAGAACCACTTATAAAGTAGATAAGCTGACGGAAATCTACAACGCTGAGATTGTGAGGTTACACGACGTTCCATCGAGTATAGTATCGGACCGTGACCCAAAGTTCACATCTCATTTTTGGGGAGCACTGCATGAGGCTTTAGGAACGAAACTGAAATTGAGTTCCGCTTATCATCCACAAACGGACGGACAGACTGAGAGAACAAATCAGTCCTTAGAAGATCTATTGAGAGCATGTGTGTTGAATGACAGAGGAAACTGGGACGAGGTGTTGCCATTGATTGAGTTCACTTACAACAACAGTTTTCACGCAAGTATTGGAATAGCACCCTATGAGGCTTTGTATGGATGCAAGTGTCAGACGCCTTTATGCTGGTATAAGGACGAAGAAAGTATGATTGTTGGACCGGAGGTGGTGGAATAGACTACAGAGAAAATCAAGAGGATACAAGAGAAAATGAAGATTTCACAGGATCGTCAGAAGAGTTATGCGGACAAGCATCGCAGACCTTTGGAATTCGAGCAGGGTGATCATGTATTTCTAAGGGTCACGCCTACAACTAGTGTTGGTAGAGCTATTAAGTCAAGAAAGTTGACTCTGAAATTTATTGGACCATACCAGATCACTGCACGTATTGGACCATTGGCTTATCGGATCACTTTACCTCCTATACTGTCCAATATTCATGACGTATTTCATGTGTCGCAGTTAAGGAAATACATTGCAGACCTGTCACATGTGATCGAGCAAGATACAATTCAGCTGAAGGATAACCTGTCATTTGAAGTATTCCCTATAAGGATTGAAGACAGGAAGATTAAATAGTTGAGGAACAAGGAAGTCCCACTAGTCAAGGTTATTTGGAATCCGACTACTGGAGACGCGACTTGGGAATTGGAGAGTAAGATGAGGGAACAATATCCCCAGTTGTTCATCGATATGTAGTTTCGAGGACGAAACTAATTTAAGGGGGGTAGTAATGTAAGACCCTTAATTTTTAAATTAAAATTATGGAATTAATATTAACTGTATTTTGGGGATATTTGTAAAATATTTAATATATGTATGTTTTGAGTGAATATATATATATATATATATATATATAAATATTTATTTTTGGAAGATAAATTAATATTGGATTAAGAAAAAAATTAATTTAATTACGAGTAATTAAATTAACGGACAGTTAATTAAGGGATTAGTGGCTAATTGCGACGAGACGGGTAAAGTGCTGAAAATCAGACAAGTGTCGGGTGAGGTGGCACCCACACAAGCCTATATATAGGAGTGAGAAGGATGGTGAAATCAGAACACGATTCCTCCCCCTCACTGCCCATACTACATGTAACAGTACCCCTTTTCCCTCCCATTCTATTCTGCTTCCAGTTCACGATTTCAAAAGAAAAGAGAGGGAGTTCCTCAAAAGTGCCATTAATTGGAAACCTTGGCACCAAACCAGAAAACCCCTAGTACAAAAGTTGTTCCCCACATCATTACGGAGCTAGAGAACCCAGTTTCGTAGCAGCAACCGCAAGCGGCAGTTTCACCGGTTTTTGACGCGTAAACGGGAACGAAAACAGAAACGTGAGCAGAAGCAGAAAATGCAACAAGGGTAAGGGCACCTTCCACTTTCTAGTTGCATTATAGGACTGTAAATGTATGTTTGAGGTGTGGTTATATTTAGTTTCTGTATTGAAAAGAAAATGTTTTGCATGACATTTTTAAGATGAAAGAAAATGCATTTTGTTGAGGTTTTAAATAATCTGTGATGTTGCTATTTTGCTGATACAACATGTTTGTTTTGGTTGTGTGGAAAAGCTTAAAAATGTCTTGCATGTTATTTTGAAGTTGATCAAAATGTATATTCATAAAATTGTTTTGCATAAAATGCGAAAATGCATTCTGATGGTGTTTTGATGATATGTGATGCTTGCTGTTTTTGTAGAATACATTAGTGATGTTCTGTTGTGTGAGAAAGCTGGAATATGCTTTGCATGTTGTGTTGGTTGTGTAAGAAAGCTAGAATATGCTTTGCATGTTGTGTTGGTTGTGTAAGAAAGCTGGAATGTGCTTTGCATGTTGTCTTGGAGATGCATGTTTCTGTTTCTGATGATTCTGGTGTTGATCATTCTGTTTCTGTTTCTGATGATTCTGGTATTGATGATGTTTCAAAAGAAAAGGGTTTTAACATCTTGAAAGTGTTTTTCTGGAAAAGTGCTAAATCTGTTTTGATGTTTTGTTGATTGTTTTTCAAAAAAAACAGTTCGAAATGTGTTGAAGTCTCAGGAAAATTTTACTGATTTCGAAGGTGTATTCGAATACAACCGGCGACACTTCGGTTTTACTCATGTTTTCAAACTTGTATTCGAATACGAGCCCCTGTATTCAAATACAGAGGAAGGATTTTTGCTTCTGACTTACATCTGTATTCGACTACCACCATGTCGTATTCGAATACATAAGTGAAATTTTAACACTGTATTCACATCTGTATTCGAATACATAATGCAGATTCTCAATAGTTTCAGCTTCTATATTCGAATACAAGGGATCTGTATTCGAATACAGATTCGGGTTTTTCCAGAAACTCAGTTTTAAACTTCTGTATTCGATTACAAGGAAGCTGTATTCGAATACAGATTCGTGTTTTCCAGAAAATCAACTTTTAAACACTGTCACGTGAATTTTAAAGTGTTGGGAAATATTGAGAAGGGTTAAAATGATTTGAAATGGAGTTTTTGAAATAGTTTTGAAGAGGAGAGGATGATGTTTTGGAAACCTTTAATGACCTGGGAGGAAATGCTGAACTTTCAATGTTTTGTCTTCTGTATTCGATTACAGGCATGCTGTATTCGAATACAGAATGTTAAAATTGCAGTTTCATGCTTCTGTATTCGAATACAAGGAATCTGTATTCGAATACAGATTCGGGTTTTCAGAAATTCCAAGTTTTTCAACATTATTTATGAACCCTAAGTGTTGGGGAGTATTGGGAAGGTTTATGATGAATTAAAATGGAACTTTTGGGATAGTTTGAAGTGGGGGTGATGAAGTTTTTGAGACTTTACTGATGTAGTGGAAAAATACTGATTTTTACACTGGGACAGCCTCTGTATTCGAATACAAGAGGGCTATATTCGAATACAGAGTGTAATTCTGCACTGTTTTTGGCTACTGTATTCGAATACAGAGAAGCTGTATTCGAATACAGCTTCGTAGTTTCCAGAAATCTCAGTTTTAAACACTGTTTTATGAATTTTAAGAGTTTGGGAAACATTGGAAAGACTTAAGATAAGTAAGAATGGAATTTTGAGATAATGCAAAGTGTTAATGATTACTTGACTGTTTAATCATGATTGTGATGATGATAATATTGATTGTGTTGAGATGTTTTGAAAGATGATGGAAAGGTTGAATTTTCCTGATAATGCATATTGTTTCAGTGAAGAGAAAACACTGCATATTCATACATTGCATAGTCAAGTGGTACCTGCAATGGGCCACAAAGTAATGCGCAACCACGTGCTGATCTGTTGAGCGATTGCACGAGTGCTGGTCTTTTGAGCGACTGCATTAGGTACTCATCTGTTGAACGATTGTACCTTGGTATATAGGTGCTGGTCTATTGAGCGACTGCACTGGTACTGGACTGTTGAGCGTCTGTACGCTGAAATGTGCAACCACGTGCTAATCTTTTTAGCGATTGCACGAGTGCTGGTCTATTGAGCGATTGCACTAGGTACTAATCTGTTGAGCGATTGTACCTTGGTATATAGGTGCTGGTCTGTTGAGCGACTGCACTGGTACTGGACTGTTGAGCGTCTGTACCCTGAAATGCGCAACCACTTGCTGATCTGTTGAGCGATTGCACGAGTGTTGGTCTGTTGAGCGACTGCACTAGGTACTGATCTGTTGAGCGATTGCACGAGTGTTGGTCTGTTGAGCGACTGCACTAGGTACTGATCTGTTGAGCGATTGTACCTTGGTATATGTCAAACGTGCCGGTCTGTTGAGCGACTGCACTGATGCTGATTTGTTGAGCGATTGCACCCTGGTCTTGAGGGCCGTTAAAGTCATACACATTTAAATTGTGCTGGTCTGTTGAACGACTACACCTTGGTAATTCCAAGAAATTGTATGCTTGAGCATATACATATTGCATTGGGGAATTGACCGGTGGGTCACGATTTGGTTATATGATGATGGTTGGAAATTGATGTTTGTGAATACTTGATGAAATCTGATTTTCTAGTAAATGATTGTGATTGCTGAAGTGTTGGCTGTACTTACCACATATTTTTCATAATAATAGGTTGATGTTTTGAAAAGGTATATATGTCATGAAATTTCAAAATGAGCATCATTATTTTCCATCATTGTTGTATGATATGCCATAGATATATTTGTTGCTGTGAGATATATGCTAATTGATTATTTGTTAATTTCGGTCGATAACCCTTTACTATTATTGTGGAAATTGGGCTTTGCCCTCAGATGATACCCAAACCCTTCCTACCGACGGTTACACTAACGACGGAGACGTCGTTAGTTTCCTTGATCTTTACGCACGGCGTATTTGTAGACAACACAGAGGGGCGAACAGCTGGGTGAAGACGAGACTGGCAAAGGATGTGGTGTAAACCGTGCTACTTTAGCTTAGTGCATGATCAGACTAGACTTTTGTATAGGGTCTTGAGTTTGGGAAATGTAATTGGTTATTTTGGGAATTATTGTATAACTTTTCCGCTGTTTTTTCTTCTGCACTCTGATAAATATTTTGGTGGGTCCAGGACAGCTTTTTGATGTATTATTATTGTTTTATATTTCGAAGAAAAAATTCCCAAAATTATATTATTTGGTTATAAACATGGTGCAATAAATTAATTACTTTTAGTCGTTTGGATTACGACAAATTATTTTAAGTGACTTAATTTTATTTTAATTCCTTTGAATTAATTCTAAAAATTCATTTATTAATTTCGGTAAAAAAAAAATACATTCGCGCTGTGTTTTAAACTCGGGATGTTACATTCTTGAATTGGAAAAAAAAACTTATATGGTTTCAAAATTTTGTTTCAAAGGATAAATCCATGTGAATCTACTAAAATCAACAATAAAGTGGACATAATATTTAAAACCAGAATTTGATATCATTGGTGCAGGACGCTACACATTTGTGTGAATCAACTATAGGGGTTCTTGAGCATGAGAACTAGATGACTTAAAGGGCAACCTATTTAGTTTTCCAAATTGATGGGCCTCACAAAACTGAAATGTATCACTAGGTGAGTTCTTCACATTACAATATTTCAACACTTTATCTAGGACTTTATTGTTAGGGTGTCAAAGCTTGTTGTGCCAACTTTCTTTGACAGACATATAGGTACATGAGTCTTTATTGGATTGGGGGCTGAAATTTGAAACTTGATACATGCCTTCTTTAAGTCTCCCTTTTAGAAGAGCCTTCCCTGTTAGTTTGTCCTTCATAGAGCAACATTCAACATCAAACTCAACAATGGTATTATTGTAAGCAATTAACTTAGATACACTTAGTAATTCTTGGTGATTTCAAGTACATATAGGACATTACGAGGGTTTAGGTTTTTAAGTTTAGTTCATCCTGAAGCAACAATTTTTAACTTCTCACCATTACCAATCATTAAGGAATTCTTACAATTGTGCTCAATGAGATCTTGGAACTTGTCAGGTTGGTGGGTCACATGGTTGCTAGCACCATTGTCAAAATACCGTTCATAGTCTTGTCCATTGTAGGGTGAGGCTATGAATGCAATGATACTTGTTCCTTCTACTAATTGGCTAGTTCTTATAAAGGATTTATCAAAACGACAGTAACATTGTACAACAACGTGACCAACTTTGGTGCATACATGGCAAATTGGTTTGGTCATTCTACCTCTTCCTCATCCATGTAAGATCCTTAAATTTAAAATTAAATTATGGATTTAACATTAAGTATATTTTGAGGAATAATTGTAAAATATTTAATATATGTATATTTTGTGTAAAAATATATATATATATATATATAAATATTTATTTTGGAGGTTGAATTAAATTATTGGATGAAGGATAAACTAAATTTAATTACGAGTAATTAAATTATCGTGCAGTTAATTAAGATGTTATCTACTAATTGCAACGAGACTGGTTAAGTGCTGGAGGGTTAAACAATATTATAATATTGAGGTGTGGGTGAGGTGGCACCTATGTGTCGCTATATATAGATGGGAGAGGCCATGACAGAAACAGAAACAAACACATTTCCTCCTCCCTTACTGCATGAAACAGTAACCTTCTTCTTCCTCTTCCCATTCAGTTTTCTGTTAGCAAAAAAAAAAAAAAAAAAGAGTTGCTCAAAAATGATATTACTTAGAAATCCAAGCACCGAACCACCAAGTACCAAGAAGAAAAGTTGTTCCTCTCCTCATTACGGAGCTAGAGAACTAACTTTGGTAGCGGCAAACACAAACGGAAACTTCGCCGATTTTTTGTCGCGGAAACGTGAACTGGAGCAGAAACGTAATAGAGGTAAAGGGCACCTTCCACTTTCCAGTTTTCTGTCATGTTTGATGTTGTCATAAAATGCGAAAAATGCATTATGTTGATGTTTTAATAATCTGTGATGTTTGCTGTTTTGGTTGTTACCTCAATGCTGTGTTGTTTGTATGGGAAAGCTGAAAAGTGTCTTGCATGTTGTTTTGAGGATGATCCAAATGCAGGAGTTGTTTGTGCTGTACTGTTTTGGTGGTTGACTTTCTATTTTGATGAATAAAGAAAACTGTGATGTTGTTCTGGTGTTGGTGATTCTGTATTTGTTATGTTGAAAACAATCTGGTGTTGATGATGGTTTTCAAAAGAAAAAGATTTAAAATGGCGGAAGCGTTTTCTGGAAAATCTGTTGTTGATGAAAAATGTTTTGAGTTTTGTGGATAAAGAAAAACAACGAGGCTATTCTGGTGTTGATGATTCTGTTTTTCTGTTGTGTTGTTAAAAATCTGTTGTTGATCATGTTGAGGGTGATTTTTAAAGGAGAAGGATTTAAATGAGAGAAGGTGTTCTGGAAAAATCTGATGATGAAAAATGTTGAGTTTTGTGGTTTCAAAAGAATGGTGATTGTGTTTTGGTGTTGTGTTGGTTTTTCAAAGAAAAGAATTTGAAAACGTGTTGAAGTTTTCTGTCAAAATTCACTGATTTCGAATGTGTATTGGAATACGGCATGAGTGTATTCGAATACAGCCTCTAAAGCTTCTATTTTATTCAAATTTTTGAACTTGTATTCGAATATGGGCCTCTGTATTCGAATACAGATACGGGATTTTTGCTTCTGACTTAGCATCTGTATTCGGCTACGACCCTGTCGTATTCGAATACAGGATTGAAATTTTGCCATTGTATTCGCATCTGTATTCGAATACAACACCCTAGTATTCGAATACATAATGCTGATTTTTCACTATTTTAGCTTATGTATTCGAATACAAGGGAGCTGTATTCGAATACAGATTCTTGTTTTCCAGAAATTCAAGTTTTAGACACTGTTTTATGAACTCTAAGAGTTGGGGAAACATTGGAAAGGTTTGTGATAAATTAAAATGGAGTTTTTGAGACAGTTTTGAAGTGGTAATGAGGAACTGCTTGAATGTTTTTATTGATGTGATAATAATGAAATTATTTGGGTTGAGATGGTTTTGGGGAAATGATGGAAAGGCATAATTATGCTGATGTTTGCATACTGTTTTCAGTGAAGAGAAAACATTGCATGTTCATGCATTGCATAGCCAGGTTGTAACACCCCGAGTTTAAAACACAGCGCGGGTGCATTTTTTTTTTTAAAATTAATAATTAAAAAGAGTTTTTCTCAAAATTATTTCAAAAGAATTAAAATAAAGTTCTTCGTAAAATAGTACGTTATAGATTAATCGATGAACGTAAACCAAATACTTCATCAGGATTATCAGTAAGTACTGATCTTGGAAATTAGTTTTTAAACATTAATACATCCCAAAATATCATTGTCATAATACATCAACAGTAAATATCAGAGTACATGGTTCAGCGGAAAATAGTACAAAATTTCCAAAATAAGACAAATTACAATTTCAACCCAAAACCTAATACAATAAGTCTAACTGATCATGCGCTAAAGCTGCAGTAGCACGGATTCCCTCCGCATCCCACGCAAGTCTCTTCTGACTCTACAGCTCGCTTCGATGTAACCTCCTCCTACTCCTCGTACATAGAGGGATCGGTCTCCTCCGAAGTCAAGTCAATACATACTCGTGGCTGCTTTGGCGGTGCCGGAATCTCGTAGCAATCCTCGGAAATCCTAGATGGACCCGGAATCTCAGTCGCTATCGGTCTCTGCTCATCACGCTCCTTTACCGCATCAGACCCATGTATCTCCCTTCCAACCACAGGGTTGGGAGTCACCACTCCTACAGTGGCCTCCGTCTCAACCCTCTCAGCAGACTCCTACAGTGGAAATTATCTTGAATTATGTATTTCCATGTCTGTAGTCGACTACAGATGCAAAGATAGTGTTAAAAATTTCACTGCTGTATTCGAATACGACATGATCGTAGTCGAATACAGATACGAATACAGAAGCCAAAATCTTTCCTCTGTATTCGAATACAGGGGCTCGTATTCGAATACAGGTTTGGAAAACTTTAAAATAAAATAGAAACCTGGAAGGTTGTATTCGAATACACACATGCTGTAGTCGAATACACCTTCGAAAACCAGTGAGAGTTCAACCCTTTTCAAAACTGATTCTTTTAAAACAACAGCCAACGTCAAAAAGATTCTGCACTTTTTCAAGAAAAACCTTTCCTCATTTAAAATCCCTTTTTCTTTAAAAACCATCAACACCACCAGAATCACACAAAACAACCAGAATCAGAATCATCACCAGAACCACACAAAACAACCAAAATCAGAATCATCACCAGAATCCCACAACATAAAACAGAATCAGAACCATTAACATCAGTTTATCCAAAACAGAGACAGATGATCAATCATCATAACATCATGCAACATTTCAGTGTTCTCACTCATCAGAACAAACATGCAACATTTCAGTGTTCTCACTCATCAGAACAAACATGCAACATTTCAGTTTTCTCAAAACACCAGAATGGCATGCAAATACTCAGCTTCATCAAACATCAGGATGACATGCAAGCACTCAGTTTTCTCAATAACAGAATGACATGTAAAACATTTTAGCTTTCATGATACCACAGAAATACTTGCAAACATCACAGAACAACAAACCTCAACAGAATGCATTTTGCATTTTAATGCTATTTTTCAAAACAGTTTTAAGACATGCATTTTAATCATAATTGAAATGGCATGCAAACATTTTCCAGCATTCGCACAGAATGTAAAACAACATATTTTACCAGTAAAAACAGCCAACAACAACTTATCAGAATAATCACTTCTAAAAAAAATGAATTTTCTCTCAAAATGTCATTTTCGAAAACAGCTTTTCATTTAAAAACAGAATTGAAACAACACAATTTATGGCCCTAATGCAGCTAAAAGATGGAAGGTGCCCTTACCCTTGTAGCGTGCTCTGCTATTTCTCTTGTTCCTGCTGCGTTCCCTTTTCTGCGTCTAGAAACAGTGAAGCTGTTCCCTGAGTTTGCTGCTGCAAAACTAGGTTCTTTCTCTTCATATTGAGGTGGTGATTAACTTTACTACTGGGGGTTTTCTGGTTTGATGGTTGGAATTTCAGATAATGTGTTTGAAGGAATTTCCCTCTCTTCAAATTTCAGTTCGGGAATGGCAGAAACAGAGACAGAAATGGGAGAGGAGATGGAGTTGGTACATGCAATATGGGCAGTATGGAGGAAGGAATGGTGTTCTGATTTCACCATCCTTCTCACTCCTATTTATAGACTCTCATGGTGCCACTTCACTTGCCACTTGTCTGATTTTCCAGCTTTTAATTATCTTGCAATTAGCCACTAATCCTTACTTAATGGTCCAATTAATTTAATTCTTCACCCAATAATTTTAATTCATCTTCCAAATAAATATTTATATATATATATTGACTTCAATCATACATATATTAAATATTTACAAAAATTCCCAAAATGCCCTTGACAATAATTCCAAAATTAACATTTAAAATTAAGGGTCTTACACAGGTGGTAACCATGATGGGCCACAGAGTAATGCGTAAAATGTGCTGGTCTGTTGAGCGACTGCACGACTGTTGGTCTGTTGAGCGACTGCACTGGTACTGGTCTGTGAGCGACTGTACCTTGGGATATGTGAAACGTGCTGGTCTGTTGAGTGACTGCACGAGTGCTGGTCTGTTGAGCGACTGCACTAGTGCTGATCTGTGAGAGATTGCACCATGGTCATGTTGGCCATTAAAGTCTAACATATGAAAATCGTGCTGGTCTGTGAGCGACCGCACGTGTGCTGGTGTGTGAGCGACTGCACCTTGGTAATTCCAAGAAGTTTAGTACATGAGCATATACATATTGCATCGGGGTGGTTGACCGGTGGGTCATGATTTGGATATATGTTGATGATTGGAAATTGATGTGTGTAAGTATCTTATAAAATCTGAATTTCTGATGAATAGTTGTGATTGCTGAGTTGATGGTTGTACTTACAACATGTTTTCCATATTAATTGGTTGTTGTTTGAAAAGGCATACATGTCATGAAATTTCAAAATGAGCATCCTTATTTATCATCATTGTTATATGATATGCCATGGATATATTTGTTAATGTTGATATAAATGCTATGTGTTATTTGTTAATTTCGGTCGGTGACCCTTTACTATTATTGTGGAAATTGGGCTTTGCCCTCAGATGATACCGGAACTCGTCCTACCGACGGTTACACTAACGACGGAGACGTCGTTAGTTTCCCCTTATCTTCACGTACGGAGTATTCGTGGACAACGTAGAGGGACGGACCACTGGGGTGAAGATGAGACTTGTGGAGGAGGCGGTGGAAATTACTTGCTACTGTACCTTAGTGCATGATCAAACTAGACTTTTTGTATAGGGCCTAGTGTTGAGGGTTGTATTCACTTATTTTGGGATTATTGTATATTTTCCTTCCGCAACTCTGATAATATTTTAGTTTGGGATAATTGTATATTTTCCGCACTCTGATAAATATTTTGGTGGGTCCAGGATACAATTTTGATGTATCTTTATTTTCGTATATTTTCAAGATTAATTTATAAAACTCATTTACTCGGTTAAGTTATGATGTAATTAATTAATTACGCTCGTTATTTGAAGCACGACGTATTATTTTACGAAATGATTTAATTTTAATTTTTATTTAAACTATCTTGAATTATTTCGGAAAAAGGAAAATCCTTTTATTTATGTATTTCGGTTGAAAAAAAAAATACACTCGCGCTGTGTTTTAAACTCGGGGTGTTACAATCCACTTCTCATGCCTCTAATGTGTGATCATTTCCAATTTCCACGCGTAGGGATCTCGTTGCCTATGAATTCAGTCTTGTTTGCAAAGTTGGAAGATGCATTCAATGTGAGAGTGGTGAGATTGTTCAACTGTTCTAGCCTGCTTTCAAAGGTTAGAAGTTGAGCTTGTAGATCAACCCAATTGAGATTAGTCTCATCAGATAGTTTGACAACTACTAGATTGTAATCTAAATCCAAGCCATTTAGTGTTTGAATCATCAAATCGGACTTTGACATAGGTGCTCTTTCAAGCTTCAGTTTGTCAGCAATATTCATCATTTTGACAAGATATTCCTCTATCTTCAACTCTCATTTCCGAGTGCAATGAAATTCAGATTTAGGTACATGATGCGAGACTTTTTGTGAGCACCAACAAGACTTTGTGCTTCATCCCACAATTGCTTGGATGTTTCACTATGTAGCAGTTGTGTGGCAATGTCTATTGTCATGGAGTTTAACAATCATCCTAACAATTTATGATCTTGTGCTTGCCATTCTTCAAACTTTGGAATGGTTTGCTTGCTTTTGTCTACAATGTTGATGAATTGGTCAACATGTGGTAGTCGAGCCTGCAACCTCTGATGAGTGGTAGAACCAGTGACTTCCATAAGGGATAATTATCTCTGTCCAACTTGACAGAAAAAGTGGATGGGAAGTCATTTTTATGTTTTGTATCTGCAACGAATGACATGGTTGAATTGGATCAATGGATCGAGAGCCTTCAAGCTTAAGTGCTTTGATACTAAGTTAGAATTATCAAGAATGTTATTCAGTCTTTCCTTCTCGTACTGTCTTTAGATATGCACAAGGATGGATCAATTTGATTCAACAATTATGAAGACAATAATTACATGAGTAATAAAAATAAATTGGGCCATTGAATGTAATAAAACTATATACTGTTACAGTAAAAGGGAGTAATGAGATAGCAAAAAGTCAAGATTTCTCTAATTTTGTTGAGATCGATTACTTTGAAGACACTGAGATTACACTCCTTGTCTTGACGGATATGTGCATTATTCTTGAATTAGTACCCACCATATGCATTGACCACCCTTCAAGTGCCAAGATTCAAACTGATATTGATGCTGCAACACATGGTGAGGTTAATGAACCTTTTTTAGTAGGCGATGTTAATATGATAGACATTTGATATTTCAAGTTTTCCTCACCAACAAGCCAAAACTACAGTCTCTCCACTATTAGAACAAGAGGATACCTCCTTGAAAGAGTACTTTCGAAAATGATCAGTATTATGTTTCTACTCGCTCTCGAAGTCCATTTTCCCATGACTCAAACACTTAAAAGGCATCAGAACTCTTAGTAAAACTTAAGGTTTTTTTTTACCAACTCCTACAAATTGTGAAAGAACTACAATACTTGAAGGAATCTCAATGCAGTCAAGCTAGGATTTTCGCAGCTACACATGCATGTCGTTGCCATCAATCTGCGTACTAATGTCCCTTTCATCAGTTCCATTTGGGCAACATTCATTAACTTTATATAGGAATGTAATTAAGTAGAATGTCGAATGCTTTTAATGCCTTGAGGAAGATAAGAAAGTTGATGAAAAGCGTCAAGAGTATCTTACTTAAAAGAAAGAAAAGACATATTAGTTTAATCATACCCTTTAAGAGAAACCCCAGGGTGCTAGGAGTAAGAATATAAAAGTGTTGCAAGATTTGGAAGCTTTGAAGTTGACCACCAGTAGACTTGTGTCAAAATGGAACATGAATATTCCAAAGGGGAGAATATATTTTACATCAATCAACCTCTCAAACAAAAAAAGTACCCGATGACAATCAACAAAAGGTTACCTTTTTTCATCACTACATTTGAAACATTCCAACATTTTTGTTTTCATGTTTCACATGTCTTTTTCACTTTAGTAATTAGTCTGACGAGGTAATAAATTGAGAGTTTAATGTGATAATGTCCAACCTTGATCACATGTTTGTATCTATATATACCATGCTTTACTAGTACATTTCGTAACAGACTCAATGTGTTTTCTTCTTCTTTCTTTCCTCTTCTTTTTTCTCATGTTTCCACCCATGTTTCTCGCTGCACTCCTTTGAAGACATTGTAAGACATATTTTTCCCTTGATATAGCTTATTTTAAGCTCTTTGTCTTGACGGGTAAACTAATCTTAAGGTTTTAACTCTTACATTATGCCTTTAAACAATCTGGCAAGCATGTTTCAGGTTCCATGTTTAAAGGTTGAGGGAGATGTTTATGGCAGTAATACCTCTATGGTTCTGCACGTCTTTCTTTAGGAAACGATTCGCGTTAGGCTCAAATATAAAGGGGCTAGGTAGAGTTATCAAATTGAGACATTATTGTTGTGCCAACTTGACTTTCATTGTGATATTTTTCTTTGATTTTACCCCATCTCCCATATCTTTACATTTTTGTAATGTTCCAACAAATTGTAACTGATATCAAAACATTTAAATAAAAGTTTTCATTTCTTAACATTTCAGTTAACTATTACTTCTCACATAATGGTGTTTATATGGTTTTAAAAAGGTTTAATTGTAGTTTGGTCCCCTAATTTTATCAATTCAATAAATTGGTCCCTCTATTTTAAATGTCCACAATGTTGCTGCCTCGTTCAGATTATTGAACTAAAAAAATAATGATTTGACATATTTTAATTGATGCGGCATATAATTTTATGATATAGAACCATATAGATACATTAACTATTCATATGTCATTAATTAAATTAGAAAAATAAAATAATTCTAAAGTTGAAAGATAAATATTTAGAGGATTTTATTGCAATTTCATGGGTGTTAATTATTCTACATCATGGTATCATATGTTATGTTCTTTAAAGCATGTCACATCACAATTTTTTAGTTAAAAGATCATAATGATGACTAAAACAATCAGATTTTAAAGCATTTGTCTCCTCTAAATTGGGTAGTTGTTAAAGCAAATAGATCAAGGATTGGGATTGTAACCACCCATGACTTGTTATACATGTGGATTTAATATTAACCATTAATTTATCAATCCATGATTGATATGACTCACTTTATTCTCTAAAGTGAATTGTTCACTTTAGAGGAGCCGGATCCGATTTTAAAATAGGGAGATAAATTTCGTAAAATGGTAAAAATAGAGCGACTAAAATTGTGAGAAGTTCCCAAAATTGGTCTTGATTTCTACTTTTTCAAGATAAACCCTTACTTTCCTTCCAATAAGTCCATTCTCATTCATTCTTATTCTTTTTCACATAACCCATTTTTCTTAACAATACTAGATCAGAATGTTTCATATATGTATAGATGAATGTATGTATGTTAGTGCATAAATAGTTTTAGTTACAATATTCTAGTTAAGATTTCGATGATAACGAAACAAACAAACAGAGAACAATTATCTCCTAAATGTATTTGCTAGTGTACAAATTAAGCTCGAAGGCAAATATTTATATTAATGACTATCTATTTTATGAAAGCATAAAGTATGAATAATCGATGTGTTTCTAACACAAATAATATTATCACCTAATAAACAAGTAATTATGTTTACTAATAGAATAAGTCATAATATAACAATAAGGAATATTGCAACAACCATATGATAATCTACTGTTTGAGTGAAAGCGTTAAAAGACAAAGGATGTACAAGTAAAGATATGACCTTCTAATAACAAAGGAAGTGAAAGCTACAATGCTATTTATCTTTGACAAAGATCCATATCGAATCTTTAACTCTAAGAACTAAATTAAGCTCTAAACTAAGCATTTGATAAAGTCAATGTTCTGGTACAAGTTAAATCCCGTTATGAACAAAAAAAAAAGAATGTCCTACACAATTTCACGGTGATTGTAAAAAAGTTTGTCAAAGTTGTGTCTAACTTTGATAAATGCGCTCTTAACGTGCCTCTACTGAACTATCTATTTATACAACCTCAGTTTGATGACTTTGCGTCCGATATTTCTTGTAAACAAGTTGATCGTCTTGTCAACGTTTCAAGTCAACACTGTGATAAAGTCAACATTGTGATAAAATCAATGCTCTGATAGGAAGTCTACACTTCAACATCCTCTGTTTATCATAGTAGACTTATCATTTGATTGAACACGCGCATGAAATCTTCTGATAAGTGTTATTTACTTAGATTTTCTCTCGTAATAGAAGATACGCGAAGTCAATTACGAAGATATATATATATATATATCTAGATATGACTTAAAGACTGATTTTCTCTAAATATTCATTAAAGATCTCCAATGGTAACATTCTTAATAGATAGTTTTCTTAGTATTTAAGTAGAAGCCAATCAATCAATCAAATGAGTGAGACAAAAATGAAAAAGACAATGTATTAAGAAGAATTTATGTAAAAGTCTAGAACACATCAAAAGAAAATAATGAATGAAAAATCCTCTCAATAGATAGTTATTAGAATTGATGTAAATCAGTCAAAGTGTTTTCATACACTTGAATTGATATAGGCGCTGATATGTAGCATCCTCTCAATGGGAGTTAGAATCCTAGAAACAGACTCTGTCAATTTAGACACAAACTGAAAATGATGTAAATCAGCCCGATAGTGGCAACAACTACTTCACCCAAAGAGGTACCAGAAGAGGTATAAAAATATTTGTGAACCTCAACGGTAGCTTGCTTGAAAGTTGAGAAGGGTCCCAATGGTGAGAGCTTGGAGACTCTAAAAGAGGAATACTCAAAGCCTGATTAGGCAGAGTAAATAATACATGTATGCTATTGTTTAAAATAGTAGATTAAGTCCTCGACTGTAGATGCAAAAACTATTTTTAAGGTGAGGACTAGATGTACCAAAAATCTGTTGTGAACTAGTATAAAAATCCTTGTGTTCATTCCCTCTCTTTGTATCCCAATCTAAGTTCTTTATGATTCAACTACATCTTACTAAACCTATTTTATAATCATAAGTTAAAGAACATATTTTTAATTAAGCAATCAAAGTATTTTTCTAAAATGCCAAAATACAATTCAAACACTCATTTCTTGTGTTTTCCGGTAGCTGAAATATGATGATATCTTTGTTTTTCTTTAAGCATGCAAGACAAGAAAGACTTGCATATAAAGAGAAGGAATGAAATGTGACGTCACGTTTTCTCGAAGGAAGACAACATCTAATTGAAGGAAATGGATTTATTAGTTACTCCTTTGTTCTTCTTAGCCTAACATGACTTTCACTGGCATCTGTTAAGCTAAAAAAATTAAATATTGTATCTCCCTTCTATTAGAATATTTATATTATATTATTATTATTTATTACAATAAGTACCTTAGTAGAATTGTGATTATATTAAGAAAAAGCTAAATAGATTTTTGATTCAATAATTAGTTAAATTGTCATTTAAGTGATATGGGCTAAAAACTTATAGGTGGATGTTAGAGTGCCCATTTGGAAATAATGCGTACGCAAGTGGTCATCACCCTATATATATAGGCTATGGTCTCCAATACCATACACACAAAAAAATAGCCTTTTTCTCCCCCATTTGAGGAGCATTCAAGCATCAAGTGTATTGGTTGAGGAAGAACCACAGACTAGCAAGTTCTTGTTGCTCGTCTTTCACTTCATGTCTCAGGATTGCTGTTGGAATAAATTTTGTCATGGATCCAAATACTCTCAAGGCTTCATCGTTAATAGATTAAACATGTTATAGATCATACAACATTCATGCTCACGAGTTTATTGATTTTTGTACTAAAACATAATTGTAATAACAATATGTATTATAGAGCATGTTTTGTGATTATATTAATTCCAATATCTTCTTCTATCTATATTTCTCTGCCTTAACTAGGTTGAGCCCATCACATCATTCTCTCTCTAACCCTTTTGTTCTTTTCCTTCTTTGAGACAAGTGAGAGCATGAATAGATATGAGAGTGTGAAGTTGCTTGTGTTTTTTATTGGTTGGGAGAAGAATGGGTAGTGGTTGGTTGGTTAAGTTTGCATGTAGTTTAATTGGGTGTGGGACATTGGAGTGGGCGTGGGAGTGTTTGTTGAAGAGCGTCTTTTTTTTTCCTTTCTAAATTTGGGATATGTGGATGTTACGTTGAGAATAAGTGAGGGTTGTCAAGTGTTTGTCTCGTATAGGGGATTAGGGAATGAGTAATTGAATATAAATTGTAATTTTTCAATTCCCTCCCTCTTAACTTCTACCCTTTCTAAATTATCTCACCACATTCTCTTAAATTCTAGTTATTCTTTTTAAGACCCAATCTATTGATTTAATATTTTAATTAGACTAAACAAAATTAATTAAATAATCAAGCAAATGAAACATATTAGAATAATAACAAGCAAATGAAAGGAAGTTGGGAATTTCATTTGTCAGAATCTAGACAAATAAAGGTAACCTTTAAGTCCCCTCTAAAACAACTGATCATGAAAACTTCCTTTCAATTGCATCCAATTCAACACATAATTAATCCGTAACATGGATAACCATGAAAAAGCATTCTTTATTAAAGAACTAGGAAAAAATTCATTTTAAGTCCTTCATCAATAAAAAGTTATCCTAACTTTGAAGTATATACAGAAATAAGTTCAATGCTAGACTTTCCACTCTCACCAGAAAACATAGGGAATTTATGAATCTTCATTCTTCTAGAAATTACAAATTTATGCACCCGTTGTGGGCAGGGCTAAGAAAAGTATTTTTGGTTGGCATACCTTGCATCCAAACTAAATTTGATTAATACTTGTTTGATAACTTGGTGAACATTAACTAACGTGTGCTTGATTGACGACATTTTGTCTCAACTAGGGGTGTTCAAAAAAACCAAAATTTGAACCAAACTGCAAAACTGAACTGAACCGAACCAGTTTTTGAATTGATTTTTTAAAATTGAAACTGAACCGAATCGGTTTTTAGTTCTAAAAAAACTGAACCGAATCGGTTTTCAATTAAAAAAAACTGAACCAAACCGGTTTTTGGTTAAAAAACTAGTACCGAATTTATTTTTTAGAAATAATTACGAGTAATTATGTAAAATTTGGCTTATAGAAACAAAAAAATTAAATTAAAACCAATTCGGTTTGGTTTAATTTATTGAACTGAAAACCGATTCGTTTCGATTTTTTAAAACTAAAAACCAGTTCGGTTCAGTTTTCAAATTTTGCCCACCCCTAGTCTCAACCTATCTAGAGAAGATTGTGTACTTTTGCATTTTTTCTATTTAGCACTTGTACATTACCATATTGAAAAGGTTGGTGTTGATTATTATATGTCCTCAATTGCATATTATAATTTTTATTGTAATTAGCATTCATCTCGTAAGGATGTTATATTGCTTAAATCATGTTTCCTTGCCCTTGTTGAGCATTGATTTCTTATGGGTTACAACACCTAATGCTTTATTCAATCTTGCCACTTGAGTGTCCAACGAATCCATTTGTTGAATATGAACATATTCAACATCTTATGATTACTATTATCAACTTGTTGACGAATACTTTTAGATAATCCTACAACATTATGTTGTGGAAGTCTTGTAATGATTGGAAATATTGGATTAACTTTATTATTGTTTTGTCTTATAGATATGGAAAGTCTTTAACTAGGTTATAAAATTTTGGGGCATCCCAAACAATGGTCTAACCACATTTTTCTTTTTATTGGACTACGAAGTTACAAATGGTACCAAAAGCCTTGTAAATTCTCTTGAAACACAAAGCCTTGTAAATTCTCTTGGAACCCAAAGCCTTGTGGTACATATTAAAACTCACAAGCATATCAACAGTTATACCTTGTAAGTTTTCCATACTTTCATTGCCTCAATTAGTTGAAACCTCTCTAATGGAAACGTTAGTATATGCTAATACCACTATAGAACTCATAGGGATTGACATTGATGAACTCACATTATTTACTCACTAGAACTAGTGCCTACAGGAGTTGTCATCGTTTTGGAAAGCATTTTTTTTTACATTTATTGAGAGTATATTCAAAATTTGAAACTTTTCCATTTGTTAAACACATAAAAATCACATCATTGAAATATGTGTAAGACTTTCTAATTTATATAAATAATTTGAATCTATATTTATTTATTGTTTTTGGATAGAGTGTGACTCCTAGTTGGTCGTGCAATCTTTTACTAATTCAAATCTTGTACCGTGGAAGTTGAAGACTAGATGATTGAATTACATTTCCCTTAGAAGGCAAATGCAGTTATATATTTCCAATATTTATACGGAAGGCATTACGTGCGCTGACAAGCTTGCTAATATTGGTTTACACTCGTTGCTTTACTTGGTGTGATTTGTCGCCGCTTTGTATTTGCAATCACCCCCATAAGCTCAACAAAAAGAGAGTTTTGAATTTCAATGTTAATTACAAAGCAACACAAGGTAGCAGAATCACTTATGTCCTTAAAAATACAACTACAAATGCATGACTATGACAACATTAGCAATGCCATTAATATTGTACATGATCAAATTAACTTCAGGTCGATGCCAAATAACCTCTTTAATTGAATGAGCTTTGGGCGGGTGAATGTCAACCTTAAAATACTTAGGGTGTGTTTGGTTCAAGAGAGAGAATGGGTGGGAGAGAGAGATTTTAAAGGAGGGAGAGGAAGGAGGAGAAATAGAGACATGTTTGGTTCAAAAAATGAGATAGGAGAAATTTTTAATGATTTTGAGTTTGGTTTAGGGAGAGATAGGAGATTTTAAAGAGTTATTATATTATTTTGGTTACATCCTTCCCCTCTTAAAATTTAATTGTCAAACACAAAAGGAGAGTTAATAACACGACGACTTTCTTTGTTTGTACCTTCAATAGTGCCTATCTATAACAACAATGTTTTTAAGGATATATTTCTTAAGCAACTTCTTTACCGCTACAACATTTTCCACCGATTGAGCAATTTCATGACCATTAGAACAACAATTGTCTATGGAATGTCGTACAACCTTAAAGGATTCACCAAATAATGGTAATTTTTCGTAATCAATGTAAACAAAAAATGCATACCGGTCACGTTCAACAAGAATGTGATCTCTCAGTTCTTGTATCATATCCAAATCGACCAAGACTCGTGCGAAATGTCCCTGTGTTGTGAGTTGGTTGCCTCGTCAAGAGATAATGGAGTGCCAATACCTGAAGCGATTGCAAAAATGATCTTTGCCCTCCGTTATTCTTGAGGCAGATTGTAGATACAAATCCAACATTGTGCCTTTGTATTTCTTACCAAATTCAAACTGAAATCTTTCGTCCAATAAAAAACATGAACAAGAATATGTTTAAATTTCACGTTCCAACTGTTCGAATACTTTGCAACACCTCGATAGAAGCAAAAGAGAACTCATAAAATCCTTTCTCGAGGGGAGCAACCTACCATGAACCAATTTGGCATATCATCGTGGAATATAGTGACTCCACCATGAAGGTTATTCTTGCAACTTATCAAACCTAATTAATATTTATCTTTTGAAATTTTAACAAGGAGATTTGACTAGTTAATAGAGTTTTTAATACTCGTCAAACCTCTTTTTGACACTTTCTTATTCATTGGGCAACATTATACTTTTTTCCCTCTAACCAGTTACCGACTAAGCCAAGCCAAAGCCGGCAACATTGTTCTCTCTTCTAACCAAAAGGTTTTTTCATCAGCTTCAACTAGAGCTGTCAATTTGTCAAGCCCCCTTTATATTGGCCCCAACCCGCATATTGGAGGGGGCCAAGAAATCTTATAATAAGAAGGCCCCTTAAAAGAAAGCCCCCAATGTAAAAACGCCCCCAAAATTATGTGGGCTTACAGGGCCCATAGGCCCATTAAAAAAATCAACTATTTTTTTAAAATAAAAAATATTTCAATTTTTTTTTTGATTTTTTTTGATTTTTTTTTAATTTTTTTTCTTCCGATTTTTATGGTATCCTCATCGAAAGTTTAATAAAGCACAACAACTACTCCATACAATTTTATGAGTTTTCACTACACAAAATAGTATATTTTAGTTTTTACAAGGGGAATGATACAAACAAATAAATTCATCATCAAAGTAATGAGCCATTTGTTGCTGTAATTGGATTTGTTGTAATTGCTTCAACTATGACACTTTACCTCACTTCAAAGTTCAAACCCATCCAATTCTTCCATTTCATCTCCCTTTCTTAGATTCAATTCAAACTAAAACAATAACAATAACAACCAACCGAAATACCCTTCTTCCACAAGTCTTAACTTTAGTTCACCGGAATCAAATACAATGCATTGGAATAATAGCTTCCTCAATTATGCTACACAGAATTAATCATATAACAGCAGGAACAATAATCTCAGCACTTTAAAATTTGGTAAACCAAATACAATGGAAAGTATATACCAATCATACATGCAAAAAAACAACAATTCAAACATTTCTCATCATGGTTTACAAGATAGTACTATATCTACAACAGAGGAAGAGTAGTATTTTAGATGAAGAATCTGCTGAGAAACAGAGGAAGAAGAATGCAAATGATGAAAGCTTTTACAACTTTTTTTAGATGCCCAATAGAAGCAAAATACCAACGTCGAATTCAGTACTTCAATTAATACAAAATTTAAAGATTTGAATTTAGGGATCGGTTCAAGGAGGAAGGCAGAGCCAAAAAAATCCAAAAGTAGAGTCTATTAAATCCCACCTGAGTTAACAAATTCCCAACCACCGCAAGGTCACGGCAAAATACACCCTGAAGCACAGCAGGATTCACATGACAAGATGATATCTGAGACTGAGACTGACATGTTTCTTCAACCTTATTATTATTATTCATCAACTCAGTTTCATTTGTTTTCTTCATTACTTGAGTTGCAGCTACTTGTGCTGCTGCTGCAGCAGCAACATTTGCATTCTTCTTCCTCTGTTTCTCAGCAGATTCTTCATCTAAAATATTATTCATCAACATGATGAGAAAGATATTACCATCATCAACAATTTCAAATATAACAAGTAATCATGCAAACGTCTATTACAAAGAGCAAGAGCCAATAGGTTTTGTCACACAACTAACAAGTCAAACCAATTGAAACGAGGCAGTGTCTTTTCATCCATAAGCCTCATGGGTCAAGGATAATAGTATTAGATTCATCCTCACAAATAGAAGCATTGTATCCATCCTCATCTTCAAAACAAAACCAATAGAAAAAATTAGATAATTAATCATGAGATATTTTTGTAAGATTAAAAAATTAGAATACTAACTGTTACCATTCAGATTTTCAGAAAATCCATGTAACCAATTTCGAGTGCAAATCAACTTAGCACATCTCGTGCCATTAAGGAGAGTACAGGATACTTTTTCTCATTAACCTTCCAGTAAAGTACCTCAAAATCTTCATAGTGTTCTTCATCAACTTCAATTGACTTTTCTTCAAGATATACATCTAATTCACTCTTCCCATTGTTAGATGTAGGTTGATTCTGAAAAGTTTTAAAACCCTATAATATATAGGAAATCAATATCATTATCAGTAATCTAAAAACAAGAAGATTGAAATAAAATAAAGTTAATTACTATTTTAGGATAAAAAATCTCATACTTATGATTTTACATTTCTTAGTCTTACTTCCCTCTCTAGATGACTTTGACAATGAGTTGGAATCTTGGGATGATTGAGAGAGGACAATACTTTGATTATTGAAAATGCTCACATATTCTTGATAAAGCACTTTAAATTTGTCCTCCATATTCTTAAGCTTAATGTTGCAAGTTGAAGCATCAAGAGTAGTGTAACAATACTTCAAAAATGGAACCTTCAAGCGTGGGTCAAGAATAACTGCAAAGGCTAGTACTACACTATAATCTTTCCAATATTTGTCAAATTTTGTTTTCATATCTACACCTTTCTTCTTTATAACATCATCAACTCTATCTTGGTTTTCTTCTAAGATGCACTGTATTTTCCACACTTGCATAAAATACAAGTTTGAAGTTGGATATGATGATCTTGAGATCAATTTTGTGATTTCATAAAATGGTTCTAAGATATCACATATGTTTTCCCCCATTTCCCATTCCTCATCAGATGGACAGTGTTTATAATTCCTATCTGCCACCTGTAAATACTCAAATGCTTTTCTATATTTTAAGGCACTTTCAAGCATTAAATATGTGCTATTCCACCTTGTAGACACATCTAATCTTAAACCACTGCTAATGCTTATTCCCGCATCATTAACACAATCTTTAAACTTGATCATCCTTCCATCAGAACCTTTAATATACTTGACACTTTCTCTAATTTTCTTGAGTGATTCATTGGCCACTTTTAAACCCTCTTGAACAATTAAGTTGAGTATATGGGTTGAACATCGAATATGGAAATACTCGCCATCACATAGCAAATTGCTTTGTACACATAGATGTTTTTTCAAATGGTCTTGCATGTTATCATTGGAAGAGGCATTATCCAAAGTAATAAAAAATATTTTCTTATCTATTCCCCATTGCTTTAAGCAAACAAACAAAGTGGCTTCCAATACAATACCATTGTGTGGAGGTTTCATTCGACAAAAGTTGAGAACACGACTAGTTAACTTCCAATGTTCATCAACATAATGAACGATTAAACAAATATAACCCTCACTAGTAGACGCTGTCCAAACATCTAAAGTAAGACAAATTCTATTTGGAATCCTAACCATGAGATCCTTAAGCTTAGTTTTCTCATTGTTATATATTTTCTCAATATCCGACACAATGGTATTCCTAGAGACCATTTTAGCATAAGGATTTAAATAATGCACCCATACTCGAATTTTCTCATACTCAACAAAGCTAAAAGGAAGATCATGTGCAATAATAGCTTCAGCAAGCAAATCACGATGGGTTTTTTGGTTGATTCTAAATACAACAAAAAGAGCTTCATCAACCACTTCATGTTCTACAATTCACATTTATATCAATAGACTCCATACTATAATCTAAAAGGAAGTAATGAAGTTCCTATGCATTTAAACAAATAACATGCAATTAAACAGTCTCATAGATGATCAGTTTGAATAAATGCATCTAAACACAAATCAACATACAATTAATAAAAATTTTATGATATGCATAAATAGTCTCAACTCTTAAACTAAAATAATCTTATGTGTTAGAAAACTTAGGTTCTGGAGATTGTTGAGATTTGAATTTATTATGTGACATGCAAAGATGCAAACAGCATGGCAAGTTACAAAATCTGGCAAAAATGTAGAAGGATTAATGGACAAATATGATTAACCTGCGCATTCAAATTGCATAGTTTTCAAATTACTTTATCTATCTGATTAGCTGCAGAACATAGTTTATCCTTGGAATTGTGAAATGATCAGAATATAAATTTTTAACAAATTAATTCAACACGGATCATCCCCTTTAAAGATATCTTACAAGTTTCAACAATGTTAGGTTAATAAACCACAGCAGTTTTGGGGAGGGTCCATGCACAAAAATAATTTTTGCCTTTAGAATTTAGGTATTATCATAACAATGTTAGGTCTCAACATGGATATTAAACCGATTCTGAAAAGGGAGACTGTGCACAAGGCAACCACCATTGTGGGGTGGCGGGTGTGGGGAGGGTCAAAGGTATGCAGTCTCCACCATAGGCAAAGGTTTTGCACAGCTAGAACCTATGCCTACACAGTCACAGTGCAGTAATCTTGTCCTTGCATTAAGGCTAACAGCTCACCCTCTAAACCAATGGTATGAAACTTAAACATAAAACATCATAAATTCTCAAAGTCCACTCCTATTTACCTGTAACAATGCAAAGATTTGGTGGTCGAGTACATGCACCAATGAACTGAACAACGTTCTTGTGTCGAGTCTTCCTGCAGCCAAAGATAAACCATAATTGGTAAAGAAAGAATTGTTATGCACAAGGATACCATATCACTAAAATTAACTAGGATAAAAAGGACAAATACACAAACTAGTGAAATAGTCATAACAGAAATACATTACAATATGAAAAATCTTGAATATCAGTAAAACAAATAAGCTTGTAAGTCATGAAATTAATGAATCTACAACACTTGGATTAACCATATAATCAAGAAACATATTAGCATCTAAACAACATTTTCAAGTTTGATTAAATTCAACTATGTAACTTTATTCCTACTCTAAGTCAAAAAAAAGATGAACATGTTACCAAATCACCCCAACAAGCATGATTTTCAAATCCCATCTAACAAAATCTTCCAAATCCAAAATCATTCATCGCTGTTCCTTCTAACCAAAGCAAAATAGCCCAAAACAGCACAAATTGCAGCCACAACATCCCCTTTCTTAAGCAAAATCTTAATAACAAAACAAAAAATTTCACTAGTAAAATTTCACCAAAGCAACAACCATTGAAAGCATCTCAAAAACATTACCAAGAAGCACAGATGAATAAAGTGTAGAACTCAAAATAAATTGAATCTCAACAACAAAAGAGTAGAATGAAGAATGATACCTCAACAAAATGAAACAGAGATGGTGGCGAGCCGTCAGGGTGGCGAACACAAGAAGACCGAGTCGTGATGGTGGCGAACACAAGAAGCGTGAACCGTGACAGTGGTCGGACGAACAGAGGAGAAACTGGACTGATCGCCGCTAGAGTTCTGCTAGGGTTCCATAGACATTGGACAAGCTGAAATGAATTATGAGAGTGAAAAACCGAAAACGTGAAATGGGCCATAGGCCCCCCAGCCTAGGTCCACAAAAACTAAAAAATAGGGGGCTGGGGCCAAAAAAAAATTTCATTATAAGGGGCTTAAAATTTGGGGCCTAATAAGATATTTATTAAAGGGGGCTTTGAGTTTGAGGGCTTTTTTGACAGCTTTAGCTTCAACAAGATGCACGTCCACTTTGCCCTTTATCTTGGGCGTTTCCACCAACATCAACCCCACCAACGTCGTAATTGGCATCAACAGTCCGAGAGTCTTTTAAGGATTGTAAATTTGAAATTTCTATGGGTATATTGATTTCTGGATTTGCTGCAGAACAAAATAATCCTTGCGAATTTTGTTTCCCTTTTCATTTTGAGGAAAAGTTCAACCAAGGGACTTACTATCAATGTCAAGTTATTTCTTGTTAATTAGAGCACTCCTACTATTATACTTCCTTGTTTAATAGTATGTATTTTTATTTTATTTTATTTCTACGAAGGCATGCGTTCCAAAATTTGAGAGAAAAAAAATTGCAAAGGCCTTAGAATTCGCTTAATCGGCTAAATAGGTTACCGATCAGAGGGTTTTGAAAAAAGAATGATGTAGCTTAATAAATAAGTGTTAAAAAGAGAGTACTTGAGAGGTTGTCAAGTTTAGAATTTAACAACAACAAAAATTAAAATTTAATATGATAATAACTATAGTATTAATAAAAACATTATATATTTATTTAAATAGTTTGTTTTTATAATAATCGATCTTATCTATTTAAAAAATAAAATTGACCTGACGTAAATTAAACCTCAAACCTCTGTAAATTAATCTGGCCTATTTTCATCTTTACACACAACCTCCAGTGATGATTTCATTTCTCATGTTCCAAACCGACCATATCATTGCCAACAATACCTAATGTTTTACTCTCTTTCCTTTTTTTTTTTTATTTACGAATTCACCAAAATTCTTCAAATGGTGAATGATATTATCCTATAAATAACTGTTTTACCTACGGATTTACCTGAGAATATTTTCGTAGGTAATACATTAGGGTAGCTTTTTATTTGTTGGGGATTTACAAGAGATTTCTTATTCGCAGCATACGCCATCTTTTTTCTAAGGATTTTCATTCAGATAACATTTCGCAGGAAAACCCTGCAGCAAATTCTGTACGAAATTACGCAGCTGCATTTCCCGCAGAATTTTTTTGCCAATTTCTATGTTTTTATTTTGTTATAAATAAAGTAAATGTTGTGGTTTTGGTTGTCTCTACTTCTGGTTGCCTCCGGTTTTGATTGCCTCTAGTTCTAAAATATGGTTAAAAGTCATTGACATGTTATTCAACTATTGATGATTTAATTTGATAGTACCAAAACATATTTTCATAATAAATAAATTGTTTTCATAATTAAAATTGGTTTAATTCCAGTTTTAGTCCATTTATTATTATGAATTCACGAAATTGGTCTATCTATGTTAAAAGTCATCAGTTTTGATCATTCTCCTAGATTTTTTAACTAAAAAAATGATGATTTCACGAAAAAAACAATTTCTTCTTAATTATCTACTGATATAAGCACTTGCAAGACTATTCAAGAGAGTTTATGACATATCAACAACTTACATATTGGCAGCATTCAAAATATCTTACCCCTTTCCCAATGATTTCAGTTTAACATCTAAGTATGGTTAACTATCATTTTAGTTCTTAAAAATATACATGAAATATATAATTTATTATCAAAAGATATATGAAAGATACAATTTACATAAACTAAATTGAGCTGGACGAAAATGATTATAGCTATGGTTTCAATTATTAAAATGATAATTCAATATTAACATTCTATAAATTTTAATTAATAGGAACTTATACTTAACAAATTGAGAGTGATATAATGTTAGTGAAAGAGGGCCAATAAACTCAAATCTAAATGCAAATCAATAATACCTTGATAAACCCTAAACTCAAAATCTCAAAAATCTCAATTCTCCTGTCATCAGTCATCACTGCTCACCTGCAACAGTCTCCCAGGCGCCATCTCGCCGCCGAGACCTTTCTTCTTCTTTCTCCCTCGGCGCGCATATTTTTCTTCTTTCTGCCTCCAGTACATTGGTTTTTCATCAATGCATCTGGTTGTTGTCTTTTAATGATTTTTTTTGTTAGAAATTGAAGAATTTAGAGAATCTAGACAAATAAAATGTCTGCTTCTTTTTATGTGAAAATTATATTTATCTTTCAAGATTTACGCAATATTATTTGAACACCTTAGAATTCTCCAGTGTCATTGCCGCCTAACCAGTATGAAATTAAATATAAATGTAGTTCAAAGATGACTAAGTCAATATTAACAACAACAAAAAACTGTCTTATCTAAACTGGACAGATGATTTAACAAATTAAACAATATTTTACTATAACACTAGTAATTTAGAATAGCTATGAATCGATAGGGAAAGCTAATTAATATGATGCAAATAAATCCTCTTCTGTATGCAGAAAATGGACTAGAGTTACCTACAACACTAAAAAATCAAGAATTATAGTACTTCAGTTACAAAGTTCTGGATTAAATGTTAAAATCCTACACAACACTCTTAGTAAACTCACTGCACTTCAGAATTTGAGTAATTAACTATCGGGCATTTAATTAAGATGTATCTTGTAAGACCCTTAAATTTAAAATTAAATTATGGATTTAATATTAAGTGTATTTTGGGGAATAATTGTAAAATATTTAATAAATGTATATTTTGTGTAAATATATATATAAATATTTATTTTGGAGGTTGAATTAAAATTATTGGATGAAGGATAAACTAAATTTAATTACGAGTAATTCAATTATCGGGCAGTTAATTACAATGTTATCTGCTAATTTCGACGAGACTGGTTAAGTGCTGGAGGGTCAAACAATATTATAATATTGATGTGTTGGGTGAGGTGGCACCTATGTGTGTATATATAGTTGGGAGAGGGCAGAAAAGAAGGAACACAAACACATTTCCTCCTCCCTTACTGCATGAAACAGTACCATTCTTCTTCCTCTTCCCATTCTGTTTCCCGTTCATTGAAAGAAAAAAAAAAGTTGCTCAAAAGTGAAATTACTTGGAAATTCGAGCCCCGAAACACCAAGTGCCCTGAACAAAAGTTGTTCCTCTCCTCATTACGGAGCTAGAGAACCCACTTTGGTAGCGGCAAACGCAAACGGAAACTTCGCCGACTTTTGTCGCGGAAACGTGAATGGGAGCAGAAACGTAATAGAGGTAACGAGCACCTTCCACTTTCCAGTCGCATTTTAGGGCTGTAAATGCATGATTGATGTGTGGTTATATTTGAGTTTCTGGTTTGAAAAACGAAACTGTTGTGCATGTTGTTATAAAATGCGAAAAATGCATTACGTTGATGTTATGATGATTCTGTGATGTTTGCTGCTTTGGCTGATACAACATTGCTGTTTTGGTTGTGTGGGAATACTGGAAAATGCTTTGCATGTTGTTTTGGTTGTGTAAGGATACTGGAAAATACTTTGCATGTTGTTTTGGGAATGATCAAAATGCAAACGTAAAAAAATGGCTGTTCTGTTTTGTGGTTGACATTCTATTTTGGTCGTTAAAGCAAAACTATGAGATTGTTCTGGTGTGGGTGAAAAATGGTGGAAGTGTTTTTTTTCTGGAAAACCTGTTGTTGATGAAAAATGTTCTGAGTTTTGTGGTTAAAGAAAAACAGTGAGGTTATTCTGGTGGTGACGATTCTGTTTTTCTGTTGTGTTGTTAAAAATCTGTATTTGATTTTGCTGATGGTGATTTTTAAAGGAGAAGGATTTTAAATGGGTGAAGGTGTTTTTCGAAAATCTGTTGTTGATGAAAAAATGTTTTAAGGTTTGTGATTTCAAAAGAGTGGTGATTTTGTTTTGGTGTTGTGTTGGTTTTTCAAAGAAAAGAATTTGAAAACGTGTTGAAGTTTTCCGTAAAATTTCACTGAATTCGAAGGTATATTCGAATACGGCATGAGTGTATTCGAATACAGCCTGCAAAACTGTTGTTTTATTCAAATTTTCGAACTTGTATTCGAATAGGGGCCTCTGTATTCGAATACAGATAACGGATTTTTGCTTCTGACTTAGCATCTGTATTCGGCTACGACCATGTCGTATTCGAATACAGGATTGCAATTTTGCCACTGTATTCGCATCTGTATTCGAATACAACACCCTCGTATTCGAATACAGAATGTTGATTTTTCACTATTTTAGCTTATGTATTCGAATACAAGGGAGATGTATTCGAATACAGATTCTTTTTTTCCAGAAATTCTATTTTTAAACATTGTATTATAAACTTTAAGAGTTGGGGAACATTGGGAAGGTTTGTGATGAATTAAAATGGAGTTTTGAGACGGTTTGAGGTGGTGATGATCAGGTTCTTGAATTCCTTATTGATGTTGTGAAAAGTGCTGCCTTTGCATTGTTTTAGGTTCTGTATTCGAATACATTGTATTCGAGTACAGAGTGTTGATTTTGCAATGTTTTCACTTCTGTATTCGAATACAAGAGAGCTGTATTCGAATACAGACTGTTCTTTTTAAGAAATCTCAGTTTTAAACATGTGTTTATGAACTTTAAGAGTTGGGGAAACATTGGGAAGACTTGTGATGAATTAAAATGGAGTTTTTGAGATAGTGTGTCGTGGTAATGATGAGGTGCTTGAATTCTTTGTTGATGTGATAATAATGAAATTATTTGGGTTGAGATGGTTTTGAGGAAATGATGGAATAGCTGAATTTTTGCTGATGTTTGCATACTGTTTTCAGTGAAGAGAAAACATTACATGTCCATGCATTGCATAGTCAAGTGGTGACCGCGATGGGCCACAGAGTTGATGCGGTGACTGTGATGGGCCACGAAGTTAAGTAGTAACCATGGGTTATAGAATAGTTCCGCGTGTATTAGACGGTCTGTTCTATCCGGGGTCAGAGTAGTTCCGCGTGTATTAGACGGTCTATTCTACTTGGGTTACGGAGTGGTTCCGCGTGTATTAGACGGTCCATTCTATCCGTGCGAGGATTTCACTTCTGTATGTTCTCGCCTGTGAATGGCTAACATACGTGAAACGTGCTGGTCTGTGAGCGACTGCACGTGTGCTGGTCTGTGAGCGACTGTACCTTGGTATACGTAAAAAGGTGTTGGTCTGTGAGCGACTGCACGAGTGCTGGTCTGTGAGCGACTGCACTGGTGCTGATCTGTGAGAGATTGCACCATGGTCATGTTGGCCATTAAAGTCTAACTTATATAAATCGTGCTGGTCCGTGAGAGACTGCATGTGTGTTGGTCTGTGAGCGACTGCACCTTGGTAATTCCAAGAAGTTGAGTACATGAGCATATACATATTGCATCGGGGTGGTTGACCAGTGAATTATGATTGGATATGATGTTGACGGGTGAAAATCAATGTATGTAAGTACCTTATGAAATTTTGAATTTCTGATGAATTGGTGTGATTGTTGAATTGATATTTGTACTTACAACTTGATTTTTATATTAAATTGGTTGCTTTTTGAAAAGGTATAAATGTCATATAATTTCAAAATGAGCATCCTTATTTATCATCATTTTATATAACATGACATGAATATGCTTGTTATTATTGACATAAATGTTATGTAGTATTTCTTAACAACGACGGACCGACGGTTACACTAACGACGAAGACGTCGTTAGTTTCCCCTGATCTTCACATACGGAGTATTCGTGGATAACGTAGAGGGACGGAAAGCTGGGGTGAAGACGAGACTTGTGGAGGAGGCGGTGGAAATCACTTGCTACTGTAGCTTAGTGCATTTACTTATTTTGGGCTGCATTTTGGGCTACGAGACTAGACTTTTTGTATAGGGCCTAGTGTTGAGGGCTGCATTTACTTATTTTGGGATTATTGTATATTTTCTTTCCGCAACTCTGATAATATTTTGGTTTGGGATAATTGTATATTTTCCGCACTCTGATAAATATTTTGGTGGGTCCAGGATACAGCTTTTGGATGTATTTTATTTTGGTATATTTTGAAGATTAAATTTCCAAAAATATCTTACTTGATTTCAATCACGGTGTAATTAATTAAATACTTTTGTCGTTTTGGATCACGATAAATTATTTTAAGAAATGACTTAATTTTATTTTAAATCCTTATAATTAATTTGAAAACAATTTTAATTTTATTTTAATTCTCTTGAATTAATTCAAAAATTATTTTATTTAATTACTTCGTTGAAAAAAAAATACATTCGCGTTGTGTTTTAAACTCGGGGTGTTACAGTTTGGTATCAGATCATTTGGTTAAAGTTTTGGGTTAAAGCTCTAGTATAATTATTGGTTTTGAGTCATTATCTGATCATGCATAGGAGCAAGTAGTTAAAGTGTCAAGTCTTGTGTAAGTTGTGGTGAGACTGAAGTGATGATGGTTTTCTAGGAAACAATGCCTCCAAGAAGAGGCGACACTGCAAGAGCCAACGTCAGCCGGGAGGATAGGATGGCTGAAGCAATGAATAACATGGTTGCGTCTGTTGCTGCACAGACGGCTGCGAAGACTCAACGTGATCTAGAGAAAAGAGAAAGAGAGATTCATGATGCTGAATCAAGAGGACTAGACGATTTTCGTCGTCATAATCCACCAAAGTTCAAGGGTGATGAGGGTCCAGAGAGAGCGGACCAATGGATTCAGGAGATGGAGAAAATCTTGAAAAGATTTATTGTCAGGCAGCGGTAAGGGTCAACTATGGTACATATCTGCTGATAGGAGATGCAGAGTATTGGTGGAGGAGTACAAGGTTACTGATGGGGTCAGATCATGAGGAGGTGAACTGGGAGTCGTTCAAAAAGAAGTTTTTGGACAAATACTTCCTGATGAGTACTAGGACTAAGTTGGGTGACAATTTTCTAAAATTACACCAAGGAAACATGACAGTGGGTGAATATGCAGCTAAGTTTGAATCTTTGTCGAGGCTCAGATTTTTCCGTGAAGAGGTGGATGAACAGTTTGTGTCATCGTTTCCAAGGTGGGCTGAAGTATGAAATTCAAGACTCAGTCTTACCATTGGGAATTCAACATTTCAAAGTCTTAGTGGAGAAATGCAGAGAGGTTGAGGATATGAAGAACAAGAGGGCCAACCGAGGAGGTAACTTTAATTCAGGAGGGCCCAGCCGGATGAATTATGAGAATCATAAGGGAAAACAAGTTGCTAAGCCATATAATCGGCCACAGAACAACAATAGAGGCTAGAATCGGCCGGGAAATCAAAATTTTGGAAGGCAATTAGGACAAAGGGTTCGATGTTTCCGATGTGGAAAAGAGGGACACTATGCTACTGCTTGTACCACTATGAGTCCTTCCTGCTACAATTGCCAGAAGCCAAGACATTTTGCTAGGGATTGCAAGCCTCCAAAGGTGGAACCAACTGTGAACACGACTAGGGCTACTCGTCCTACTGCTAAGGGCCGCGTCTATCACATGGGTGCGGAAGCTGGGAATCAAGCTCCTAATTTAATCCAGCGAGATTGCGAGATTGCAGGTAACATACTAACTACACTTTTTGATTCGGGGGCAACCCATTCTTTCATTGCTATGGACTGTGTGAATCGTTTGAAGTTATGTGTGTCTGCTTTGCCTTTTGATTTGGTTGTTTCCACACCTGCTAAGACTTTGACCGTAAATTCTGCATGTTTACACTGTCCTGTAATGATTCAGAATAGAGATTTCTTGGTTAATTTAACCTATCTACCCCTACAATCACTCGAGATCATTCTCGACATGGATTGGATGTCATATAATTACGTAGTCTTGGAGTGTGCTCGTAAATTAGTTCTTTTCCCCGAACCTGGAGTCGTTTGGTATTTGGCTGCTAACAAACTCGAAGTATCTCTGAGAGAAGGAACTCATGAATTTTTATCATTGGCTAATGTGGAGACCAAGATGGATGTGAACATAGAAGATGTGGTGTTAGTCAAAGAATATCCGGACGTATTTCCAACAGAAATTCCAAGATTACCCCCGATAAGAGAGGTGGAGTTCTTCATTGATTTACACCCAGGAACTGGACCTATTTCAGTTGCGCCGTATCGGATGTCGCCATTCGAATTAAGCGAGCTTAAGGGTCAAATTGAAGGTTTGTTGGAGAAAGGATTTATCAGACCAAGTGTGTCGCCATGGGGAGCTCCGGTATTGTTGGTTAAGAAGAAGGATGGAAGTTCGCGCTTATATGTGGATTATAGGCAACTTAACAAGGTAACTATTAACAATCGTTATCCTTTGCCACGCATCGATGATTTGATGGACCAATTGAGAGGAGCCGCGGTGTTTTCAAAGATCAATTTGATGTCAGGACACCATCAGATTCGGGTAAGAGAAGGAGTTATTCAAAAGACTGCTTTCAGGACCCGTTACGGACATTATGAATATCTCGTTATGCCATTTGGAGATACGAATGCACCATCGATTTTTATGGATTATATGAATAGAATCTTTAGCCCATTTCTAGATAAAATTGTGGTGGTGTTCATCGATGATAATTTGATTTATTCAAAGGATAAAGAAGAGCATGGAGAGCACCTATGCCAAGTTCTTGAAGTCTTTCGCGAGAAGCAATTGTATGCCAATTTGTCGAAGTGCGAGTTTTGGCTAGAGGAAGTGAACTTCTTGGGACCTGTGATAACAAAAGAAGGAATCGATGTGGATCCGACAAAGATTGAGACAATTCTTTCCTGGAAACAGCCCCAGACTATCACAGACATACGAAGTTTTGTCGGACTGGCAGGATACTACAGGAGATTTATTGAAGGATTTGCTAAGACTGTAGCTGCTTTGACACAACTCACCAGAAAGAATCAGCCGTTTGCATGGACGAAGAAGTGTGAGGAAAGTTTTCAGTTGCTTAAGGAAAAGTTGACAACCTCACCAGTATTGGTCTTGCCACAGCCAGAGGAACCATATGAGGTTTACTGTGATGCATCTGACCAAGGTTTGGGATGTGTTTTGATGCAACACAAGAAAGTTGTAGCTTACGCCTCAAGGCAGTTGAAAACTCACGAACGAAACTATTCTACTCATGATTTAGAGCTTGCTGCAGTAGTGTTTGCATTAAAGGTCTGGAGGCACTACTTATATGGATGCACGTTCACAGTATTCAGTGACCATAAAAGTTTGAAATATTTGTTCGATCAGAAAGAATTAAACATGCGTCAGAGAAGATGGATGGAGACTCTCAAAGATTTTACATTGCAATACCACCCTAGGAAAGCCAATGTGGTGGCTGATGCATTGAGTATGAAAAGTGTATCAGTATCTTCAATGGTAATGGCCAGACAACAAGAGTTGTGGGAAGCATTTAGAGATCTACACTTGGATGTAGAGTTTGCACTAGGAATTTTAAAGTGTGGAATGATAACAATTTCGAGTGGTTTGCTTAAGGAGATTGCAAACTTGCAAGATGACGCAGTAATCCAAGAAAAGAGGAACCTGATAGTGCAAGGAAAGACCATTGAGTTCAGGATCGGACCAGGTAATATTCTGAGATGTAATGGAAGGATTTGTGTACCGGCCGTTGCAGATATGAGGAGAACAATTTTGGAAGACGCTCATAAGAGTAAGTTGAGTATTCTTCCTGGAGCGACCAAGATGTACCAGGACTTAAGACAGAATTACTGGTGGCCAGGAATGAAGAGGGACGTAGCGGAGTATGTATCGGCTTGTTTAACTTGTCAGAAAGCAAAAGTGGAACATCAACGACCTGCTGGAATGTTGCAACCTTTGGATATACCGGAATGGAAGTGGGATAGCATTTCCATGGATTTTATAACCGGATTGTACAAGACAAGGAAAAAGAATGATTCGATTTGGGTAATAGTGGATCGATTGACAAAATCCGCACATTTCTTACCGGTAAGGACCACTTATAAAGTAGATAAGCTGACGGAAATCTACATTGCTGAAATCGTGAGATTACACGGAATTCCATCGAGTATAGTATCGGACCGTGACCCAAAGTTCACATCTCATTTTTGGGGAGCGCTGCATGAAGCATTGAGAACGAAACTGAAATTGAGTTCAGCTTACCATCCGCAAACAGACAGACAGACTGAGAGAACAAATCAGTCCTTGGAAGACCTATTGAGAGCATGCGTGTTGGATGATAGAGGAAACTGGGATGAGGTATTGCCATTGATTGAGTTTACTTACAACAATAGTTTTCACCCAAGTATCGGAATGGCACCCTATGAGGCTTTATATGGACGCAAGTGTCAGACGCCTTTATGCTGGTATAAGGACGAAGAAAGTATGATTGTTGGACCTGAGATGGTGGAACAGACCACAGAGAAAATCAAAAGGATACAAGAGAAAATGAAGATTTCATAGGATCGTCAGAAGAGTTATGCGGTCAAGCGTTGCAGACCTTTGGAATTCATGCAGGGTGATCATGTATTTCTAAGGGTCACGCCTACAACTGGAGTTGGCAGAGCTATTAAGTCGAGGAAGTTGACTCCGAAATTTATTGGACCATACCAGATTACTGCACGAATTGGACCAGTGGCTTATCAAATTGCTTTACCTCAAATACTGTCCAATATTCACGACGTATTTCACGTGTCGCAGTTAGGAAAATACATTTCGGATCCATCTACTGTCCAACTAAAGGATAACCTGTCATTTGAAGTATTCCCCGTAAGGACTGAAGACAGGAAGATTAAACAGTTGAGGAACTAAGAAGTCCCACTAGTCAAAGTGATTTGGAATCCGACTACTGGAGACGCGACTTGGGAACTGGAGAGTAAGATGAGGGAACAATATCCTCAGTTGTTTATTAACATGTAGCTTTGAGGACGAAACTAATTTAAGGGGGGTAGTAATGTAAGACCCTTAAATGTAAAATTAAATTATGGATTTAATATTAAGTGTATTTTGGGGAATAATTGTAAAATATTTAATATATGTATATTTTGTGTAAATATATATATAAATATTTATTTTCGATGTTGAATTAAAATTATTGGATGAAGGATAAACTAAATTTAATTACGAGTAATTAAATTATCGGGCAGTTAATTAAGATGTTATCTGCTAATTTCGACGAGACTGGTTAGGATCAAACAATATTATAATATTGATGTGTTTGGTGAGGTGGCACCTATGTTTCTATATATAGTTGGGAGAGGGCACAACAGAAGGAACACAAACACATTTCCTCCTCCCTTAGTACATGAAACTGTACCCTTCTTCTTCCTCTTCCCATTCTGTTTCCCGTCCATAGAAAAAAAAAAGAGTTGCTCAAACGTAAGATTACTTGAAAACCGAAACACCAAGTGCCCAAAACAAAAGTTGTTCCTCTCCTCATTACGGAGCAAAAGAACCCACTTTCGTAGCGGCAAACGCAAACGGAAACTTCGCCGACTTTTGTCGCGGAAACGTGAACGGGAGCAGAAACGTAACAGAGGTAAGGGGCACCTTCCACTTTCTAGTCGCAATTTAGGCTGTAAATGCATGGTTGATGTGTGGTTATATTTGAGTTTCTGGTTTGAAAAACAAAACTGTTGTGCATGTTGTTATAAAATACGAAAAGTGCATTCTGTTGATGTTATGATGATTTTGTGATGTTTGCTATTTTGGCTGATACAACATTGCTGTTTTGGTTGTGTGGGAATACTGGATAATGCTTTGCATGTTGTTTTGGTTGTGTAAGGATACTGGAAAATACTTTGCACGTTGTTTTGGGAATGATCAAAATGCAAACGTAAAAAAATGGCTGTTCTGTTTTGTGGTTGACATTTTGTTTTGGTGGTTAAAGCAAAACTGTGAGATTGTTCTGGTGTGGGTGATTATGTTTTCTCTTATGTTGATAACAATCTAGTGTTGATGATGGTTTCAAAAGAAAAGGATTTAAAATGTGGAAGTGTTTTTTTTTCTAGAAAACCTGTTGTTGATGAAAAATGTTCTGAGTTTTGTGGTTAAAGAAAAACAATGAGGTTATTGTGGTGGTGATGATTCTGTTTTTCTATTGTGTTGTTAAAAATCTGTTGTTGATTTTGCTGATGGTGATTTTTAAAGGAGAAGGATTTTAAATGGGTGAAGGTTGTAACACCCCGAGTTTAAAACACAGCGCGGGTGCATTTTTTTTTTTTTTAAAATTTAATTAAAATAAGTTTTCCCAAATTTATTTCAAAAGAATTAAAATAAAGTTTTTCGTAAAGAAACACGTTATAGACTAATCGATGAACGTAAACCAAATACTTCATCAGGATTATCACTAATTACTTATCTTGGAAATTAGTTTTTAAACATTAATACATCCCAAAATATCATTGTCATAATACATCAACAGTAAATATTAGAGTACATGGTTCAGCGGAAAATAGTACAGATCATGCGCTGAAGCTGCAGTAGCACGAATTCCCTCCGCATCCCACGCAAGTCTCCTCTGACTCTGTAGCTCGCTTCGACGTAACCTCCTCCTCTTCCTCGTCATACAGAGAAGGGTCGGTCTCCTCCGAAGTCAAATCAATACACACTCGTGGTCGCTTTGGCGGTGCCGGAATCTCGTAGCAGTCATCAGAAATCCTAGATGGACCCGGAATCTCAGTCGCTACTGGTCTCAGCTCTTCACGCTTCTCTACCACATCAGACTCATGTATCCCTCCTCCAATCATAGGGTTGGGAGTCACCACTCCTACAGTGGCCTCCGTCTCAACCCTCTCAGCAGACTCCTCAGCGTCGTCCAAAACTCCGTGCGCCTCTAGCACTAGGCGGGAAGGCATGGGAAACTCTATGCTCGCATGAGTGCGCTCTACGAAGTCTTCCACGCCATCAGTCCTACTTGTCCGCTCCAGCCACCTCGTATAAGTCGCTCTGCTTGAGAGGGGGTCAAAAGCCCAAGCAGTACGCGAGTAGCGATCAAGGAAATTCAACGACGTTTCCGTCGTTCAGGTGCCCACGGGCGGCGTGGGTTTGGGAGGCATCTGAGGGCAAAGCCCAAAGTCCACAATATATAGCAAGGGGTCACCGCTTGAAAATAACAGATAATCACATAGCATATATTGCACAACAACATGTATAATCATGGTATAACATATGATGATGAAGAATAATCATGTTCATTTGATAATTGATGACTTTCATGCCTTTTCAAAACAGCAGTCAATGATTATGAAGTATGCGGTAAGTACAAACACACGTCAACAAAACACAATCATTAATTCAGAATTTCAGATTTCTGGACATCACTCACACGCATTAATTCCAACATACATCATATAAACAATCGTGACACACCGGTCAAATCCCTCAATGTAATGCATATATGCTCATGCATAATTTTCTTGGAATCACCAAGGTGCAGTCGCTCGACAGACCAGCGCATCTCAACGGCCCTCATGACCAGGGTGCAATCGCTCAACAGATCAGCACCAGTGCAGACGCTCAACAGTCCAGCACATCGTGCAATCGCTCAACAGACCAGCACGTTCGACATCACCCAAGGTACAATCGCTCAACAGATCAGTACCTAGTGCAGACGCTCAACAGTCCAGCACTCGTGCAATCGCTCAACAAATCAGCACGGGGTTGCGCATTTCAGGGTACAGACGCTCAACAGTCCAATACCAGTGCAGACGCTCAATAGTCCAGCACTTATATACCAAAGTACAATTGCTCAACAGATCAGTACTTAGTGCAGACGCTCAACAGTCCAGCACTCGTGCAATCGCTCAACAGATCAGCACGTGGTTGCACATTACTCTGTGGCCCATCGCGGGTACCACTTGACTATGCAATGCATGAATATGCAATGTTTCACTTCTCTAGAAACAAAATGCAAACTCAGAAAATTCATGACTCTCCAACAAATTTAAAATAACTCCGCATAGTCAAAAATCATTATCACAACCATGATTAAACAGTAAATTAATCATTCACATTTTGAAATGTTTTCCCAACCTCAAAAAATCAGGTTGAACAACACTTCTTTTCAAATCATTTAAACAAACTTCTTTTCAAATCATTTAAAACTTCTCAGAGTTTCTCAACACTTCAAAACTCACATGACAGTGATTAAAATTTGATTTTCTGGAAAACACGAATCTGTATTCGAATACAGCTTCCTTGTATTCGAATACAGAAGCTAAAAACTGAGTTTCTGGAAAAACTCGAATCTGTAGTCGAATACAGCATGCCTGTAGTCGACTACAGATGCGAATACAGTGTTAAAATTTCACTTCTGTATTCGAATACGACATGGTCGTAGTCGAATTCAGAGGTTTAGTCTGAAGCAAAAATCCTTCTTCTGTATTCGACTACAGGGGCTCGTAGTCGAATACAAGTTTTGAAAACTTAGACAAAACAGAACTTGACAGGTTGTATTCGAATACAAACTGGTTGTATTCGAATACACCTTCGAAAAACCAGTGAAATACTTCCTGAAACATCTACACTTTTCAAACTTTTTCTTGAAAAACAACAACCAAATATCAACACAGATTCTGCATTTTCCAGAAAAAACTTCCCTCATTTTAAATCCCTTTTTCCTTTTTAAAACATCAACACCACCAGAATAATCACAAACAAGACCAGATTCAGAATCATTTTCATCACCAGAGTCTCACAATATAAAACAGAATCAGAACCATTAACACCAGTTTATCCAAAACAGAGACAGATGATCAATCATCAGAACACCATGCAACATTTCAAAGTTCTCACTCATCAGAACCAACATGCAACATTTCAGTGTTCACACTCATCAGAACAAACATGCAACATTTCAGTGTTCACACTCATTAGAACAAACATGCAACATTTCAGTGTTCACAAAACACCAGAGCAAACATACGTGCATTCAGTTTTCCCAAAACACCCGAATGACAAGCAAACATCACAGAACTCTAAGCACCAACAGGATGCATTTTGCATTTTAATGCCATTTTCAAATAAGTTTTAAGACATGCGTTTTTAATCATAACTAAAATGGCATGCAAACATTTTCCAACATTCACACAGAAGTAAAACAACATTTTTTTTTACCAGAGAAAACACCCAACAACAACTTATCAGAATAATCACTATCAACAAAATGCATTTTCTCTCAAAATGTCATTTTCGAAAATAGCTTTTCTTTTTAAAACAGAACTGAAACAGCACACTTTATGGCCCTAATGCAGCTAAAAGATGGAAGGTGCCCTTACCCTTGTAGCGTGCTCTGCTATTTCTGTTGTTCCTCCTGCGTTCCCTTTTCTGCGTCCAAAAACGGTGAAGCTGTTCCCTGAGTTTGCTGCTGCAAAACTGGGTTCTTTCTCTTCGTATTGAGATGGGGATTAACTTTACTACTGGGGGTTTTCTGGTTTGATGGTTGGAATTTCGGTTAATGGTGTTTGAAGGAATTTCGCTCTCTTCAATTTGAATTCGGGAATGGCAGAAACAGGGACAGAATGGGAGGGGTGATGGAGTTGGTACATGCAATATGGGCAGTAAGGAGGAAGGAATGGTGTTCTGACTTCACCATCCTTCTCACTCCTACATATAGACTCTCATGGTGCCACCACACTTGCCACTTGTCTGATTTTCCAACTTTTAATTATCTTGCAATTAGCCACTAATCCTTAATTAGTGGTTTGATTAATTTAATTACTTGAAATTAAATTAATTTAATTCTCCACCCAATAATTTTAATTCATACTTCAAAATAAATATTTATATATATATATATATTCACTCAAAACATACATATATTAAATATTTACAAAAATTCCCAAAATGCCCTTGACAATAATTCCAAAATTAATATTTAAAATTAAGGGTCTTACAAAGGTGCTTCTGGAAAATCTGTTGTTGATGAAAAAATGTTTTGAGGTTTGTGATTTCAAAAGAGTGGTGATTTTGTTTTGGTGTTGTGTGGGTTTTTAAAAGAAAAGAATTTGAAAACGTTTTGAAGTTTTCTGTAAAATTTCACTGAATTCGAAGGTGTACTGGAATACGACATGAATACGGGCCTGCAAAACTACTGTTTTATTCAAATTTTCGAACTTGTATTCGAATACGGGCATTTGTATTCGAATACAGATAAGGGATTTTTGCTTCTGACTTAGCATCTGTATTCGGCTACGACCCTATTGTTGTCGAATAAAGGATTGCAATTTTGCCACTATATTCACATCTGTATTCGAATACAACACCCTCGTATTCGAATACAGAATGCTGCTTTTTCACCATTGTTTTATAAACTTTAAGAGTTGGGGAACATGTGGAAGGTTTGTGATGAATTAAAATGGAGTTTTGAGATGGTTTGAGGTGGTGATGATGAGGTTCTCGAATTCCTTATTGATGTTGTGAAAAATGTTGATTTTGCACTGTTTTATCTTCTGTATTCGAATACAGAGTGTTGATTTTGCACTGTTTTCACTTCTGTATTCGAATACAAGAGAGATGTATTTGAATACAGACTGTTGTTTTTCAGAAATCTCAGTTTTAAACATGTGTTTATGAACTTTAAGAGTTGGGGAAACATTGGGAAGACTTGTGATGAATTAAAATGGAGTTTTTGAGATAGTGTGTGGTGGTAATTATGAGGTGCTTGAATTCTTTGTTGATGTGATGATAATGAAATTAATTGGGTTGAAATGGTTTTGAGGAAATGATGGAATGGCTGAATTTTTGCTGATGTTTGCATACTGTTTTCAGTGAAGAGAAAACATTGCATATCCATGCATTGCATAGTCAGGTAGTGACTGCGATGGGCCACAGAGTTGATGAGGTGACTGTGATGGGCCGCGAAGTTAAGTAGTAACCATGGGTTGTAGAATAGTTATGCGTGTATTAGACGGTCTGTTCTATCCGGGGTCAGAGTAGTTCCGCGTGTATTAGACGGTCTATTCTACTTGGGCTACGGAGTGGTTTCGTGTGTATGAGACAATCCATTCTATCCGTGCGAGGATTTAACTTCTGTATGTTCTGGCCTGTGAGAAGCTAACATACGTGAAACGTGCTGGTCTGTGAGCGACTGCACGAGGGCTGGTCTGAGAGCGACTGCACTGGTACTGGTCTGTGAGCGACTGTACCTTGGTATACGTGAAACGTGCTGGTCTGTTGAGCGACTGCATGAGTGCTGGTCTGTGAGCGATTGCACTGGTGCTGATCTGTGAGAGATTGCACCATGGTCATGTTGGCCATTAAAGTCTAACTTATATAAATCGTGCTGGTCCGTGAGAGACTGCACGTGTGCTGGTCTGTGAGCGATTGCACCTTGGTCATTCCAAGAAGTTGAGTACTTGAGCATATACATATTGCAGCAGGGTGGTTGACCGGTGAATTATGGTTGGATATGATGTTGACGGGTGAAAATCGATGTGTGTAAGTACCTTATGAAAATTGTGAATTTCTGATGAATTGATGTGGTTGCTGAATTGATATTTCTACTTACAACTTGATTGTTATATTAAATTGGTTGCTGTTTGAAAAGGTATACATGTCATGAAATTTCAAAATGAGCATCCTTATTTATCATCAGTGTTACATAACATGCCATGAATATGCTAGTTATTCTTGACATAAACGTTATGTGGTATTTGTTAATTTCGGTCGGTGACCCTTTACTATTATTGTGGAAATTTGGGTTTTGCCCTCAGATGCCCCCCAAACCCATATCACCAGTGGGTCCCCAGACGACAGAAACGTCGCTTGTAACACCCCGAGTTTAAAACACAGCGCGAGTGTATTTTTTTTTCAATAAATAATTAAAATGAGTTTTCCAAAATTAATGTCAAGGGAATTAAAATAAAATTTTCATCAGTTCATTTCAAAAGAGAACACCCGGCCTGTGGCCACTAGACAGTATCAGAGTGCGGAAAATACAGCGGAAAAGTCATACATTAATTCCCAAAATAAATTACATTTCCCAAAACTCAAGACCCTATACAAAAGTCTAGTCTGATCATGCACTATGCTATAGTAGCACGGTCTCCACCGTATCCTCTATCAGTCTCATCTCCAGCCAACCGTCCGTCCCTCTGCATTGTCCACGTAGACTCCATACGTAAAGATCAGGGGAAACTAACGACGTTTCCGTCGTTAGTGTATCCGTCGGTAGGACGGGTTCGGGTAACATCTGAGGGCAAAGCGCAATTTCCACAATATAATAGCAAGGGTCACCGACCGAAATTAACAAATAATCACATAGCATATATTTCACAGCAACAAATATACACATGGCATATCATAAAATCAATGATGATAAATAAAGATGCTCATTTTGAAATTTCATGGCATGTATTTTTTAAAACAGAAACCAATTAAGATGGAAAATAAGTTGTAAGTACAGCCAACACTTCAGCATTCACAATCATTCATCAGAAATTCAGTTTTCATAAAGTGCTCACATACATCACTTTCCAATCATCATCACATAACCCAAAACGTGAACCACCGGTCAAACCCCCAATGCAATATGTATATACTCATGTATACAATTTCTTGGAATTACCAAGGTGCAGTCGCTCACAGACCAGCACACTGCAGTCCCTCACGAACCAGCACGATTTATATATGTCAGACTTTAACGGCCCTCAAGACCAGGGTGTAATCTCTCACATATCAGCACCAGTGCAGTCGCTCAACAGACCAGCACTCGTGCAGTCGCTCAACAGACCAACACGTTTTACATATACCAAGGTACAATCGCTCAACAGATCAGTACCTAGTGCAGTCGCTCAACAGACCAGCACTCGTCCAATCGCTCAACAGATCAGCACGTGGTTGCGCATATTTGAATGGACCACCACGAACACACAGCCATTCCGTAGCCCGGATAGAATGGACCACCACGAACACGCGGCCACTCTGAACCCGGATAGAGTGGACCACCACGAACACGCGGCCACTCTACAACCCATCACGGTTACTACATTCACGTGTATTAGCCTCTCACAGGCCAAATACACAGAAGTTAAATCCTCGCACAGATAGAATGGACCACCACGAACACGCGGCCATTCCGTAGCCCGAGTAGAATAGACCGTCTAATACACGCGGAACTACTCTGACCCCAGATAGAACAGACCGTCTAATACACGCGGAACTATTCTATAACCCATGGTTACTACTTAACTTCGCGGCCCATCACGGTCACCGCATCAACTCTGTGGCCCATCGCGGTCACCACCTGACTATGCAATGCATGAATATGCAGTGTTTTCTCTTCACAGAAAACAGTATGCAAAATCATAAAAATTCATGCCATCCCACCATATTTCAAAACATCTCAACATAATCAATATCATCAACAACACATCAATGATTAAACATTCCACTAATCATTAACACTTTACTTTATCACAACATTCCATTCTTAATTATCATAAGTCTTTTCCCCAACTATTAAAATTCACAAAACAGTGTTTAAAACTGAGTTTTCTGGAAAATACGAATTTGTATTCGAATACAGGAGCCAAAATAGTGCAGAATTAACACTCTGTATTCGACTACAGCCCCCTGGTAGTCGAATACAGAGGAAGTCTCAGTGCACAAATCAACATTTTTCACTACATCTGTAAAGTCTCAAAAACTTCATCACAACGTCCTCAAAATATCACCAAAAGTTCCATTTTAATTCAACACAACATTCCAATATCCCCCAAACACTCAGGGTTTACAAAGCACTCTTAAAAACGTGGAATTTCTGAAAACTCGAATCTGTATTCGAATACAGAAGCATGAAACTGTAATTTTAACATTCTGTATTCGAATTTAGCATGCCTGTAGTCGAATACAGAACACAAAACCAGAATGATCAGCATCAGAATATTAGAAGCAGAACCAGAATGATCAACATCAGATCATCAGAAAACAGAACCAGAATCAGAATCATCAACACCAGAACAACAGAACCAAAATCAGAATGATTAACATCAGAACATCAGGAACAGAACCAGAATCAGAATCATCAACACTAGAACATCAGAAATAGAACCAAAATCAGAATGATTAACACCAGAATCATCAGAAGCAAAACAGAATGATTCACACCAGAATAATCAGAAGAAAAATAGAATGATTAACACCAGAATCATCAGAAGAAAAATAGAATGGTTAACACCAGAATCATTAGAAGCAAAACAGAATGGTTAACACCAGAATCATCAGAAGCAAAACAGAATGATTAACACCAGAATCATCAGAAGCAAAACAAAATGATTCACACCAGAATCATCAGAAGCAAAACAGAATGATTCACACCAGAATCATCAGAAGCAAAACAGAATGATTCATACCAGAATCATCAGAAGCAAAACATAATGACTCACACCAAAATCATCAGAGGCAAAACAGAATGACTCACACCAGAATCATCAGAGGCAAAACAAAATGACTAACATCAGAATCATCAGAAGCAAAAACAGGATGATTAACATCAGAATCATCAGAAGCAGAAATAGGATGATTAACATCAGAATCATCAGAAGTAGAAACAGGATGATTAACATCAGAATCATCAGAAGCAGAAACAGAATGATTAACATCAGAATCATCAGAAGCAGAAATAGGATGATTAACATCAGAATCATCAGAAGCAGAAATAGGATGATTAACATCAGAATCATCAGAAGCAAAAACAGGATGATTAACAGAATCATCAGAAGCAGAAATAGGATGATTGACATCAAAATCAGCAGAAGCATAAATAGGATGATTAACATCAGAATCATCAGAAGCAGAAACAGGATGATTAACATCAGAAGCAGAAATAGGATGATTAACATCAGAATCATCAGAAGCAGAAATAGGAAGATTAACATCAGAATCATTAGAAGCAGAAACATGATGATTTACATCAGAATCATCAGAAGCAAAAATCCTTCCTCTGTATTCGACTACAGGGGCTCGTAGTCGAATACAAGTTTGAAAACTTAAGTAAAACAGAAGCTTGACAGGTTGTATTCGAATACACACATGTTCTATTCGAATACACCTTCGAAAACCAGTGAAATTTTCTTGAGACTTCAACACATTTCAAACTGTTTCTTTTGAAAAATCAGCACAACTCCAAAACAGTTTTATCACTCTTTTAAAACACAAAACTCAGACTTTGACATCAAACCAGATTTTTCTAGAAGAACACACTTTCATCAATTTTAAAACCCTTTTTATTTTGAAATCATCAGTAACACCAGATTTTCAAACCATCAGAACATCATGCAGGCATTTCAGTTTTCTCAAACATCAGAACAACATGCAAAGCATTTCAGCTCTCTCAATCATCAGAACAACATGCAAGCATTTCAGCTTTCTCAACATTAGCAAAACAACATGTTATATCAGCAAAAACAGCCAACATCACAAAATCATCAACATCAACAGAATCACTCAAAACAGAAACAGAATCAGAATCATCAGATTCATCGATATTTTCAAACCATCAGAACATCATGCAAGCATTTCAGTTTTCTCAAACATCAGAATAATATGCAAAGCATTTCAGCTTTCTCAAACATCAGAACAACATGCAAGCATTTCAGTCAAACAGCAAGCATCACATAGCAACAAAATACCAACAAAATGCATTCTTGCAATATTCGAAACAGTTTTATGAATATGCTTTTACTCCTCTTCAAAATAACATGCAATGCATTTTTCAGCTTTCCCCATAAACAAAACAGTATTGGAATAATCACCCAAAACAGCATGTTGCAGATTTTCAAAACCTCAACAGAATGCATTTTCTTTCATCTTTCAAAATGTCATGTAAAACAGTTTCTTTTTCAAAACAGAAACTCAAATATAATCACACCTCAAACATACATTTACAGTCGTAAAATGCAACTAAAAATTGGAAGGTGCCCTTACCCTTGCTGCGTGTCTGCTACTTCTCACGTTTCTATTTTCGTTCCCATTTACGCGCCAAAATTCGGTGAAACTGCTGCCTGAGTTTGCTGCTACGAAACTGGGTTCTCTAGCTCCGTAATGATGTGGGGAACAACTTTAGTACTGGGGGTTTTCTGGTTTGGTGCTTGTATTTCCAATTGATGGCACTTTTGAGGAACTCCCTCTTTTGTATTATGAAATCGTGAACTGGAAACAAATTTCAGAATGGGAAGGGAGGGTACTGTTACATGCAGTACTGTTACATGTAGTATGGAGGAGAGAAAGGTTTCTGCCTTTGCTCTATGGAGCACTCCATACGAGGATTGACTTTCTTGTACCTTCCAAATTGGTATTGGAGGCGCACAGAGTTTTTGAGGACGCGGAGGAGCCGACGGGAGGGGTTGAGACGGAGGCCATGGTAGGTGTGGTGACTCCTATCTCGATGACTGAAGGAGCTGTACATGAGACCGAGGTGGAAGAGATAGGAGAATCAAAGACCGCATTAGTAGCAGATGATGTTCCGGGTCCATCTAGGACATCCGATGACTGTTTTGACATTCCAGCACCGCCGAAGCGACCCCGATTGTATATTGATCTGACTTCGGAGGAGACTGATCCTTCCTTATATGATGAGGAGGAGGACGTTACGTCGAGGCGAGCTCGGAGTCAGACGAGACTTGCATGGCTGCGGAGAGAATCCTTGCTACTGTAGCTTTAGTGCATGATCAGTTTAGACTTTTTGTATAGGGTCTTGATTTCGGTGGATGTAATTATTTATTTTGGGAATTATTGTATAACTTTTCCGCTGATCTCTTCCGCACTCTGATATTGTTTAGTGGGCCACAGGCCGGGTGTTCTTTTTGAGATGATACGACAATGTCCTTTTGAAATCTATTAATGTTGATTATTAATTCCCAAAGTTTAAGTACTTAGTGATATTATGATGAAATTATTTAATTATGTTCATCAATGGAATTACGACGTACTATTTTATGAAATGAATTAATTTAATTTTCTTTTAATTCTTTTGAATTAATTTCAAAACAAATTCTTTTATTTATTTCGGTTTTAAAAAAAAGAAAAAAAAATACACACTCGCGCTGTGTTTTAAACTCGGGGTGTTACAGATGTCAACCAAATAGGGAATTTCTTTATATCAGTCTTTATATCAGTCTCACTACATTGAACAAATCCTAAAGAAATACAAATACTTTGATTGTAAACCAGCTTGCACACCATATGATTCAAGTGTGAAACTTTTCAAGAACACTTGTGAAGGTGTTAAACAAATTGAATATGTGAGCATCATTGGCAGCCTCAGGTATGCCACTAACTGTACTAGACCTAACATTGCTTACGTTGTGGGACTATTGTGCAGGTTTACTAGTAGACCTGGTATGGAGCACTAACACGCTATTGAAAGAGTCATGGTATACCTTAAAAAGACCACGAGTCTCGGATTATACTATCAAAGATTTCTTGCTGTTCTTGAAGGATTAATGATGATGATTGGAACACTTTATCAGATGACTCCAAAGCAACAAGTAGCTATATTATTAGTATAGTTGGTAGTGCAGTATCTTGGAAATCAAAGAAACAAACGATATTGGCTCAATCTACTATGAAGTCTGAAATGATAGCACTAGCTACTGCTAGTGAAGAAGCGAGCTGGTTGAGATGCTTGCTAGTTGAGATCCCTTTATGGGAAAATCCTATGCCAACTACCACTGCAAAAGTATCGCGGCTATTGCAAAGATTGAAAATCGTTATTACAACGTGAGATATGACAGATACGTCGTAAGGACAACATAGTTAGAGAATTACTTTCTAAAGGAGCTGTTATAGCAGATCATGTACGCACTGATGAAAATTTAGCAGATCCTTTGACGAAAGGGTTAGCTAGAGAGAATGTCCTAAATACATCCAAAAGGATGAGACTAATGCCTATAGAGTCAGTCTTGATGGTAACCCGACCTAAAAGACTGGAGATCCCATGAATTTGGTTCAATGGGTAATAACAAGTCGTGAAGTGATATAAGATGAACATGCTATTATAAATCAAAGAAGCGTGATTCCTGAAGCGATGAAAGGATTAAGTAATAGAACTCTTAATGAGATTTATACTTAATGTGGAGTGGAGTACCTAGCTATAGGAGTACTCTTGATAGACTCGTCATTGTCAATGTGGAAGTGGGGCCGCTTCATATAGAATTGTTGGAGTGTTCACTGTATTGGAATAGACATGCAGGGCCATTAATGCACGAGCTTTTGAGAATGCACCCTATGAAAAGGTTGTCTGTGGTTTTGATGTCAAAGATAAAGTTCAAGAATGAGTCACTCTTGTTGAACCTGAATCTCACTTACTATGAAAAGATTCAAGTCAGGAGAAACTCTCATTTGATGCTACTTCAGAAACATTTTTTTTTAATTCAAGTCGGTGATTATTGAAACATAGAGTATGTTAGTATGTGAATTTAAAAATTATTGAAGTCCCACATTGGAAAGCTCTCATATATTGAGTAGTTTTCAACTCTATAAATACTAAAGTCCCACGTTGGATAATTAACATATGTGAGTTTGCTTCCATTACCATATAAAGAATGTCAAACTCTTGTGAAAAATACACCAATTTGGGTAGTTCTGCGAAACTGTTTGTTGGGTTGTTTTATCCCGAGAATTTCGTGATTGATAGTTTGTCTTGCACAATTTGGGTAGTGTCACAAAATGTCTTAAAAAGGGCGACCTAGTCCGCGACTCAATCCAGTAATATCTTCTGTGGCATAAATTTATCTTGAAACAACTTTTCGAAACTCAAAAACAATAAATATAGTATAGTTGTACTTCATGTAGTAGAACAACAACCTTGAATAGTACTATGAATAGTACAAATCTTTTAATGGCTCAATATACTATTAATATGTGTCAAGATCTTCAACGACACTCCCAAGTGATATATTCTTCATTATTTAAACAGAAACATTTTTAAATTGATGAAATCCAATTTAATGATGTTTGATTTATAATGTTAGACACTACAAAAAACAATCTAATATTTAATGATGTTTGATTTATAATGCTAGACACTACAAAAAACAATCTATTTTGCGGGGGTTTTTAACTAATTAGTGGAGGTTTTGCAACCGCAAATTATTTGTGGCACATGTATCTACAACGGTTTTTAAAACCCCAACACATATATTAGCAAAGGTTTTGAAAGATCGCTCGTATTTACTGCGGCAGTTATTTTGCGGGGGTTTATAACCTCCTTTTTTAAAATTATAATTATTATGTTATTTTTTTAAAACCTCCTCCGATAACTAATTCATATAATATATTACATTTCTTATATTTGAAATAATTTTATTAGAAAACATATCTTTTTTAATATTTATTTTTCTTATTTACAACAATAGTAACATAAATACTTCAAAAGGCTTCATTAAAAGTATAACCAAATGATATAACCATAGTAACAAGTCTTAAATATCAAATGTGATAATACAAGTGATAATATATATTAGTTAAGAAGAAACCTTGAACTAAAGATGCCTAAAAATCATCAATTGTTACTAGCACTAGATGATCATCTAGTATCCATGGGCGAATTTGACTGAAATAACAAAAAGAAACTTCGTTAAAATATTTAAATGAACAAATTGATCCACTAATCAAACAAAGTTTATATAAGTACCAAACACCAAAAGTCAAATTAACTAAATCAAGCAATAGTCATATAATAAAACCCTTACATGTGATGAACCAAAGCATCCAGCTACTTCTTTTGGGATCCTTCTATCTTCTTTCATTATTATGTAAGTTTTAAATACCTTTTTTTTATGGGTTTCAGTATATAATTGTGTAAGTGTGTACTTCTCTTGCCAAGCTCATTTACGACTGGTCCATCCTTTTTTTATGGGTTTCAATATATAATTGTCGACGACTAGGTTGTGGTCCAACATGTTGCCTTGTTTGAGATTGTTGTGGAATTTCAAATGACGTTGAAGAATGAGCTTGGGTTTGTGATGTAGAATGAGATTGTATTGGAGCTTGAGTTGGAGGGTGTTGTGGAGCTTGAGTTTGAGGTGAAGAATGAGTCGAAGCTTGAGTTAGAGATGTAAAATGAGCTTGGTTTGGAACTTGAGTTGGAATATGCCTTGGCAGTTCAGTTTGAGGTGAAGGATGAGTTGGAGCTTGAGTTTGAAGTGTAGAATTAACTTGGGTTTGAACTTCGGTTTGAGTTTGTGGTGCTGACTTTAGTGGATTTTGGAAACACTTAACCTTTCTCATGGATGCACATGCATATAAAGGAGAAATATAAGAGTTAGATGGAAATAAAGTTAAATATTGTAGTTAGATAAAAAGGAGAAATGTAAAAATAGAAAAATATTAAACAGAATAACTAAAACTTTTCTATTTTGTAATTATTACCTCTATATAAAGTACAACTCATAACTATATTATTCTACAAATACATCTGTATATTTGTTTCCTAATCAGCAGCCATAGTCAAGTCAACCACATCATCATTTAAATGTTTTGTCCCAAGTGCACATACTCATCATCAATGTTACAAAATTGTTCAGGTTGTTACTCTTGGTATGGCTCATTTTCATGAGCTTCTCCTACTTCGTCACCCATTTCATACAAATCTTTTGGCTTTAAATGCAAAACAACACTCTATCCTTTATTAACCACATCATCTACATAATACACCGTTTGTGTTTGAGATGCCTCAATGTAGGGATCATGTTCTTAACGGTTACTAACTATCCTTTTTATAGCCTCTATCTCGTGTAGTATTTGCCCATTTGCATTCGAAAAGAATAACCTTGACCCCGCTATAGTAGTTAATCTCAATGATATCTTCCATCTTCCCATAATAAGGTAAGTCTGCTTGCCTTAAGTTCCCATCAACACTACTCTAAACACATGATGTGTTGGATGTTAAAAAAACTCCACTGTTGTGTTTGCAGACCTTCTTCTCTAGCCAAAGTTCGAAATTTGAACCCATTCGTCAAAGTTTTAAGAAACAACTTTTTGGTTTCACGTGTTAGTGAAAACAAAGCAAGGTGATACGTTCCTTTTTCATAAGGCCAAAGATCACACCTTATACACATGTGTTTCAAATCTTTTCGAGCATTGAGATTGTCTTTTTATTTGTTGTTCTTGTTGAGCAAAGAATACAAAACATTGTCACATACACTTTTTTCAATATGCATAAAATCCAGATTATGACACAACAAACTAGATTGCCAACAAGGAAGTTCAAAGAATATGCTTTTTTTTATTCCACCGCTTAGTTGCATGTCTAGACCTTTTTCCACAAACACCCCCAATACCTCTCCCAAATGGCCCATGTATATATAGTCATCATTGTCCCATTTTTGTCTTTCTCTTGTTTCTGCTAATGTTTCTAGTTCCTTCTCTAGCGGTCTCGTGGTGTTCAGAACATACACCACCTTCAAAGTTGTAAGAAGAAATTTCATCTTTTTTTGCCAACGAATAAAGTTTCCTCCATCGAATTTCTCTAACTTCACAAAATGAGAAGTCATTTCTTTGAGTGATGCAACCATTGATTGAATATCAAATCGAACCTAAAGATTGTTGGATCTGTGTTGGTGACAATTGCTGCAAGACTTTAATAGTGAAGTTGTTGATGAAGATTATATGTAGCAAATTCAAAAGTGTGTTGTTACACTAGACTTTAGGTTCGATTTTCCCCCACCAATTGGATGCAAATGAGATAACCAGCAAATCCCCTTCAGGGTACTTTGGAAAACCTTCATGTGATTTGTACTATTACACCAAGAGTATTTTTCAATAGTATGTTACAAAAGAATGTTTCCTATTCTTCACTCATGCATCAGAGAAGAATAAGATGACTTAGAATATAAGAATGAGTGAGAAAAGTGGATGACAATCTCCAAATTTTTGTTGTTGTTATGTTTTCTCATTCTATCCAAGGTGACAACACTATTTATAGAAAAATAATGTCACTTGAGAAAGAGGTACAATTATTGGTTCTTTCATTCTGTTTAGCGAAACGATATATACATATAGTGTTCAGATATTGACTAGACAATTGCATTGGTTTGGTGGTTGATCAGGGCTTCTTTTCGCGCACAACCTGGGTTTGAATCCATCAGTTGTGTCTTTTCATTTTATTCAACAGTTGTGCCTTTTCAAAAGGATTTTATTCCAAAAATATTACACACCAAGAATTGAACACCTTACTAATACATGTATAAAACATAACCACTGAACCAACAACTAAATCATGTCAATTAAAATCATTTATACATACATATATAACCAATATTTTGGAAATATCTCACAAGTGGATGGGGTTCAATCTAAATATATGATTTCTACTCAAAAAACAATGATGACCCATAAAACACCACTTTTTACTATGAGCGAGGCGACACAACTCTTCATCAAAATTACAAGTTGGGCAAGCCAAACCTGTATCTGTGTTCCAACTAGATAGATTACCTAGTCTAGGAAAGTCACTAATTGTCAGCATAAGAGTTGCTCGCATTCTAAAAGTTTTATTCATTGAGGTATCAAAGGCGACCACACCCTCATTCAATAGCTCGTTTAACTCTTTTACAAGAGGCTACAAGTAAACATCTATATTATTAACAAACATCTGTTTTCCTCAAAAAGTCATTGATAAGATGAAGGAAGTGTAGAGGAAATCTATATGGAGTTAAGAACACTGGCCCAATGCTATAGGCAGAACACATGATCCCAAAAGGGTTAAAACCATCAGTAGCAAGACCCAATCGAATATTTCTAGGCTCTAAAGCAATATCATGATGCATCAAATCAGAACATTTCCATGCCTCACCTTATCTTGGATGCCTTATCAACCATCCTTATTAATCTGTGAAACATGCCATCTCTATGCTATGCAGTCTTACAACTCATGAATAATATTTTCAATCTCAGTTTCAACGGAAAGTAGCGTAGAACCTTTACAACGTGCTTTTTCTTCTTTTTGGGTTCCATCGAGATGTTCCACAATGCTTGCATGCATTCAAGTCTTTTTCATCATCTCCTCACATACAACATACAATCATTTAGACATACATCTATTTTGGTATAATTAAAATCAAGTTTGTTGATGATTTTGTTTGCCTAAAAAAAGGAGGTAACCACTACAAGAAATTTTCGTTTTTGCTACACTTTGCCTGCGACAGTTCTAGAACAACCGCCCTCAACTCGACTTTGCGACGGTTTTTTGGGTGGTTTTTGTCAACCGCCGCCGCTGTGTAAGTCAAATCCCGTCCCCTTTTCATTTTCGTTTCTCATTTTACTCACTCTCGCGTTTCTGATTTCTCATTTTCATTTTCGTTTTTGTTTAAACCCTAAAGTTTCTGAAAACCCCCAAATCTATTTGTGGAGAGGTTTCTGAAAACCTAAATCTACTCGACCTCTGTCAACGAGCTGAAGGAAACGAAATCTATTTGTGGAGAGGTTTGTATTTAGCATCTACTGAAATATTTTCCACTATATTGGTGTATTGCATTTTCATGGTTTCAATGCTTGAGCTTTTTGTTGTTAGTTGAATTTTAAGGGTTTAGTATAAAATTTTTCATTGTTTTGAGGTTTCTTGGGGATTACCATCATTCTACTCGAATTGCATTTGTTGAGTTCACAGTGGTAATTACTCTCGAGCTTTCCAACCTTCTTATTTTTGTTTGCTCAACTCTGGTTTGCTTACGTATTTTTTTAACATCCTCTATTGCTTTGGTTTGCTTAGGTATTTTTAACATCCTCTATTGCTTTGTTTTTGCCTCTGTTTCTGCCTGGTTTGAGTTGGATTTTCCATGGTCTTGTCTCCAAAGGCTTATCTTGAGGTTGAAGCCCTCCCGAGAAATCTAATTTAGTGCTGCTTTATTTTGGTCCCTCAAGGGTTATCTTGGGCCTTGTTTGGATTTTACATTGTTGTTTAGGTGTGGTTCTTAGGTCAAGGGTTTCAGAACACCTCCCTAACAATGCTGTATTTCAGGGGATGACATGCATTACATGTTATTTGTTTGAGTTTTTTTAGATGTGTTTGCTAAAGGAAATGTGCTAAGGGTTGTCACTACAAGAATTTTGGTGTTTCTTAAAACTTGGTTTGTTTTCAATTAGTTTAACTTTGTGAGTGTGCTTATGCTAATCCTAACTTTCAATTAGTTTAGCTTTCTAGTTGTATCTGAAATTTGTGGCTGAACTGTGTATGTGTGCTTATGCTAATCCTAACTTTCAATTATTTTAGCTTTCTGGTTCTATCCTAATTTGTGGCTGAATTGTGTGCTTATGCTAATCCTAATTTGTGGTTGAACTGTGTGCTTATGCTAATCCTAATTTCTAGTTGAACTGTTCACAAATTTGATTACAGGATGTTATAATTTTATATTCAACTGGAAAACAAGCCAAATTAGTATCATGTTACCTACAACCTGGAAAAGGGCAAATATAATTTTCAGTCTTAGATGCATGAAAAGGGCAAGCATAATGAGAACACAAGATATTTATAATCTGCAACTTGTTGTTGAATATAAAATTAACATAATGAGAGATACAATATGACGTCTCTTTTAAAATGGCATGCCCTTGATTATAAAGAGATACAAAGCCTAAGCATTCCTGTTAAGAAACTATATCATGTATGTTACTCAATCAATATAATTCAAACCCCAAGTAGTGTATGTTTTTGAATTTTGAATTTTATTTTAGACATATTTTGGTTTTTATTGTTTGTGCCATTGAAATGAATCACACTGATATAAGCATAATGTGATATATATTGTCTTGATATTAATGGTAATTTGGTTGCAGGGAAAAAGGTGAGTAAAGCTCCCAAGATCCAACAATTGGTTACTCCTCTTACACTCCAAAGAAAGCGAGCAAGGATTGCCGATAAGAAGAAGAGAATTGCTAAGGCAAAATCAGAGGCAATTGAGTACCAGAAGCTCCTTGCCTCTAGGTTGAAGGAGCAGAGGGAGCATCGCAGTGAGAGTTTGGAAAATCTAGTATCATAGTCATTTTCTTGTCACCTAATCCACACAAAACCTTTATATGATATAATTTGATTAAAAACTCTAGTTTTGTACACTTTCCCCCTTCTTGCAATATCTGATTTCCATCATTGATAAACTCCTTAAAATCACTATAATCCTCCCTTGGCCCTCATTTCCCCCTAATTGGTGGAATTCGTCTATATTAGCCTCTTGATGCCTATAGTGCCCAAATACATCTATTTTGGTGCATTTCTCTCACCATGAAGTGTCCATATGACATAATTTTTGGGGCATTGTTGATATTGTAAGCGATCCTCAACTATGTCTTGAATACGATATCCATTACACTTAAACGTGGAACATGAACATCATATCTTATCTCCAACAACTCCATTCTTTAAAGAGAAATCTAAGATTTTACTTAATCTAGAATCCATGATTTATCCATAATGAACTCAAGATTAAAATCCAGACTTAGATTTGTATTAACTACAAATTTAAAAGAAAAAAAACCAAATATTTCAGAAAACACAATAAAATCTAGAAAGTTGACTTAGTAGGTGAAAGTAAACGTCATGATAAAGTTATATATATTGACAAAGGAATCTTATGAGCATGTTGCCATTAGTAGTAAAAACGACTGAATTTATGAAACATAGGATACAACCCACATGCAAACTCTATAAAGCAAAAATGACCATGATTGCCAAGCTTCAATAATAATAATAATATACTATCATCAAGCTTCAATAAAAATAGTGAAAACTAAATTTACCTCTCCTAAAGTCCCCTAACACTCCATCTAAATTAAAATATACACTAGCTTCCCCTAAGTTCTCATCAAATAGACAAACATTTCCCTTCTTCATTACCATTGTTTGTTTCTTCGTTAGAAAAAAATAGAAAAATCACTAGAAAAAATGGCAAGCTTGTTGTCATTGCCGATATCATCGACCAAACTAGGTCCCTTGTTGATGCACCTGCTATGGAGAGGTCATCATTGAATTTCAAGAGACATTCACTCACTAATATCAAGATTGATATTAAGAGAATTCCTAAGAAGAAAGATCTCATCAAGGCCATGGAAGTCGCTGATGTTAAGGACAAGTGGAAGAAAAGCTCATGGGGTATGAAACTTAATGTCAACTTACTCATTATTTGCTATCTTAATTGTCATAATCCTTATTTGTAATGCCTCATATTTTGATCCAAAGAATTTCTTAGTGGTTTATGTAATAAATAAAATATGCGCTACAAAATGACTTGATATATATATATAGATATATATATATATATATATATATATATTTTTAATAGAACACAATACAATTTACTAAAATATTATTTATTTATTTTATTTTATTGCAAAGTTAATTTTCTAATTGTTAGATAGACGTTCGTTTACGCTCTAAAATAAATTAAATTCTCTTTAGGTGAAATTCAAGAGAAACAAGGTTGACTGATTCAATTTGTTCCTAGCGAAAGAAACCTCACCTCTGCATTTCAATTTAAAGTTAACGATGAAAATTAAATAAACATTAAAAATATACCACATCAATTTTATCGATACAAACACTATTTTTAAGTAAATGTTCCCCTTTTTCCCACGAGCGGCACCAAGCAAACATCATTCATGCAATGCTTTGAAGTACCTAAATGTTGGTGTAAGGGGTAAATTCATCCCACGACAAAAATTAAACCAAATAATAAGTTAACACCATAAAATATAAATATAAAATCTTTTTATAATAAAAGATTTAAAGAAATTGATATTTTTTGAATAATTCGCAAAGATGTATAAGTCATAAAATGTACCTAAATAATTCAAGTAGTAACTCACCTAAAACATGTAATTAGATCAACATAAAAATAACAATGTATGCAAATTATGCATGTTCATAAAAGTATATGATCCGGATATAACCAGTCACTAAGGTGTCCATACAGAAGTCACTGATACCAATGAGAAAAGTGAAACCAACCACTAAGGCATCCACAAAGATGCATATGATATATCATGATAATGATAATGATGTTCAAAGGTACATATCACCATCCACATAGGTAACTAAAAATATAAAATGATCAAAACACAAATCACTAGTCACTTAGGCAACCACAAAGATAAAAAAGGTTCATAACACGAATCACCAGGCACTTAGGCAACCACAAAGATATATTCAAGATTAATTTTTTAATCACATATGATAACAAATTTTTATTCTCATGGATGCTCATAGTCAGGACTTAATAACTTCAACATCTCAAATATGGAATACATATGCACCTGAATAAATATCCCAATCGGGTGTCACTTAAATAAAAAACATATCTTTTTAGCTCCAGATTTGCATTGAAAAATAACTTTGGCCAATCCTGTTCTTGATTAATTCTGGATCAAATATTTCTTCCCGCCAATAGCTTCTGAATTCCCACCAGACTTCAATTTATTTTTGAATCAAATCCTCTTAATGCTTTGATCAAATTTCTATTAAAGTTTAATCAAGTCTTATTCGAATTTAATCAAGTCTCCACTGATTATCATCATGATTAAATCTGGATCGTTTGATCTTATGATCTCATCCACATCTGGATCATACAATCTGATCTGCTATGATCCTATGATCTCGGCCAACACTGGACCACATGTTCTGATCTTCTAATCTCAGCCAATCACTGGACCATATGATCTAATGTTCTGATCTCGGCCAATACTGGGCCAGATGGTCTGATCTTCTGATCTCGGTCAACATTGGGCCATGATGCTTAAATCTGGACCATTGATCTGAACATTTTCCCTCTGATCTGGACCAATTATAGACTGAGTCTGAATTGAACTGAAATTAAATCTGGACATTCATTTCTTCTGGTCTTGACTGAATTATATAATCACTGCCAAGCTATCTTCTGGTCAGAATAAAGTCTGGACCAAGTCTGACTTGTTATTCCTTTTGGTCTGGATCCAGTCTCCCTCTGGCAGGCTTCCTTCTGGTCTGGTCCAGGTCTCCTTCTAGACTCTGCTTCCTTCTGATTTGGGCCAGAAAAGATATCCTCTGATGATGTTTTGACATCCTCTGATATCCTTTGGTGCCTTCTGAATGCATCCTCTAGTATCTTCTGGAGGCGTATCCTCTGGTTACTCATCTTCTGCCTCTGGTGACTTCATCTTCTGGTGGCGTATCCTTCTGACTTCATCTACCAGAAGATACCTCTAGAAGATACCAGAAGATACCTCTAGAGGATACCAGAAAATACCTCTAGAGGATACCAGAAGATACCTCCAGAGGATACCAAAGGATATCACCAGAGGATCCCTTCAGAAGCAAGAATCAGAGGATGTAATCAAAGGCAAACATAAGAGGATATCATCAATAAAAGGATATCATTAGAGGGAAGAAACAATGACATCATCAGAGGATATTATTCTTGGCCCATATCAAAAGGAAGTAGAGTCCAAAAGGAGACTTGATCCAAACTAGAAGGAAGCATACCTAGAAGGAGACTTGGTCCAGACCAAAAGGAAACATTGTCAAGACTTGGTCCAAACCAGAAGATAGCATGGTCTAGAACATAAGACTTGGTCCAGATCAGAACATAGCATGGTCCAGAACATAAAGACTTGGTCCAAACTTAGTCCAGATCAGAAGATAAATGGACCAGATCAGAAGATCAATGGTCCAGATCAAAAGATCACACAGTACAAATCATGAGACAAAATGGTTCAGATCAGATCACATGGTCCAGACCTGGTCGAGATCAGCAGATCATACGGTCCATAATTTAAATCATGATACATATCAGTGACGACTTGATTAAAATTCTAAGAAGACTTGATTGAATTTTTATAGAAATTTGATCAAAGTATTAAGGGGATTTGATTCAAAAATCACTGTATTAAGGGGATTTGAAATCTGAAGCAAAAAAAGATACGTTTTGTGTAACACCCTTAATTTTTAATTAAAATTATGGAATTAATTTTAATTGTATTTTTGGGGATATTTGTAAAATATTTAATATATGTATGTTTGAGTGAATATATATATATATAAATATTTATTTTGGAGGATGAATTAAAATTATTGGATGAAGATTAAATTAATTTAATTACGAGTAATTAAATTAATTGGGCAGTTAATTGAGGATTAGTGGCTAATTACATGCAATTAAGTGCTGAAGGAGCCAACATTATTTTAATATTATTTTTGGGTGAGGTGGCACCACAAAAGCCTATAAATAGGAGTGAGCATGATGGTGAAATCAGAACACCATCCCTCCTTCCTCACTGCCCATACTGCATGTAACAATACCCCATTTTTCCCTCCCATTCTGTCTCTGTTTTCTGCCTTCCCCATTTCCAGTCACGATTTCAAAGTGAAAAAGAGGGAGTTTCTCAAAAACACCATTACTTGAAAATCCAAGCACTGAAATACCAAAACCCCAGTATTAAAGTTAATCCCCACATCATTACGGAGCTAGAGAACTCAGTTTTGTAGCAGCACACGCAGGCGGGAGTTTTCGCCGTTTTGACGCGTACACTTTAGCAAAAGCAGAACACGCTACAAGGGTAAGGGCACCTTCCACTTTCTAGATGCATTAGGGCTGTAAGTGCATGATTTTCATGGCATCACTAGTGTTTTCATCACTGTTTTGAAACTGGTTTGCCTGATGCTTGAAAGAAATGAAAAATGCATTTTTGATGTTTTAAAAGCTCTGTGATGATTTCTGTTTGGGCTGAGTACACTAAAGTTGTGTTGTTTATGTGGGAAAGTGGAAAATGTCTTGAATGTTATTTCAAACATGATTTAAAAGTGCATGTTCATAAAACTGTTTTGAAAATGGTTTTGAAATGGAAAAATGCATTCTGTTGTGTTTTTTTGCTCTGTGATGTTGCATGTTATTCTGATGTGTGTGAAAGCTGAAATGCTTGCATGTTATTCTGATGTGTTGTGAAAGCTGAAATGCTTACATGTTATTCTGATGTGTTGTGAAAGCTGAAATGCTTACATGTTATTCTGATATTGAGAAAGCTGAAATGCTATGTGTTATTCTGATGGTTTGAAAATCTGGATGTTTCTTATGATTGATCATTCAGTTTCTGTTTCTAGATGATTTGGTGTTAATGATTTTGATTCTGTTTTTTTTTGTAAATGATTCTGGTGATGTTGATGTTTTAAAAAGAAAAGGGATTTTTAATGGGGAAAGTATTGTCTGGAAAAGTGTTGAATCTGTTTTGGTGTTGGTTGTTGTTTTTAAAAGAAAACAATTTGAAAAGGGTTGAAATCTTAGGAAATTTCCACTGGTTTTTGAAGGTGTATTCGAATACAACATGTGTGTATTCGACTACAACCTGTCAAGTTTCTGTTTTACTTAAGTTTTCAAACTTGTATTCGAATACGAGCCCCTGTATTCGAATACAGAGGAAGGATTTTTGCTTCTGACTTAGCATCTGTATTCGTCTACGACCATGTCGTATTCGAATACATAAGTGGGATTTTAACACTGTATTCGCATCTGTATTCGACTACATGCATGCTGTATTCGAATACAGAATACAGATTTTCACTAGTTTCAGCTTTGTATTCGAATACAATGGGTCTGTATTCGAATACAGATTCGTGTTTTTCCAGAAGCACTATTTTTAGCTTCTGTATTCGAATACAAGGAAGCTGTATTCAAATACAGATTCGTGTTTTTCAGAAAATCAAGTTTTAAACACTGTGATATACATTTTAAAGTATTGAGAAACCTTGAGAAGGGTTAAAGTGAGTTTAAATGGAGTTCTTGAAATATTTTGAAGAGGAGAGGATGAAGTATTGAAAACCTTTAATGATATGGGAGAAAATGTTGAAGTTTTCAAGGTTTTGTCTACTGTATTCGACTACAGGCATGCTGTATTCGAATACAGAATGTTAAAATTGCAGTTTCATGCTTCTGTATTCGAATACAAGGGGTCTGTATTCGAATACAGATTCGAGTTTTCAGAAATTCCAAGTTTTTAAGAGTGTTTTGTAAACCCTGAGTGTTTGGGGAATGTTGGAATTGTTGTGGTGAATTAAAATGGAACTTTTGGTGATATTTTGAAGTTGTGGTGACGATGTTTTTAAGACTTTACCGATGTAATGAAAGATGTTGTTTTGTGCACTGTGACTGCCTCTGTATTCGAATACTAGAGGGCTGTATTCAAATACAGATTCGTAAAATTCCAGAAATCCCAATTTTAAACACTGTGTTTGAATTTCAAGAGTTTGCAAAAACATTTCAAAGTGTTAATGATTATTTGACTATTTAATCATGATTGTGATGATGATAATTCTGACTGTGCTGAAATATTTTAAACATGATGAAAAGCATGAATTTTCTAATTTTGCATCGTGTTTCTAGAGAAGTGAAACACTGCATATTCATGCATTGCATAGTCAAGTGGTACCCGCGATGGGCCACAGAGTAATGCGCAACCATGTGCTGATCTGTTAAGCGATTGCACGAGTGCTGGACTATTGAGCGTCTGCACTAGGTACTGATCTGCTGAGCGATTGTACCTTGGTATATAAGTGCTGGTCTGTTGAGCGACTGCACTGGTACTAGAATGTTGAGAGTCTGTACCCTCAAATGCGCAACCACGTGCTGATCTATTGAGCGATTGCACGAGTGCTGGACTGTTGAGCGTCTGCACTAGGTACTGATCTGTTGAGCGATTGTACCTTGGTATATAAGTGCTGGTATGTTGAGCGACTGCACTCGTACTGGACTGTTGAGCGTCTGTACCCTGAAATGCGCAACCACGTGCTGATCTGTTGAGCGATTGAACGAGTGCTGGACTGTTGAGCGTCTGCACTAGGTACTGATCTGTTGAGCGATTGTACCTTGGTATATAAGTGCTGGTCTGTTGAGCGACTACGCTGGTACTGGACTATTAAGCGTCTGTACCCTGAAATGCGCAACCACGTGCTGATCTGTTGAGCAATTGCACGAGTGCTGGACTGTTGAGCGTATGCACTAGGTAATGATCTGTTGAGCGATTGTACCTTGGTATACGAGTGTTGGACTGTTGAGCGTCTGCACTGGTGCTGATCTGTTGAGCGATTGCACCCTGGTCTTGAGGGCCGTTAATGTCAAACATATTGTGCTGGTCTGTTGAGCGACTGCACCTTGGTTTCCAAGAAAATTGTATACATGAGCATATACATATTGCATTGAGGGTTTTGACCAATGGGTCACATTTGATTATATGATGAATGAGTGGAAATTAAATGTGTGTGAGTACTGTTCAGAATCTGAATTTCTGATTTAATGATTGTGATTTGCTGAGTGTTGTTTGTACTTACCACATATTTCATAATAATTGGCTGCTGTTTTTGAAAAGGCATATACGTCATTAAATTTCAAATGAGCATTATTATTTCCTCACCATCATATGTTATACCATGGATATAATTGTTGTTGTGCAATATATGCTATGTGATTATTTGTTAATTTCGGTCGGTGACCCTTGCTATTATATTGTGGACTTTGGGCTTTGCCCTCAGATGTTACCCGAACCCGTCCTACCGACGGATACACTAACGACGGAAACGTCGTTAGTTTCCCCTGATTTTTTTTCACATAGGGAGTATTCGTGGTCGACGCAGAGGGGCAGACAACTGGCTGAAGAAGAGACTTGTAGGCGATAGGGTGGAGACCGTGCTACTGTAGCTTAGTGCATGATCAGTCTAGACTTTTGTATAGGGTCTTGATGTTTTGTGAAATGTAATTTTATTTTGGGAATTTATGTAATGATTTTTCCGCTGTATTCTTCCGCACTCTGAAACTATTTAGTGGCTACAGGCCGGGTGTTCTCTTTTGAAATGAACTGATGAAAATCTTATTTTAATTCCCTTGAATTAATTCGGAAAATTCTTTTATTGATTTATTTTATGTGAAAAGAAAAAAAAAATACACTCGCGTTGTGTTTTAAACTCGGGGTGTTACATTTTGAAATTAAGAGAAACAGGATTGGTCAACAGAATTTTTAAATGCAATATAAAGCTAAAAAGATACGTTTTGAAATTAAGAGAAACAGGATTGGCCAACAGAATTTTCAAAGGAAATCTGAACAAGATTCATCTCGAAAATAAGCTTGGACAAAGCCCAAATTTCAGCTATAAAAGAAGGCTCCAGGAAGTAGTAATAAGTATCGAAAAACACAGAACTCAAGCTTCAAATTCAAAGTTATCCGAGAGTTCAATAGAGAGAAATACTTGAGTGCGAAAGCAATATTTTCTAAGTGTTTTCAAGAGAGAAATTCAGTGCAACAATCAGCTTTCTAGAAGCAACAAAAGAGTGCAAGAATCAATGCAGCAATCAGCTTTCTATAAGCAACTTTGCAGAGTCAAGGTGTTGTTATTCCTCAAAAGTCTGGGGTTGTCAAGTTGTTTGAGAAGACTGGCTTGGAGGGTCAGATGCTTTAATTCAAAGGTTTTAAGTTAGTGGATGAAAGCCTTCAGAGTGAAGGGGGTGGATGTAGCCAAGTTAATGGTGAACCAGGATACATTGTTGTGTTCTTATGTTGTTATTATCTGCTACTGAGTCTGATTAATTATTCATCAAATAACTCACATCAACATTCAACAAAGCAGCAAAAGAATTCAAGTTTGGCAAACACAATTCAATCCCCCCTTCTCATGTTTGCACCTTCATGTGGTACGTTACTAAATGTACCCAGAAAATCTAAGATGGCATCAATGCATAGCAATAAGAAGTGAATTGGGACCCATGAAGAATGAAAATCGAACATATCTACCACTAGTGGCTCGCACTCTATCTAGAAATGAGAAAATAATTTTCTGTAAGTTTCTTCATGAAGTTAAAGTTCTAGAATGGTACTATTTAAATATTAGAAATCTGGTATCTATGAAAGACATCAAGTTAAGGGGTTTAAATTCTCATGATTATCATGTTATGATGGAACATTTACTACCAATAGGTATAAATTGTATTTTTCATGAAAATGTTAGACGCTCCATAACTTACGTTTCTTCTTCAAGGTGAAGAAATTTGTTTACGCAAGAGATAAAGGAATACAATTTGAGGTAGTTCAATACTTTGTTTAAAATTTGATTACGTTGTCTTTTTCTATACACACCTACTTACTTTAAAATTATATGGTGGCTTGGAATGTACATGGTCAACCGATTGAGTCTAATGGTTCAATCCTAGTAAGCTACATTGGTATTGTGACTCGTCAACGTATTCTAATTACTTGTGATGATTGGAGGAATGAAGCATTGTGAGCCGCTAAAGATCTTATTTGGAATGATATACAAGTATTTTGATTGTTGTAATTATTTGTTGTTTACATTGTTGGCAATAAAATACGTTTACTCAAACCCTTTGTATTTGTTATTTTGTGCACATGTCTTTTATAGTTAACGATATACATAAAAAAGCATACACTTATGGCTGCTGGAAAATTGCATAGAGGTTATTTTAACTCTCTTGAAAAAAAAAGTATCTTAAAGATGCCAATGGAAATTTTAATGATTGTCCAAGGCTTTATGAAAACCTGATATTGTTGGACGAATGGGAAACTTTTGTAGAAAAGAGGAAAATCAAAGCATTCAAGTAAGATTAATTTTTACACAAGTGTCTCTTATGATATACTTATTCATACTATAGTTTGATATGACTGCTACTTATTTATAAAGAACTTAGGCAATATAAATCGTGTGAAAGCGTCGAAACCCTTATATTCATACAAAAAGTCACATATGGGATATGCACGTTTGGAGCAAAAAATAGTAAGTATATATAAATAATATATATATATATATATATTAATAGAATATAATTTTTATAATTATTTGTTTAATTGTTTAGATAAAAGAGACGGGATCTGGGCTAATATTTGTTGGTCCTCATATATTGTGGAAAGTTGTTCGTGAAAATAAGGATGGAGTAGTCTATAACAATGGTGTTCAATAATTATATGAACAATGTATAAGTATATAATAACACTATAACACTTATGTTTTCGTATTAATATATGTTAGGAGACCTTATCTCAATGAGAGACTCAAGACACCATATTTTTGGGACATAGTAAACTATTAAATGTTCCTAAATATTCTAGTTGTGTGAGTGGGAAGGGGTTTGGACTAAATCTAAAAGACTATTATCAACATCAAAAGAAAAAAAATCCAAGTAATGTAGAATTATTAGGTGTGATACAAGAGGTAATATCCAAACTTTGTTACTTGTGAAAGAAGGATAATGAAAAAAATTTGTCCACACTATGCATACTCCTAGCGACATAGTTAGCTCCAATCTTGTTGTTTCAAAAAACCTTTGCAAGGTAATTAATTAATGAACTAAAGTACTATAGTCTATTTAACTGATGTATCTTTCTAATTAAAAAGTTCATTAATCACTTTATATTGATTATTGGTTTAGGGGGATCTCGTCATATATACTCTATTTTTTAAGGAAAAAAGGTGTACAACATTTTAAGAGACATGCTACATCATCAACCACTTCTTGCTGGCTATGCGACAATTGCTTTAGAATTGGATGCCCCATTGTCTATACCTGATGAAGTTGGAGATGCACATATTAGTGGAAGATGCAATATGATCATATGTGGCAAGGCCAATAAAACTCGTTTCCCTATATGCCGAGGTATGTTAAAAAAACATATTTGGCATATGTATATATTTTGTCCTTTATCTTGAAATTATAATTTTTTACACTTTTTTTAGATTCAACTAAAATCCAAAGTAAATAGTAATGACGTTAAGGCGAACGAGTCAGTTACTTCAAAAAAGTAGGTGTATATATATATATAGTAAAGAGGAATGTTATCGACAACCACTTAGTTAATGTTCATTTTACTATTTAAGCATTAGTTAATCATTAACAAAAAAAAAAAGAGAGAAGGTTGGACCTAACAATATGCTAGTTGCAAAACCAAAACAAGGTATTGAAAAATCAAGACATCAAAGTTCTTCCTCTAAAAAAGGATGTGCACCTCTTTCTCGATTAGTGCAGTGTCTTCAAACATTTGTAGAGACGAATTTGTCTACGAATGCGGACATGCGTGGAATATCAATGGAGAAAGGTATTTTCGGTATTTCTTATGATAGATATACTAATGGTGTCTTTATTATCTCCATATACATATAAGGTACTCGAAATAACTTTAGATGAATGAATTATTTTTTGTATCAAGGAACCAGTCACCTAATTTTATATTTTCATTCAAGGTACTTGTATGAAAAATTGATGTGTCCGCGTCAATTGACCAACAAATTTTCCTTCTTATCTCCCTTTAGATATTCATGTTTGAAAATGATCCAACTCTGATGAAAGATTATATAGTTGATGTTCTAATGGACAATAAATATCATTTGATTAAGTTGTTTATTATACCATATAATTTTGGGTTACATTTTCTGTCAAATTTAATTTATAGTATATTATTTTTTCTTTTTGTACTTGATTTGCTTATTGAAATTTTTTGTACGAGGCATTGGATGTTAATTGTCACTAATACCACATTAGAAATAGTTTATTATTTGGATGCATTACATGGTGATTATACAGGTCACTCGAAATTGAAGTTTATACTTGATACATAAGTATATCATTGTATCAAAACCTATATAAATATACATGGTTGGTTGTGCGTTGCTATTCTAAATATATTCATTAATATATATTTGTTAGAGCTATCAAAATATTCCTTGCTCAAAGGGGAGCTCATGTTTCGAAGAATAAATCGAACAAAATTATTTGTGGAGATCGATTCAGATTTTATATAACTACCTATTACTTTCGTGTATGATTATAAATATTGTTACAGAATCATTGCATTGATGTATATATTATGATTTGTCTAGTGTCCTCGCCAAAAAACTGGAATAGATTGTGGGTACTATGTCATAAGGTTTTTAAAAGAGATTGTCACTTCTAATCAAAATGTGATTCCAAATATGGTATGTTAATTTTATTCTATATAGTTTATTTTATTTAAATATTTAATATTTTTATTTGATAAATTTTAACTTAGTCACACAATTTTATTGTTATATTTTTTTGTACTTTGATGAATTCAAATGCTTTAGTTACTCTGAAGATCAATTAACTGAAGTTAATGGATATTGTTGTTAATACGTGCTTAGATTAAGAATCATATGATGGATTTGTAATTGACTATCAAGTAAAGATTTTTTAGCTTCTCAACTTTTCTCTGCAACACTTTGCAAAATATGTTTTTTAGAAACCAGATGATCTTTCAAAATTCAAAGTTTGATACAACTGGTTTGGCCCTAGTCTACTGGTGATTTTGTCATTGATTTCAATCTAGCCAGGGTAGTCAAGTTTAGCTATTATTGATTGTTTTATATCCTTGACTGTATTGGTAGATCAGTTAGTTTAGAGTTGGCTTAGACAACTAAGATTATAGGTTCTCGAACATGGTAAGGGAATATCTAAAACCTGATGGTAACAAGAATTTTGTTGTAAGAGACACAAGTGGCATTATGTAATTTTGAATTTGTATTACAAATCAATTCCAAAATGCATACATAATTTTATGTTATAATTTTGAATTTTTAAGATATCATTATAATTTTGTGCAAATATATATGTTCCTTGATATGTGTACTGCAACAAAATTTTGAAGGAAAAAAATATATATGAGGGTACATAATGAGATAGCTAATAAAATGTTCGATTAAAAATAACTACATAGACATCATTGTACAAATAAAGCATTGTTATTGGCTATCCTTTTATAGCATTTTTGTTATAAACAAGCGCTATTAAAAATGGCTATTAGACGTTTCTAATAAAAAAACCCTATTATAGGTTGTTGTTAGATAGTGTTTATTTTAAAAGAGCTGTTATAACTTATTATTAGACAACGATGTTAACAGGAAACTTTATTATATATTATCATTAGACACTGCTTATGTTGTAAAAATCGTTGCTATACATTGTCTTAAACAACATTTCTTTATTTTTTTTTTAAAAACGTTGTCAATTGCTTTTCTCAGTGTAGTGTTTGTTGTGTTATCGAATAGTTGACAACTTTTAAGTAGATGTGACATAAACAATAATTGTTGTATGTGAATATTGTCATCATTGCGCTATAAAATAGAAAAGTAGCCGTTACAAACCTTGCCTCAACTTGCGAAAGGGTGAAACTTAATGATACCTGTCAATTAATTACATTAATGACGACCGTGATTATCTCAACTACTCAAGCCTAATTTTTTCTTAGTCATTAGACTATATATAGCCTTAATCGATTTTTTCTGTCCTCACTTCTTGTTATCTATTCGCCTACCACTTTCTTGATTTCTCAAGAACTCCTTTGCAATCTTTCATAACCTATTTCCTTAGAATCTTATTTTCTTTCATTCTTAATCATGCCTTCATCCAATTCACAAAACGTTAAACAAGCTATCATAACTTTCTAGGTACACTTCGCCCCCTTCAAGATCACCTCAATTTGTGTCCTTTCACCATTGACAAAACCAATGAACCCTTCTTTCTCGAACACCTCTATTTCAAACCCCTTTTGACTTGTGCATGGTGTGGCGCCGACAGGAAGCCTAGCATGTTCAGAACAAATTTGCGTCCAACTCTTGATTACGTGAAAGGGCTTTGTAAGGTAGCTTCGACTAAATTACAATAGTGGAAAATATGGGGTATCTTTAATATGATCATGCTATCAAAGGTCGATGTAAACTTCACCATTGAACATTTGTAAACTTTAACATTGAACATTGGTCAGTAAGTACTAATGTTTTTGTTTTTCTCTAAGGTGTGACAACCCTAACCTTCTTTATGTGGCATCAATTCTTTGCTTGCCCTTTAATGGAGCTGAAGCCCCTACAACTCGTGATGCCCCAATCCATCCTTAGTACTTTATTTTTCAAAATCCACCTCCAACTATGCTTCTTTCATGGCACATAACATTGCAGCTTCACGTGAGGTCTTAGATTGAGATTACAACACTTTCTTGCTGCAGTAGTTGAGTAAGTTTTTCGATTGTATTTGTTTTTGGGCCATAGTCCAAGAGTTGTAGCTATCTGTTGCTTTATTTCAATCTAACCGCAACATAGCTTGGGGCTCTTTATTCCTTTCCTCCTTCTACAATTCTTTAAACTTTAGAAATATTTGTATTTTCCAAACTGTATGGTACTATTTCCTAAAGTATTTTAAATTTATGCTTTTATTTAATTCTTTACCATCCATATCCTATAGCCGTTAAGATCCTTTGGTAAAATCTTTGCTTACAACGAAGGGTCCTTCCTAGTTTGTTGACAATTTTCCAAATTCAGAGTCTTTAATCGGAATTGGCAAAATAATTTTCCAAACTAAGTCAAACACAAACAATTCGTGGAAGGTCACTTTAATCTTTAAACTCTCAATCCTAGTTAAGACCGTTAGCGCATTCTCATCCATGGAATCCATTTCCATTAATATAGCATGTCGATATTCCTAAGCATACTTTGCTTAGCAACTCTAACTCTAAGTGAAGCTACGTTAAATTTTAAGGGGAGAACTGCATCCTAACCATAGGTGAGCCAATAAGGAGTGAAACATGTGTAGTTGTTTTATAATACCTTATGGCTCAAAGGACTTCTAGTAAGGTTTCGTGCTACTTCTTTGGCTTATTTAAGATATTTTTCTTAATACGGTAAATGCTGATTTTATTGGTTGCCTCAACTTTGTCATTAAGTTGCGCATAATAGGCAGATAAATCACTACAGGAAAAAAATTGGTTTGCGGCAGTTGTAAGGGACCCTGCGACGGTTAGAACAATTCTGGAATTTTTTTTTTGCAAAATGCCTTTTTTCTAAAAGTGCTTTTTTTCAGAATCACTTTTTTGCAACACTTGTATTTTCAGATTTTTCTCTGTATATTTGAACTCCTCTCATTTTTCTAACTAATTTAGTCTTTTGAACTTCCAGAATCGGACATGTATGAAAGAAATAACATCAAAAATAACTTTGCAAGTGAAATTTTGGATCAAACAATTGCAAGTGAAGAAAATGATGAAATTAAACCCAATTTTTTTTTCTCGAAAACAGCAACTAAGGACTCGAAATTTCACCAAAATAACAACAAGTAATCATCAAACTAAACCATACCACACATATTATAACATTTATAATCAACTAAGAACTCCATATTACACAAAAACAAATATCAAATTTCAAGAAATTGACCTAAAATTTTAAATTTTCCAAGAACTTCAAGAACACCAAAAACTTAAAAACATAAATTAAGAACAATTGTTACCACTTGGTGACAAGCTCTGAATACCAAATGATGTGTATTTGAGTGGTTCCACATACGATGAAGGATCTACCAAGTGATTTCTTGAAATAAAGTGACAATAAAAGGGAAAAGAATTAAACAAACATGGATTAGATAGAGAAGACGCCATAATCAATTATGATTGATAAGCCAATGTGGAATCACCACAATGGTAAGGAAGTCATTGATAAGATTCAAGCAAGTTCTAATCCAAGAACTCAAAGACGAGACACATCTCAATCACAATTCTCAGTAGAGATATTCTTATTCATTTTTAAACTTATCCAAAATGAGATTCTTACTAGGTATTTAAAGATTAATTTACCCTATTTCTAAAATGGGCCAAAACCCAATTCTTTAGACCCATATTGAGCTTACATCACTTAACTAAAATTATTACAATTCAAATTAAACACAAATAAAACTAAAAACTATTTTAAACTCTTGACTTGAAATATTCTTTGTTTTTCTTCCTAATTAGCTCAATTTAGGTCCTCGTCCCCTTTATAGGGTTGAGATGAGGTTAATAGAACATAACTTCAAACATTTACACCTCATCTAAGAATGAATTCATGTCAGCCTCCATAGTTTTACCTTGTCACCAACCTAGAACACTAGCTTTTGGTGGTGTGTGGAAGGTACACATTCATTGGTATGGATCCAATTTCTACTCAAATTACATAGTAGGATGGTTTTCCATCTATAATGAAGAAGGTTGACCTTATCTCCTTTGGCCCTACAATGACATCAACTACAAGAACCCCTAAGGAATTTGAGTTTAGTTCCAGAAAGCTGACCATCTCAATGTCGGTTGGGATGAGATCCTCCATACTTTTACCCAATTTTTTCAAAGTTAATATGGGCATAACATTGAGGATAGCTCTGCCATCAACAAAGACTTAAATAAACACCTTACAACTAATAGTAGATTTGATGAACAATGGCTTAAGATGTTTTGCCATATCCTTAGATGGTTTCTTGAAGAACATATCTTTGGTTGCTTTGTCATTAGTTAAGGAAACCAATTCAGTATCTTCAATGAACACATCTCCCTCCAACAACTTCGGTTGACAAAACCTTATCTGAAACTTGAGAAGGATAAGACCAACAGTATCTATTGGAGCCATATGTCCGTGTCTTCCAAGAATAAGGTATCTAGGATCAATTCCTCCTCTAATTCAGAATAATCCTCAAGTGTCCCATTTAATGAGTAGGAGACGTCAGCTGAAGCTACCCTGTTTTTGAAATCAACTGCTTCTTGGAGTGTTAACATGGATTGGGAATCATTCATCATGGAACCACGTTTATTTTGGACAGATTCCTAAACATCTGATAAACTCGTTAATTACTTTAAAAGGGTATCTACCGTCTATTTATCCTATTTTATCATTTTGATTCCTACTTATTCTTGTTAAATTCTCATTTTTGCAGAATTGATCTTGAGAAAAAAAATAATACAAATTAGTTCAATATAAAAATCTCAGATGCAGAAAGGGCAAATTTGAAATCTCAATATAATTTGCTGGATGCTATAGATATTAATGCAAGTCTAACATGTGAACTAAATATAAATCAAAATAAATATATAATAAATAATTTATTTATATTTATGAATAAAGATTGAGCGAGAGCCTATTAAATTAGAAGAGGAGGCAGCTCAATTTTTAGAGCCTAATTAATTAGAACTTAATAACACGGTAGAGTTATAAAGGAGGGGAGAATAAAAGGAGCATACGGCACATTGAGGAATGATTCCGACACAAAGGAGAATAGTGGGAGCGGGACATTGGGATACAAAATTTTGAGGTAGAAGAAGCCGCCCATCATATTAGGATCGGAAGCAAAAAGAGATTTTGGACGATTGAGGTAGGAGTAAAGAGATATTCTTTTCCTATGTATTAATTATCTATTCTAATTTTATTTTAATTATTTTTTATTGTTCAATTAAATTTTTTTATTGTTCTAATTACGTGTTAGCATTGATTATTCTTTGCATACTTTTAATCAATTAGTTGTTAGCGATCGTATTGCAACTAATTGGTGAATCTATAGAATAATTGAGACTATAAATTATTGCATGACCAAATTTAAATTTAGTCTTCCAATCATTTAATATTTTATACTCTATGATTTTCTTGGATTTAAGGACTAAATAAGGGGTTAATTTAAGAAAAAGAATATTAATCACGAATGACCAAACACGGGGTTAATAGTTTTAGTAAATTGGTTGATTATTAAATCAAAAGACAGTAATTTGAATAAAATTAAAATCGAAACTAATCAATGTTATAAATGAAACCGTAATTCTAATATTTTCTCACTGATCTCCCAATTTACATTTTTATTCTTAATTATTTTTATTTGTTATTTCATTAGCGCAACAACTCAACTATTTATTGTTAGTCTAAATGATAAATAATTTTAATTAGTTTAATACTTGCTAATTAATTCTTGTGGATACAAAAATGTTTTATACTACTTTTGTGATAGAGTACACTTGTTCTACTTTTGTGATAGAGTACACTTGTTCTGAACGTGTTTTTATGGCAACATCATAAGACACAACATTATTAGAGATTTGACATGTTTCAAGTCCTTGCACGTTATGATTTGCCATATCTAGTATCTTCAACGATGCTATGTCAAAAATTAGCACTAACCATTTGTCCTATTAACGCATTACGTAGAGCTTCGAGGACTTTAGATTGGGAGATCTCTTTATGCCCCTGGCCTTGGACCTTAGCAATCATCTGCATAGTTTGCTTCGTCTTTTGGATTTACCTTGTAACAATCCTATTTCTCAATAAATAACAGGCTAAATAGCACTCATGGTTCTTTAACTTTATTTCAGTTAATGTTTTAGTCCTTTATCCTTTTTTTTTTTCGATTTGGTCCTTTATTTTAATTTTAAGTGACAATTTGATCTTTTATGTTTTAAAATGTCAACAATATTATTTTTTTTTTAAATAAATTAAAAAATTCATCAAAATTTTCAACTAAAACCTATAAAAGTAATTATATTCTTTAATATAATACAAATTTTATCAAATTCGTAACTCAAATTTTCAAATAAACTCATATTTTTATTTTTTATTTGATGTTGTTAGAGATGGAATTTTAAAAATCAAATAAAGAATAAAAATATGAGTTTATTTGAATATTTGAGTTATGAATTTGATAAAATTTGTATTATATTAAAGAATATAATTAATTTTATGGGTTTTGGTTGAAAATTTTAATATATTTTTTGAATTTTTGTAAAAAAAAAGGATAATATTGTTAACATTTTAAAACATAAAAGATTAAATTGTCACTTAAAATTAAAATAAAGGACCAAATCGAGAAAAAAAAAAGATAAAAGACTAAAACATTAACTGAAATTAAGTTAAGGGACCACGAGTGTATATTTATCCTAAATAATATAAACAGATGTATATTTATTTACTAGTTAGTTTTTTTTATGAGTGTGAATTTGTGTGGTTTATTAATTAGAAATTTTTAGCAAGACACAATTTAATTAATAGTAAAGAGAGACTTTTTAGTAAATTTTTTCAAGTGGACCAAACAATACGTAACACACCCACCAAAATTAGGAAATGAAACACGAACATACACACACACACTTAAATCCAATATGTTTTATTTCTTTCACCCCCTTCCTTCATTTCACTCACACAACAACCTTGACCCATCTCTCACCGCCTTCACCATGCAACAACTTCATCCCCACTTTTATAAACTCATCACCATCATCCTTCTTCCAAAAAAATTAACACAATACAACAACAAAAATCTGAAGCAAAAACCCCTTGTCATTTTACCCAACAACCGCTAGTTCATCCCAAGACATCTCATTCAAGTCCATAAATTCATTACATGCAATATCATCCCTTCCAATCATCAAATTCACTTGGAAAAATAGACTTAGTAACCTTCAAGAAAAGCTAAATGAAAATTTTGTTTTTTGTGAGTTCTTTTCCCTTAACAAAAATCTCTTTGCATGTATGAGTGTTGGAGTTATTTGGGTTAGAGGTAGTGACTGATTATTGTAAATAGGGTTTTTTTTTGAAAAATCATGAGTGTGAGGAACCCTTTTGCATGCATCATATAAGAATGATTTGTGTTTCTGAGTCGTTTGATGTCTTGCTAATTTCTTGACTTTTGGAACTAAATATGTATTGATTGCTAAATGCATGTTTTTGCAGAAATTTGATAAGCCAAAGTGAATTGCTTAAGCGAAAACAACCCTGGGACCAAAATTGTGACTTCAGACTTAAATTCACTAAAACAAACATATATCGTTGAGAGAAATTTGATAAAAATGCAATTATTTTGCCCTTGATTTGAATTGGTTAAGCGAACTCAATTTAGCTAAGCAAAAATATTGCTTTTTTTATTTATTCTTATTCATATCTTGTTTTGTGTGTGATGTTTACTGACATAACTATTCATGTTGGAATGAAATTTAAAATTTACACCTTGCATAAATAATACGAACAAGAATTTATGGTGAGTTATAGTGTGTTTCAAATTTAAACACTAAGTGACGAAACAATCCTTAGGATACTAAGAACGGTTATGGCCAACGACCTACATCATTCAAAAGTTAGAATTACATTGTTGACTCCCACTAATGTGGTTCTAATTCACGGTCATGATATATTGCTTCATGTTAATTTTTAAAAAATAAAATAATGATAAGTCTCATAAATTGAATACTTATTATATATTGCATTGTTTTTGAAACTTAAGAAAAATCTTTTTAAAACTTCCCCTTCTTGTTTTTGTAACTCATTGAGATTTTATCTTACCCCCTTATTTCATGTTTTAACAGATAGAAAGTAAGATGCAGAGAGTCGTAGTAGCTCTAAAGACTTTGTTTTATGATGATATTTTGTAGATGTAAACCATTAAACCTATGTTTTGAGATGATTGTACCTTAAACTTTAACAAGATAGCTTGTGATATTTTGTTACAATCTTATGAGTTGTAATATTATGTTTTGACAAAGACTTCATTATGAATGTCGTGACTACTTAAATTATTAAAATTGTAGTGTCTTACATTATATTCTAGATAAATAATGTAGGGTGATACAAACCTGTTCCTTTACTGCCTCTTTTTTCTTAGTCGTGATGAGGAAAAACATTGGCCACCTGTTTCATTTCCTTTATGATGGTCGTTCCATCTACTTTTGGTAAGGTCAACTAACCATTGTTATGCATAGTTGCATGGCCTTTCCCCCCATAGTCTGCCTATGTTTTATATCAACTTGTTAGTACTTTAATGGGAGAGGTAGTAACTGACCAATTCTCTAGCACTACGCTAAAAATTGCCTTTTACAGCGCGCATTTTACAACACTTTATAACTAAAAGTGTTGTTGTATAATATTTTAAAATTAATGGAGGATTCAACAACGCTTTTCTGACAAGCGCTTTTGCAAAAGTGATGTTGTAGGGTCATATAGGGTTTAGGGTTTACAACGATTTTGCTGAAAAGCACTGTTGTAAGGTCACATAGCGCTTTCACATAATGTTTACAATGCTTTTAGAGCACTTTGCATATAAACACTATAAAATATGGCACCCCACATAATATTTACAACACTTTTTAGAGCGCTTTGTATACAAGCGCTGTAAAATATAACGCTCTCACACTATGTTTGCGCTTTGTATATAAGAGCTGTAAAATATAGCGTTTTCACATAATTACATGGTCTTTTAGAGCGCTTTGTTTATAAGCGCTATAAAATGGTATATGTATAACTGTACAGAACCCTTTCACATAATTTTATTTTTAATGTGTATACCACAAATTTTACCTATTATATATTATTGATAAATAAATAAAAACATACTTAATAGGTTCTCTCCCTACGAACCCTCATCTTCTCTACTGTGCGCCATCTTCTCGCTAAACCCTCATCTGATGTGCATCCATTTCTACTGAGTGATTGTTGTCTCAGGTACTGTATTTATTAATTTGTTGTTGTCTCTAAAACTAATAAATTTTTACGTGATAAATCATATAAAATGTTACATGATAGTAGTTGGCATAACCTTGATAGATCATATAAATTGTTACCTGATAAATCAGATACGTTGTTACATGATAAATCATATAAAATCTGTTGTTTTGAAATCTGTTCGATCTATTCTGCTTTGAAATCAGACTTGTATGCATGACCTTGGACCTTGGTTTTCATTTTCCAATATTAGACTATATATACTATAGATTGGTATAATGTTATAGATTGATAAATTTGTGTAACACTGCATTCATATAGGTCATATAAAATGGACTGAAAATCGATGTCTGCCAATCAATTGTCGAAAGAGTATGAAAATGAAGGGAAGGAGTTTGTTGATTTTCCAGTGAAAAATGCAAAAGACCCAAATCGAATCATTTGTACTTGTATAAAATGTTGTCTTGGAAAACGCGTTAGAGCAAATGAATTGGAAGGACATTTAGTATGACATGGAATGGATCAAAGTTATACATGTTGGATAAGACATGGTGAGAAAATAAAAGGGAACACTAATTTTGAGAATGGTGCGACATATGCTTCAAATGATTTCGACACAGATACATATGAGCGAGGGCGAGTTGAGGAGATTGCAAAATCAGTTGAAGAAGATCTTCGAGATTGTCCTAAAATGTTTGAGAGTTTGTTGAGTGATGCAGTGAAACCATTATATAATGGTTGTACTAAATTGACAAGATTGTTGGGGATATTTGTTGGAACCAAGTTGGTTTTACAATTAAAGATTTGATGTTAACAAAAGTATTTTATGAGAATAATATATTTGACTTCGAAGAAGTATACCACCAAAGGATGTTTCCTGAGGATGCCACCAGAGTATACCTCCAAGGATGATACCAGAGGATGTCACCAGAGGATGCCACCAGAGGATGTCACCAGAGGATACTTCTAGAGGATACTTCCAGAGGATATCACTAGAGGATCCCAGAAGATATCATCAGAGGATATCACGAGAGGATCCCACCATAGGATATCACTAGAGGAAAAAAATCAAAGGATATCATAAGAGGCAAAAATCAGAGGATATCATCAGAGGCAAAAATCAGAGGATATCATCAGAGGCAAAAATCAGAGGATACCTTTAGAGGCAGGAATCAGAGGACATCATCAGAGTATGAAAGAAGACATTGTAATACCCTCAATTTTAAATTCTAATTATGTAATTTTAGGGTATTTTGTGTTAAAACTACTTGGACTTTTAGCCAATTGTAAATTATTTTATGAATTAAGTACCAAAAATATATTTTGACATGGTTGTAACATATTTAATATATGTATATATATATATATATTTTGAGACCTGACTAAAATAATTTTCGAAGAATAAATTAATTATATTACGAAGAATTTAATACTAGGCAATTTATCAAAAACATTTATCTGTCAATAGAGTTGCGACGAGAGTAGATATTTTATCAAAATAGTTTGAGATGTGAGTGAAGTAATGTGTGTAAGGGTATTAAGATATTTGTGGTTTGGTTTTAATTATTATATATATATATATATGAGAGGTGAAGGCAAGAAGGAAGGAAGAAACAAAACAGAAAGAAAAAACATTCTCCTGCCCGCGAACTTCTTCTTCTTTCCTATGTTTCACCAACCAAGTGTTGGTAGAAAAAAAAACCGCAAACACAAATCCTCATTTATCTTCTAGATCTAAGCTTCCATTCGAGAAGTGGCAAGAGGGAAAGTTACTCCTCTCCACACTATGGTGCTAATGAACTAACTTTTGAGGCGCCGACGCGAGCAAGAGTTTCGCCGTATTTGATCACGGTAGCGGAAAACGGTTGAGAAAGCGTTAAAGAAGGTAAGGACTCCTTCCAAATTTTTAGTTTGCATATAGGAACTCTATATGTGTGATTGATGGACTATTAATGTGTGATTGCGTGATAATAAAATTCGACGTGAATATATATACATTTTGAGTGAAATTTTGGAGTTCTTAACCAACCCATTGTTGTTGTGTTGTTGTGGTTGTTATTGTTGTGTTGTTGTCGTTATCGATGCTGTTAGTATTGGTTAGAATTAAGAAATTGATTTTTGTTGTGTTTGAGTTATGTAATGAGTTATTCTCAAATAAATGAGTTTGAGCTGAAGTTGAAATTTTACAAGAAAAATTAGAGTTCTTAATGTTGTGAAAAAGTTTAAATTTTAACTAAGTTAAAGAGTTTGAGCAAAGAGTTAAAGTGTGAAATTAATCTGTTTAGAGTTTGTATTTGTATTTTCACAATATCTAAATAATCGGCATACATACCTTTTTCTGAATTTTGCATTTGTTTAGAGTTTAAAAACTAAGTGTAGCATTCTAATTATAATTAGTTAAGTATGTTGATTGTTTTGGTTATCCATAGGGTATTGACTGAAGTGAAAGTGAGATGAAAAATCTAAAATTTTCTCTGCTATGATTTGAACCTTAGCCGACGAATAAATTGGGTTTCTAATTATTTAAATATTTAAAGGATTAACCATGTGTTCCATAGACTTTAGCATATGAAATAAAAATATGCTTTAACAGTTAACACAATTACTTTGAAGACCTAGAGAATAATGAATATTATGGTAAGAATCTAAATTTGATGTTAAGTCAATGCAAATCCTTTTATTCTATCAATAGACTAAAAATTCCACTACATTATTGTTTACTAAGATTACAGGGAAATCTTTCAACTTTCTTTTTCATAAAGTGGTTCCACATGGTTCAGTGATGGTGTAAGACATCTAAAATTGATCATGGTTCAAAAACTTCAAGAAGCTTTAGTACATAGTACGATATGACATTAATATATGGGAAATTTTTAGAAATAAAGATATGAGAAGGCCAAGATATGCTGATTTCAATGTCTTTAAGAAAAATTCAGTATGCTAATTGCTTAGTACATAAACCTATCAGTAGTCAAATATATGTTAATCACACAATTTATAAAATGTACTTGTGATCATAACAAGTAGGCATAGTTCCTTACCCCCACTTATATTAGATTATATTCTTTCTGCTACGAATGTGTCACAAAAAAAAAATCCAGTTTTGGATGACAATTATTTCTTTAGTTGTTAAGAAGTATCAAAGAATATCTAAGAAGTATTGGTGGTAATATCAGACATGTATCAAGGCATCTATATGCTTTAGACACCAAACTTTCCTAATTGTTAAGTATACGGGCTTCATAGCTGCATTTACTTAATGATTGCAGTGAAAAGAGTCATAGCATGCTCTTGCATTTCATAGCTTGTGGTGACCACGATGGGCCACAGTGTTAGTGGTGACCGCGATGGGCCACAGTGTCGGTGGTGACCGCGATGGGGCACGAAGTTAAGTGGTAACCGTGATGAGCCGCGAAGTTAAGTGGTGACCGTGATGGGCTACGGGGTGGCTCCATGTGATAGTTGGTCCATCTTATCCTTACAAGGATTTAACTGATGTGTAAGGCCTGTGATAGGCTACACTCTAAGTAAATCGTGCTAGTCTGTGAGCGACTGCACCACGGTAATTTGTACTAAGGCATGTGATATGCGGTACAATTATGATTTACGCCCCTCGAGGAGGGTCTTGTCTTGGGAATTCCAGAATCATGTGCACTGGCATATAAGCATTGCATTAGGGTTCTTGGCATGTGAGTCATGTTTATTGTGATATGTTATATGAAAATGATATGTGCAAGTACCTTAAATTATAAGTTTCCTAATAGTTGTTTTGAGTGTTGATTATACCCTGAGCTTGCAACTTGATCTGCATTCTTAGTCTTTTGTTTTCATAAAAAACATAGCTCTTATACATTCCAATATGAGTGTATACTTATTCTGTCACTGTGTGTTATCTTGCTGGAGCTGCTAAGTATGTATTGGTTGTCTCTTGACATAATTGTTAATTGTTAACTATTAATTTTCGGTTGGTGACCCTTTACATTATTGTGGAAAATTAGGCTTTGCCCTTAGATGATACCCGAGTTCGTCGTTAGACTTCCCTGATCGACATTTGCCGACAGCTTGGGTATACAACCCCATCTCAAGCAGGACTACATATACGGGAAGGGTGATGAGAACAAGTAGGAGTGCTGGAGCAGTGTCGCATGTGGAATATACCCACGGGAAGATCGATTTTGCTGTACCTTCAAGATTAGTACTCGAGGCGAATGGGGTATATACAGATGCAGAGAGTCATGTAGTTGGAGGTGAGACGGAGGCCACCGTAGGTGTGGCGACTCCTATTGTAGTAGCAGGGGATGTGGTGCTTGGACCAGGAACGGGTGAAAAGGGTAAGGGGTCGATGCAAGCGGGGAAAGACATTCTAGGTCCGTCTAGGCTAGTCGGGGACCAGGGTTTTGTTGATGAACCATAGGTGCCTTGGTTGGTGTCACCGCGGATTGAGTTTGAGCTTCCACTCCCGGTGACCGATTCCCGTACCGATTGTCACTGGAGTTGAGGATTGTTTTGAGATTCTAGCGCCGCCGAAGCCACCTATATCGTGGGTGGATCTGACTTCTGAGGAGACTGATCCTACTATGGTTGATGAGGAGGAGGAAGTTACTTCGAGGAGAGATACTGCGTCGGACGAGACTTCTACAGAGTGTGGAGGTCACCCTTGTTACTGTAGTTGTTAGTGGATGATCAGATTAGTTTTTTGTTGTATAGGGCCTTAGTGTCTTTTTATGGTTGTACTTATTTCGTTTTGGGATGACTGTACCTATGACATTATTTGACAGTTGACTTTTGTTGGTGGATCCATGTTACATTTTTTTGACGTGACCATGCGGGGACAGAATTCTTAGAGCAGTACTTCTATGTATGTGTCTGCCAAGAATACCCCAGGGGTATGAGCGATGTATGATAGGTCTCATAGCCCCGATGTATTTTCTATTTGTATATTTTGGATAATTGTCCCAAAAACTATTTTATCTTGTATGTAAATGATGTAATTATTTATTACTCTTGTCGTTTTGTGTTACAACGTATTATTTTAGTAAGTGTTTTTTTTATAAAAAAAATGCATTCGCGCTGTTAAAAATCGGGGTGTTACAGACATGGTCAAGATTCGTAGAAGATTTGATTCAAATTCAAAGAAGACTTGATTGAAATTTGAAGAAGATCTGATCAAAATTTGAAGAAGATTTAATTTAAATCATAAGAAGATTTGGTTCAAATTTAAAAAGGAACAAAATCAAGTTGAAGAATTTACAAAAGAAATCTGAAAAAAATACGATTCGAAATTAAACTTGGACCAAGTAGAAGTCCAAATCTCAACTATACATAGAAACTCCAGGCTAAAGAAGAAATCATCGAAAAATAGAAGAGAGTAGAAGAACTCAAGCTTAAAATCCAAATTCATCTTAGAGTTCTAAGAGAGAAACACTTGTGCGAAAGAGAAATATTTTCTAAGTGTTCTTTTCTTAGAGTGTGAAAGTCATTAGCTTTCCAAAAGAAACTACTTATGTTCCAAACCTTTGTATCCAACCTGATAATGGTGTAAGTTCCTTCTTCAATCTGGGATTGTCAGATTGGATGGAGAAGACTTGGCTTGTAAGGTCAAGGTGGTGTAAGTTCCTTCTTCAATCTGGGATCGTCAGATTGGTAGGAGAAGACTTGGCTTGTAAGTTCAGCAAAAAGTATTCAACTTTGGCTAACACAATTCAACCCCCATTCTCGTGTTTGCACCTTCAATTGGCATCAGAGCTCGGTCTCAAGGCTGAGCACTTTATAGTGTTTGAGAAAAGATCCAAGGATTCAATATGTCTAGATTCAGTGAAGAAGCTGGCAGAGGAAACATCAACAGATCACCTCTGTTTGATGGAGAACGTTTTTGAGTATTGGAAAGACAGGCTGAGAAGTTTCTATATTTCACAAGATCCTGAACTTTGGGATTTGGTGCAAGATTTTTATATTACTCCAGAGGATACTGATGGTATGGAAATTCCAAGAAAGGATATGAATGCTGATCAGAAGATGTACAAGATACATCAAAAATCCAAAACATTCATGATAAATGCAATCACCTTCAAGGATTTTGACAAGTGCACCAACAAAGATACATCAAAGTGTATTTATGATAGTGTGACTCTGACCTATGAAGGAAGGAAGCAAGTTCAAGAAGCAAAGGCCAACATCCTAGTCAAAAAGTATGAGTTGTTCGAGATGGAGGAAGATGAAGACATTGAAACAATATTTTCCAGATTCCAGACTCTGGTCTCAAGATTAAAGGTACTTGAGAAAAGTTATACTACTGCTGATCATGTGAAGAAAATCCTTAGGAGCCTACCAACCAAGTGGAGAGCAAAGATCACTGCCATTCAGAAAGCAAAGGATCTGAATACTCTAAAGATGGAAGAATTAATCAGCTCCCTCAGATCACATGAAATTGAGCTTGAAGAAGATAATCCCAAGTAGAAGAACAAAACCCTAGCCTTGAAATCCAAGCAAAAGAAGGTTCTAAAAGCAACATCAGAATCAGAAGATAATGATTCAGATGATCAAAATCCGAACCCAGAGGAATAGGAGATTTCTTTCATAACCAGAAAGTTCTTAAGATGTGGCACAATAGAAAGAAGAAATTTTCCCAAAGGTATTCCAAGTATTCCAATAGAGGAAAGGATGAATATGACAAGAAAAGTATCATTTGCTATGGATGCAACGAACCTGGAAATATCAAGTCAGAATGTACAAACATGGAGAAAGGGAAACACCAGAAGAAAGATTCCAGACCCAAGAAGAAGAGTCTGATGGCTACATGGGATGATTCTGATGAATCCTCTGATGATGAAGAAGTAGATTTGGCTATGATGGTTCACACCAACTCTGCCTCTGGATTCGACACAGAATCTGACTCTGAAAGTGAATCAACAGATGAAGAAAAAGAGGTATTTTCTGAATTCATCCGATTTGATTTAATTACTGCAATAAATGATTTTTTAAATATTAATAACAAATTGTATTTAAAACTTAAAACACTTAGGAAAGAAAATAAAATTCTAACCAAATAAATCAATGTTTTAAAGAATCAAAATGCAAAATGTAAAACAGAAAATGCAGCTCTTAAAACTAATATTGCTGAACTTAAGGCTGAAAATCTAACTCTAAAAAGTAATCATTGTTCAACATCAAGTGAAAATACTACATGTAATTTTGATATGCATGAACAAGTATTTCAAGACTTTCTTGCTAATGGTATGCAAAGAAGAAAATATGCTTCTATGATTCATGGAGTCAGTAGCAATGGTAAAAGAGGTATAGGATTTGAAGAACTTGTAATTGAAACTAAACTTATTTCCTCTGATGTTTTGTGTACTGTTTGCACTAAGAAAGGTTACTCCAAATTATCTTGTCCTATGATAAATACAAGGAAAGACAAGAAACCATTCAAGACTAACAAACCAGGACCCAACCTGATTTCGGTACCTAAGAACAAAATTATCTTTGTTCCAAATGTCCTCGGTAATCAAGTTACAACACCAATCATGGTACATCGACAGTGGATGCTCGTGACATATCACAAGAGAAAAGTCTATGTTCCAACAACTAACCTTGAGCAAATGAGGCACAATGACTTTTGGAGAAAAGCAAAAAGGCCAGATCATTGGTCAAGGCACATTTGGTAATGGTACTTCCCCTTCTATTAAAGATGTCTTGTTTGTTAAAGGTCTTAAGCATAACTTATTAAGTATTATTCAGTTAAGTGATAATAATTATGATATTTTATTCAATCAAAAAACATGCAAGGCAATTAGTCAGTAGGATGGATCTGTACTCTTTACAGGTCAGAGGCACAACAACATTTATAAGATAAATCTGTTTAGTCTAGAGAAACAAAAAGTTAAGTGTCTTATGTTAGTAAATGAAGAGAAACTAATTTGGCACAAAAGATTAGGTCATGCAAACCTTAGATTAGTTTCAAAACTGAATAAACTTCAACTGGTGAGAGGTCTACCTAAGCTTAGTTACAAAACTGAAATTATGTGTGAAGCTTGTCAAAAGGGAAAACAAACAAAAAACTCCTTTAACCATAAAAACTCGGTCTCTAGCTCAAAGCCCCTTGAGCTCTTACATATAGATCTATTTGGGCCAGTGAAAACAACCTCTCTAAGTGGTAAGAAATATGGCTTTGTTATAGTAGATGATTACACTAGGTGGATATGGGTAAAAATGTTAAGAAGTAAAGATGAATCCCACAAAGTGTTTATCACATTTTGCAAAAAAATCATGAATGAAAAGGGTCTTAAGATTATAACAATTTGAAGTGATCATGTTGGAGAATTTGAGAACAAGTTCTTTGAAATTTTTTGTGATGAGAATGGAATCTCTCACAACTTTTCTTCTCCTAGAACAACCCAACAAAATGGAGTTGTAGAAAGAAAGAATAGATCAATCCAAGAAATGGCCAGAAACATGTTAAATGATATGAATGTTGCAAAACACTTTTGCGATGAAGCAATTAATACTGCATGTTACATTCAAAATAGAGTCTATATCAGATCCATATTGAATAAAACACCATATGAATTGTGGAAAGGTAAAAAGCCTAACATCTCCTATTTTATACAATTTTGTTGTACTTGTTATATGTTGAACACCAAAGATAACCTTGGAAAATTTGATTCTCGATCTCAAAAGTGTACCTTCATTGGTTACTCTGAAAGATCCAAGACTTATAGAGTGTTTAATAAGGAAACTAATATTGTGGAAGAATCCATACATGTTAAATTTGATGACAAACAACTTGACCTCGAAAAGTCAAAGCAAGATGATGATAGTGCAGGTTTACCAGAACCAAAAGAAGCTAATGCAGACAAACCAGAAAAAACTTGAAAAAGTAGAGCATACAAGCAAATCAGAAGAATATCTCAAATCTTCAAAGGATGAATCTGAAGATAAGTCAAAAGAAAGATGTGGATGGAAGTACAAGTCTTCTCATCCTGAAACTCTGATAATTGGAAGTGCAAGTGATCCTTTAAGGACCAGATCATCACTTAAGACACCAGTTTATTTGGCTTACTCTCATCAATTGAGCCTACCTCTATTGATGAAGCATTGGTAGATAATGGATGGATTCTTGGAATGCAAGAAGAGTTAAATGAATTTTTGAGGAATGATGTTTGGGACCTAGTACCAAGACCAGAAAGGAACTGTAAGACCCATGGTCAATTGTCTAGAATATGACAATTGGACCCATACACCTTAATAAAATAGAGGTAACTAATAATGAATAAAAATTTAGAATCACCAACATACTAAAAACTACATTTATAAATATAGTTCACAACTTGATCAGTAGATTCGTAAAATATTACATCATGAAAATAAACTACGATTTGTCTGATTACATTTAAAAATAAAATAAACATCAAATTTTTAATTCCCTAAGTTTGGAACTGATCTTCTAATGCTAAATTCATATCTCAGATTCCTCCAGCTTCTAAATAAAAGAAAAAAAATGGGGTGAGATAAAAATATCTCAGTGAGCTCTGAAAATAAAGGGGAATGGTCTGAGTTTCTTTCATAAATGTGTTTAAAACATGAGAATAATATACATATCAAGTTAAAACTCACACTTTTATTTTTTATAAAAGTTTTAGTTATAATAATAATAATGTTATTATTATTATTTTCTTAAATTTTGAAGAAAGAAAAAAACATATGCATGACCTCAAATCTTTTCCTTTGGAATAAGGAAAAGGTCGCTCAATATCTTGATGTGGGTCACCAAGATAATTGAGTCCTGATTGGTAAAGGTGGTCTGGCCAAACCCCAATCAGTGTCTTGATTGTTCTCCTTTACCTGTTATTCCATGTCTGGAACAACCTGAATGTCCCACCGTGAATAAGGCCATGCATGATCTAATTTAATGATGTTGTACTCAGATGCTTTGTATGAAATGTCTTTATTATGTCATATATGCAATATATCATTTCCTCATACTCTAATTCTACAAATCTGTAATAACCTCAAAACAATTTATTTAAATAATTTTAGTGTCCAAAACCGTCATACTAAAGTAACATATCAGTTCACATACACATCAGAGGTAGTAGTAACGAGCAGAAATTGTACTCGACAAGCATCCTGACCTTAAATCTAGTTATGCGCCTTTGATTAAATTTTTCCTAACCTATAATTCAATCACAACATCACAACTAGAGAAACAAACAATATACACGTTCAAAATTAGCAAATAAATTCACATAGATAAGATTAAATTTTCAAAAAATTTACTATGGCTAAATATACTTGGTAAAAAAAAAAATGCACTCCCATCTTAAATGAGGTACATAATTAAACAGAAGAATTATGCCAAATGATGGCTAATATGTACCTACACCGAATCACTACTTCAACAAAATGATAAAACTAATTAATTAAAATAAATTTACACAAATTCTGAATTTCTGTAAAATTAAAATTATCTTTTTTTTTTCAACAGATTACTGGCATGCATGTTTCAAAGATGATTGTCAATATAGACATTTAAACTCACTTAAACATGTAAATCAATGCTAACCAAAAATAAAGGGGGAAAAGAAGAATTTGTACTCACCTGCGTTTGGGTTTAATTGTTTGATAGAAATAGATGTTAACAATAGAAGCTTAAGATGAGTAGATGAAGGATATTGAAAGATCTTCAACATACATGAGGGGGCGTCTCCTTATTTTTGGCAGTTTCAGATGTGCAAAGGGTATGGGGTGTTTGGTTCTGCGAGTTTCATATGCGTGCTTACAACCAAAATCTAGAATACCATATCGTGTTGGCGTATAAGTGTTTTGAGAAAAATAAAAATTAGAAATCCCCTTCTTGCCCTTCATTTAACTAAATATTACACTAGTGCCCCTTCTTTAATTAATCAAATTTTAAACTACTTATTTATTTATTTATTTATTTATTTTTCCAATAACAGTTCCACTATTTCAATCCTAAACTTAAACAAATAGATTGGTTGTTACAGGAACATTATTGGAACTAAGTGGTTTTTTTAGAAACAAGCTAAATTAAAAAGGTGAAGTGGTTAGAAACAAGGCAAGACTTGTTGCACAAGGCTACAATCAACAAGAAGGCATTGATTACACTGAGACATTTGCTCCAATGGCTAGGTTAGAAGCTATTCGTATCCTACTCTCTTTTGCTGCAAATAATAACATTACATTATTTCAAATGGATGTTAAAAGTGATTTTCGAAATGGTTATATAAGTGAAGAAGTCTATGTTAAACAACCCCCAGGTTTTGAAAGCTCTGAATTTCCAAATCATGTTTTTAAACTTAGAAAACCTCCGTATGGTCTAAAACAAGCACCTAGGGCAAGGTATGATAGACTTAATAACTTCTTGCTTAAAAATAACTTTAAAAGAGGACAAGTAGACAATACACTTTTTAGAAAATCAATAGAAGATGACATTCTTATTATTCAAGTTTATGTTGATGACATTATTTTTGGATCTACTAATGGCACTCTTTGCCAATAATTTTCTCAATTAATGCAGCATGAATTTCAAATGAGTATAATGGGAGACCTTAAGTTCTTCTTAGGGATACAAATTCAGCAAAGTCAAAAAGGTATAGACATTCATCAAACGAAATATACAAAAGAGCTTCTCAAGAAGTTTAAGATGAGTGATTGCAAACCTATTGCTACACCAATGCACCCTACTTGCTCACTTGAAAAAGATGATTCAGGCCAAAAATTTGATCAAAAAACCTATAGACGAATGATAGGATCTCTACTTTACCTTACTACTTCTAGACCTGATATCATGTTTAGTGTATGTGCAAGATTTCAATCTGACCCTAGGGAATCACATTTAACTATTGTTAAGAGAATCCTTAGATACCTAAAAGGCACTACCAACCTTACCTTGTTCTTCGAGAAATATCCTAAGTACAAACTTAGTGGATACTGTGACTCTGACTATGCTGGAGATAAACTCGAGAGAAAGAGCACAAGTGGAAATTGCACGCTTTTAGGTGACAACTTAATATCCTGGTCAAGTAAGAGACAAAACACAATTGCAATATCAACAGCAGAGGCTTAGTATATTTCAGCAGCTGGATGCAGTTCTCAACTCATTTGGATGAAACATCAGCTGGAAGACTACAAAATCGTGGAAACCAACATTCCCATCTATTGTGACAACACTTCTACCATCAATCTAACCAAAAACCCTATCCTTCATTCCAAAGCTAAACACATACACTTCATTAGAGACTTTGTTCAAAAAGGGGTACTTATCATTCAGTTTGTAGACACTGAACACCAATGGGATGACATATTCACCAAACCACTATATGAAGATAGGTTTGACTTCATCAAGAAAAACCTAAACCTTACATTCATCTCTCACTGATAGTGTAAACACTTCAAAATAGTTTAGTTTTAAATTAATTTTTATATTTTCTTATAATCTGTTATATTCATGTTATTAAAAAAAAAAGGAGAAAGATCATTTTCATGCCGTTTTGTCTGATGACAAAAGGGGGAGAAGATATGATATTTAATAAAGAGAAGATAAAGTGGGGCTTAGACTTAAGGGGAGAAAGATATATGAGAAAGATATAAAGTGGGGAGAAACTGATGCTTAGGCTTAGGGGAAGTCAAAGAAATAGAAAGAAAAGTGGTTATCAAAAATACAAGTTTTGTCATCATAAAAAAGGGGGAGATTGTTGGAACCGAGTTGGTTTTACACTTAAAGTTTTGATGTTAACAAAAGCATTTTTATGAGAATAATATATTTGACTTTGAAGAAGTATACCACCAGAGGATGTCACCAGAGGATGCCACCAGAGGATACCTCCAAAGGATGCCACTAGAGGATGTCACCAGAGGATACCTTCTAGAGGATGTCACTAGAGGATACCTCTAGAGGATGCCACCAGAGGATGTTAGCAGAGGATGTCACCAGAGGATGTCACAAGAGGATGTCAACAGAGGATGTCACTAGAGGATGCCACCAGAGGATGTCACCATAGGATACCTCCAGAGGATCCCAGAGGATATCACCAGAGGATCCCACTAGAGGATATCACCAGAGGATCCCACTAGTGGATACCACCAGAAGAAAAAATCAGAGGATATCATCAGAGGCAAAAATCAAAGGATATCATCAGAGGCAAAAATCAGAGGATATCATCAGAGGCAAAAATCAGAGAATATCGTTATAGGCAAAAATAAGAGGATATCATCAGAGGCAAAAATTAGATGATACCTTCGGAGGCAGGAATCAGAGAACATCATCAAAGGATACCATTCGAAGCAAGCATCAGAGTATGAAAGAAGACATGGTTAAGATTCGTAGAAGATTTGATTCAAATTCGAAGAAGACTTGATTGAAATTTGAAGAAGATCTGATCAAAATTTGAAGAAGATTTAATTTAAATCAGAAGAAGATTTAATTTAAATCAGAAGGAGATTTGGTTTAAATTTAAAAAGGAACAGAATCAAGTTGAAGAATTTATGAAAGAAATCTGAACAAAATACAATTCAAAATTAAACTTGGACCAAGTAGAAGCCCAAATCTCAACTATAAATAGATACTCCATGCTGAAGAAGAAATCATCGAAAAATAGGAGTAGAAGAACTCAAGCTTAACATCCAAATTCATCTTTGAGTTCAAAGAGATAAACACTTGTGCGAAGATAAATATTTTCGAAGTGTTCTTTTGTTAGAGTGTGAGAGTCATTGTTATAATCAGCTTTCCAGAAGCAACTACTCAAGTTCCAAACCTTTGTATCCAACCCGATAGTGGTGTAAGTTCCTTTTTAAATCTGGGATTGTCAAATTTGTAGGAGAAGACTTGGCTTGTAGGGTCAAGGTGGTGTAAGTTCATTCTTCAATCTAGGGTTATCAGATTGGTAGGAGAAGACTTGGCTTGTAGGGTCAAGGTGTTGTTGTTCCTCAAAAGTCTGGGGCTTTCAGGCTATTTGGGAAGACTGGCTTGGAAGGTCAGGTGTTGTGTAATTCAAAGTGTTTGAATTAGTGGATTAAAGCCTTCTTAATGAGGGGACTGGATGTAACCAAGTTAATGGTGAATTAGGATAAATCTATGTGTCCAAATACTTATGCTTTTATTATCCACTGTTACTTAATCTGATTGCTTCTTCTCCAAGTAATTTATATCAACTTTTATCCAATTAGTAAAAAGTATTCAACTTTTTGGAAAACACAATTCAACCCCCCTTCTCGTGTTTGCACCTTCAATATTAAAGTTGTACAACTTAAAAGCGATTAATTGATGGTCTGACAAAAGCTTCACATAATTATTAACACTCATAAATGATATGATGCCAGATGATAATGAACTTCCCAGTTGAACCTACGAGGCTAAACAAATTTTGTGCTCTATTGGCATGAGTTACGAAAGGATTCATGTGTGTCCTAACGATTGCAATTTATTTCGAAACGAATATGAATTACTAAAGGCGTGTTCGAAATGCAATGTCTCTCGATATAAGAAGAAAGAATCACCTCCAGCAAAAGTCGTGTGGTATTTTGCTATAATTCCAAGATTTAGGCGCATCTATCGCAGTGAAGAAGATTCAAAACACTTGACATGGCCTGCAGATGAAAGAATTAGAAATGGAATGTTTCGACACCCTGCAGATTCTCCATAATGGGCAAAAATTGATCACGAGTATTCTGATTTCGGTAGAGAGTCGAGAAATCTACGACTTGCACTTTCTACTGAAGGAATGAATCCACATGGTCTTCAAAGCATATCACACAACACGTGGCCTGTGTTTTTGTTGATTTATAACCTACATCCATGGTTATGTACGAAGCATAAGTTTATGATGTTGTCTCTGTTAATTTCTAGACCCAAACAATCGGGGAATGATATCGACGTATACTTGACTCCTTTAATTGAAGATTTAAAAAATATGTGGGAGACAGGTGTGGAAGTTTATGATTGGTATAAGAAAGAATGTTTCAATTTGAGGGCTATGTTGATCGGTACAATTAATGATTTTCCAGCATATGGGAATTTATCAGGATATAACATTAAACGTCAGTGTGCATGTCTTATATGTGAAGAGAGTCTAGATTGGATGCGGTTGAAACATTGTAAGAAGAACGTCTTTCTTGGACATCGTACATTTTTACCTTTTAGTCATCATTATCGGGGGTGAAGAAATGCATTCAATGGAAAATCAGAGGAAGGTACTGCTCCTTTAGCACCGACTGGATATCAAAAATTGGAAAAAGTACAAGGTTTGACCAATAAATTTGGCAAACCTTTTGCGGGAGTACATGTTCTAATGGAGCATTTGCTACCAATAGGTATATGTTCCATTTTACCTGAAAAAGTTCGACGAGCCATAACTAAATTATGTTTCTTCTTCAGGGAAATTTGTAGTAAAGTGATCGATCCTAAAAATTACCGACGTTGTAGAGGGAAATTGTTGTTACTTTGTGTGAGCTTGAAATGTATTTCCACCGTCATTTTTTAATAGAATGGTTCACCTTACTGTTCATCTTGTTAAGGAGACACAACTTTGTGGACCAACTTATATGAGATGGATGTATCCGATAGAACGATATACGAAAATATTAAAAAGGTACGTAAAAAATAAAAGTTGAGCAGAAGGTTGTATTGCTGAACGGTACATTGTCAAAGAAGTTGCTGAATTTTTACTAAATATCTATCCAATGTTGAATCCATATGGCTTCCCATGTCTCGTCATTCGGGAAGAATAACAGGAGAAGGGATAATTGGAAAGAGAGTAATGACTATATCAAGGATAGAATGGGAGCAGGCACAATTATATGTTATGCACAATGATGATGAGATTCAATCGTATGTTAGAATACACATGGATAAGTTATCTAGTTTGAATATGAATAGGAATAAAAATTGGATAACACGAGAGGACAATCGAAGTTTTATAACATGGCTAAAAAAGCACATTAACTCAAAGTTTGATATAGACCCCAAGTTTACATGTCTTTTCTTACATCGGTTATGTAATTAATGGCTATACATTCATTTTATACCACAAAACAAGATGATCAAACCACTATGGAAAATAGCGGAGTCACTCTAGTAGCTGAAGCGATGCATATCTCAAGTGCAAAAGACAAAAACCCAATATATGCAAATCTATCATATTTTGGGGTTATCGAGCACATATGGGAGTTAGATTACACAATGGTTCATGTTCCCATCATTGGTTGCAAGTGGGTCGATAATAATAATGGCGTTCGGATTGATGAGTCACGGTTCTTGCTTGTCGGTTTTAATAGGGTGGGATTGATGAGTCAGGGTTTATTTTAGCGTCGCAAGCTCAACAAGTGTTTTATGTCATTGATCTTGCTGATGATAAATGATCTGTTGTCCCATCGACCAATAAAATAAGTGATGATAACAATAATGTTTAAGATGTTGGTAATGATCTTTTCTTTGCGACATCACATCACGTGAAATTGATTCAACTGATGATGGTTTATATCTTAGATATGATCATGATGAGGGAATTTGGATTAATCTATCGTTTCATATCGTTAAGGGACAAACAAATGTGAATCCCACCAGGAAAAGAAGAAGGGCATCTTAAGGTGTTTATGTGTTTTATATAAGCCATGTAATTTGAACTTATCATGTAATTTATACTAATTTCATGTAACTTGAACTGTCAGAACTAAGTTCATCTTAGCAATCTGTTTGACCTTCCAGAACTGAGCATTTAGCATTTAGCTTGAACTGTATTTCATTTCATGCTTATACTGATTTTCTGCCATAACTTGAACTGATCATGTAATTGAACTGATCATATATTTGATTTTCAGCTTATACTGATTTTCCTTGAACTTGAACTGATCCCAATCTGAACTGATCATGTAATTTAGCATTGATATACATGTATTTAACAAATTATTTGGAAAAAAAATCCAAATATAGGTATTTTACAGAAACTGAACTGAAATTGTAATTTAGCATTTAGCATTGATATATAGGTATTTAAGTAATTATTTGGAAAAAAAATCCAAATATATGAATTTTACAGAAACTGAAATTGTAATTTAGCATATTTAACTTGAACTGAACTTGTAATTTTATAGCGCTTTTGTCCATAAGCGCTGTAAAAGGCTTTTAAAAATTAAATTTCAAAATATTTACAGCGCTTTTGTCCATAAGTGTTGTAGAAGGCTTTTAAAAATTAAATTTACAAATCATTTACAGCGCTTGTTCTATAAGCGCTGTAAAATGCTCATATAGCACCTTTTATATAGTGTGTCTCTAAGCGTTGTAAAAGAATATTTAAGGCTCTTTTTATATAGTCTTTTAAAGTGCTTTTTGTGGAAGCGTTGTAATACGTTAGGTCTTTTAAAGCGCTTTTTGGACAAGCGCTATAAAAGGTTTTTTTAAAGTATTACGTAAACTAATAATAAGAAAGCTCTTCATTTTCTTCTTCATTACGTATTCTCCCTACGAACATGGCAGTGTGAAACCTATTCATTTTCCTCTTCATTACGTACTCTCCATCTTCATTACCTTCCATACGAACCCTATTGACCCTCTTCTCCCTAGTGAGAACCCAACTGTCCATCTTCATTACGTACGCTCTAACTTCATTATTCTCCATCTTCACTACTATCTCTACGAACCATTAAAGGATTTTAAGGCGCTTTTTTTATAGTTTTTTAAAGTGCATTTTGTGGAACCCTACTTGCGCCCTCTTCTCGCTGCACAAGTCATTTCTAATTAAGCGAAGTCGTAACCCTAAACTACATGTATTTTTATTAATTTCTTGTTGTCACTAAACTGCATGTTGAACTTATACTACTGCATGTTGAACTTATACTACTGCATGTTGAACTTATACTGCATGTTGCTACTTAGACTACTGCATGTTGAAATTATACTATGTGAAATGTGTAGATAAATGGATTCCAATAACGATTTAGCTCGTCGAAATGATGTTGTCAATACTGAAGTTGTCAATACTAAAAGTTATGAAAATGAAGTTAAACGTGGGGCAACTATTATGGAAAAAGTCATCAAAGCAAGAAGTAGTGGAATTAAATTTGAGGTATACTATACTTTGTTTAGAATTTATTTATTTTTTTTTTGAAAGCAAGCACTTACTCTATGAGTTTATTAGGTGGGATGAAATCAAAGTGGCCAGCCAATTGAGCCCAACAGTTCAATGATGGTAAGTTACATTGGTGCTATTGTTCGTCAAAATATCCCAATAACAATTGATGAGATAAAGCTTTGAAGGATGCTAAAGATATATTGTGGAGTGATATACAAGTAACTTTTTTACTCCACTTTTTTGTTACTTATAATTTTTTCCACTGAAATACTTTTATTCAAGCTCTTTCTTTATTTGGTTTGCAGTTAGCTTTTAACTTTGAAGATGTGCGAACAAATTATGTGCTTAGAGTTGTTGGAAAAATACACAAAGGATTTAGATCTCATTTGTCAAATTGATACTGAAGAGATCGTGATGGAATTTGAATGTTGAAGCTCCAAAAATATACAAAGACTACATATCAAATGAAGAGTGGAACGCTTTTGTAGCCAAACGGGTAGACCCCGCATTTGTGGTAATATTAATTTATTAGAAAATCGGGATAGAGCAAAAAATCCAATGCATCCATACAAAAAATCGCGTATGGGATATGCACGTTTAGAGCAAAAATTTGTAAGTAAACATCACTTTCAAGAGACAAAATCCGATCAACCATTGGGTCGTCATATCTTGTGGATGGAGCCTCGTCTGAATAAAGATGGAATAGTTGATAATGAAAATGTTCAACAAGTGATAGAACAATGTGTAAGTATACTATCACTTTAATATTTTTAATATTGTCTTTTAAAAATGATATTGAACTTATCTTTTTAATACTACATGTATTTTAGGAGAATTTAGAACAATGTTTTGAAAATCTAGAGGAGAAGAAACAAGTTAGTTGCAGGGACATACTTGGCAAGGTATTTAATGTTCCTGAATATTCTGACCATGTGAGGGGTAAAGGATTTGGCGTGACTCCAAAAAGCTATTTTTGACATGAGAAGCGCTGAAAACCCTAACAGAGCAAGTTTCCTATTTGGTGAAAAATGATAAGGAAAAGCAACTTCCAGAGTGTAAACGTGAAATACAAATAGATAGTGAAAATGGTAGTTGCAACATTGGTCGTAAAAGTCTTCCAATGGTAATTAATTACTTAACTAAATAAGAAATTCATTCAACCTAATTGTTTCACATACTTATGCATTTACCATTGATTTAGGGTGTCTCATCTTGCATGCTATATTTGTCTTCCCCTACTCACCGCAGGTTGGGAAAGGAACATTTGTACAATACCTTGGGAGAAGTATTACACCATAATTCCATCCCTGCCGGCCATGTTAAAGTTTCACCTATGATAGCTTTAGAATCACTTGCACCGTTACCTATCCTCGAAAATGATGGAGATATGAAGTTTTTGGAAGAAGCAATAGGTAGTTACATGGCATGGCCCAAAAATCTTGTTGGTATTGAGGAGGTATGCTTAATTGCTATATATGTTTAGTTGTATGATTATTATTGATTATGTTTAATTGCTGACTAATTTCACATTTATTTAAATTCTTACAAAGTCTAAAAGGGAATGATAAGAAGATTCCTCGCAAAGAGTCAGTATCTTCACAAGAAAAGGTTTGACATATACATCAATTGTATACCAAATGATTAGCTTATTATAATAACTAACAAACTGATCAACCTCATTTTTTCAGATTTAAGCAAAACCTACCGAAATGGTTAAGAAAGTTGATTCAAAAAATAAACCCGGTGCACCACAAATGCAGGTTCGTGATAAAATATTAATTCATTCACTAATTTCTTTAGCTGCTTCTCCTAAAATAAATCTGCCAAAAATCAATCTGCTACTCCTAATCCTAAATATGTTTCTCCTAAATCTGCCGCACCACAAATGCAGGTTTGTGGTAAAAATAAACCTGCAAATATTCAAAAGTTGGATCGTGGAAAATCAGTTGCTGCTCCTAAAATAAGTCATCCACGCCTTTCACCATTTGGGTCGTGTCTTGACATAACAACAAAAATGAATATGGAGAGCAGTGATGCACGTATCATACACATGGATAAATGTATTTTCGGAGAAGATTATGAATAAATGCTTGGTAAAGAGAACATATATGAACTTCTAAATCATGATGAGTTGGATGCTTTTGTCATTAGTATATACATTAGGTAATGTAAACTACTTTATTTAAGATAAAAATTTATTTTAATTGCATTACTGCCACATTTATTGATAATTAATCTAATTTTATATTTTCATTTAAGGTTTTTGTATGAAAAGATGGTGTGCATGAGCAAATTGAGAAATAGATTTTCATTCTTATCTTTGCATAAGCTATCCATGTTTAAACTTGATCCAGTTAACGTAGAAAAGTATGTCGTTGATATACTTTTGGAAAATAAAGAGAAGGATAAGTTGTTTCTTGCGCCATATAATTCAGGGTAATTAGATACTTTATCTATATATTTTTTAATTTATGATACTTTATCAGTTGTGTAAACAAATTTCCCAACCAAATTTTCGTTGTTGTAGGCTACATTGGATTTTGTTTGCCATCAGTGCCGCCGCTGAAATTATATACTATTTAGATCCACTGCACGGTCATTATAACAATCACTCGGATATAAAGAATATCTTCGACACGTAAGTAATATTCATTTATTTCTCACATATATAAATAATGTGTTTGGTCATTGAATAATAATCATATTTATTTGAAAGTCCTTTACAAATTTTCCACGCTCAAAGGGGTGCTACAGTGTCGAAGCATATGGCAAACAACATCACATGGATTCCAATAAAGGTTTGAAATTTTTGTTATAGAACTTAATTATATGCCTATAAATTTTCATTTACAATCAATGCATAAATATTTATTGGCTTACATGTTTTATTTTATAGTGCCCGCGTCAAACTAACAACATAGACTGCGGATACTATATATTGCAATTCATGAAGGAGATTGTTGATATGAATCAAAATATAATTCCAGAAACAGTACGTTATATATATTTGATTCTAACTTATTTATGTTCAAATATTATATCACATAGTACTTTGACAAATGTCGGCTTGAGTAACGCAAACATTGGTGAGAATCCAATGCCCTGAAAACCTAAGGTTTCCTCCGCTAGGATCGTCCACGGAGGGTGAGTCAGAGCCTAAGTGAAGGTGCAAACACGAGATGGGGGGTTGAATTGTGTTTGAGTAACTTGAATAGTTTTTCTGTTTTTGCAGTTTTAAAACAAAACTTGATGTATGAATAAAACAGAGTTAGCAGCGGATATTAAATAAAAATAAAAACACAGAATTTTATACTGGTTCATCGTTAACGAGGCTACGTCCAGTCCCTTCACCTTGAAGGATTTCACTAATTCAAAACTTGAATTACAACGACACCATTGACCCTCCAAGTCAGTTTCTCAAACAGTCTAACAATCCTAGACTTTTGAGGAATACAACACCTTGACTTCTCAAGTCAAGTCTTCTCCTACCAATCTGACAACCCCAGATTGTAGAAGGAATTACAACGCCTTGAATCTAATTGCTAAGTAATCTGCTACCCCTTCTGACTCCCTCAGATTGTAGACTCTACTTCCACAACATAGATTTAACACAAGGGAAAGAAAAACACGAGTGCTTGCTTCTGGAAAGCTGGAACTCACAATTAACCTCACTGAAAACTCGAGTGTTTTCTTTTGGAAGTGTATGACTCTTTTGTGATTTTCAATGCTAAGTCTTCTTCCTTGAGCCTCCTTTTATAGATGTGAATTAGGGTCTCTTCCAGCTTAAATTCGAGCTGTATCTTGCCAGATACTCTTGCAAAAATAACTTGGCCAATCAGGTTTTTCTTAAATAAAAAACATATCTTTTTAGCTCTAGATTTGCTTTGAAAAATAACTTTGACCAATCCTGACTTTAATTAATTCTGGAACAAATCTTTCTTCCCTCCAATAGCTTCTGAATTCCATAAGACTTCAATTTATTTTGTATTAAATCTTTTTTTTAATACTTTGATCAAATTTAATCAAATCTCCACCGATTATCATCATGATTAAATCTGAAACCTTTGATCTTCTGCTCTCGTCCACATCTGGACCATACAAAGTGATCTGATGTGATCCTCTCATTTCGGCCAACCCTGGACCACACTTTCTGATCTTCTGATCTCGGCCATCCTGGACTTGCAAACTGATCTACTGTGATGCTCTGATCTCGGCCAATGCTGGACCACACGTTCTGACCTTGTGATTTCTGCCAACACTAGGCTTGACCATTGATCTGAACCTTTTCCCTCTGATCTGGACCAATTCTGAACTGGGTCTGGATTGAACTGAAATTAAATCTGGACAAATAATATTTCAGTCTTGACATTTCACCTTCTGATTTAGATCAGGTCTGGATCAAATCTGAATATCATTTCTTCTGGTCTGGACTTAGTTTCATAATCGGAACCATGCTATCTTTTGGTCTAGGTCAAATCTGGATTGAATCTCTTATTCTGGACCCATTAATTTATCCTCTGATTAAGTCTGGGCTGTTTATCATTTCACTGCCAGGCCATCTTCTGGTCATAATAACTTCTGGACTAAGTCTGACTTATGATTCCTTTTGGTCTGGATCAAGTCTCCCTCTGGCAGGCTTCCTTCTGGTCTGGTCCAGGTCTCCTTCTGACTTTGCTTCCTTCTGATCTGGGCCAGCAAAGATATCTTCTGGTGGCCTTTAATGTAATAATTCAAGGTACAAAATAAGATTACATGGAGTGCTTTTGTAAACATCAAAATCCTAAGTACTTAGAACCAACTTGGTTCCAACACTAAGATCAGGCCGAAAGGCGTAGTCGATGGACAACAGGTTAACATTCTCTGAAAGAAAACTGGTGTTAGTATGTGCTCCAACTGAAAATTATATAATTTGATAATAGGTGAGTTTCACATTGCTTGAAATTGTAAACTATTATTGTATACTTTGCTGTGAACTGGTAATTATTCTAATGAGTTTATTTTATTTTTTGTTGTAGTTGGGTAAAGAAAGAAATTGCTACTGGAATGGCATGATAGTTGTTGATGTGAATATGTAATTGATATTGTGAATATTTTGCTACTGTCAATATTTTATATTTGTTGCTACTGTCATGAACTTGTAATTTGTTGCTGTTAATATATATGTAATTGATATTGTGAATTTGTAATTGATATTGTTGATAATTGTTGCCGTGAATATGAAATTGATATTGTGAATTTGTGGCTAATGTCATGAACTTGTTGCTGCGAATTTGTTGCTATTGTCATGAACTTGTTGATATGTAATAGATATTTGATGTTGATAAGAATCTGAATCTGATATTTGATATTGATAAGAATCTGAATTTAGAAAAACATTGAAATATCATTTTAAAGACAACGTTTTTTTAAAAATGTCATAAAAGACATGTTTTCATCCTTTTACAGCGCTTTTTTAAACGTTTTATAGCGTTGTTGTACCTTTTAACAACACTAGATACTACATCGCTGGAAAGGGCTTACAAAAAGCGCTTTAAAAGGCTGTTTTTGGCATAGTGTAGCAAGACACCCAAATTTAGGAGATTTTCTATATTTTGGGTTACCATGCATTGGTGTGACTTGAGTCCTCAGTCTTTCCAAAATTAATGTCCTTATGCAATTTTATTGTATTTTGTGTTGAATTGTTTAGGCTATTACCCCAATTTTTATCTTAAGAAATTAAGTACCAAAAATATATTTTGTTAGAGTTAGTAATATGTTTAAAATATATATATATATTTAGAGACCCAATTAAAATTATTTATTAGAGTATAATTTAATGAAATTACAAAAAAATTATTAATGAATAAAATTTTAAAATGTCACATGTTGCCGATAAATTCATCTGTCAGTTGAGTTGTGACGGGAGTAGATATTTTTATTAAACTAGATTGAGAAGTTAGTGATATGATGTGTGAAAAGGTGATTAGTTGATATAATGATTATTTTAGTTAAAACTTAAATATTTAATTATAATAAACTTTTTTTGTAAATTAAAAAAAAAAAAAGAAACCAGCCCCTTTTAAGAGTCATCAATGATCCCCTCCTTTGATGTTCACTCGTTCCAATTTTTTTTTCTTCTCTCCTTAAGAAAAATATAGCGTTGGTGCTTTGTTGAAAAAAAAAACACAAACCTCCATTTTTGTCAAGATTCAAACCTTATTTGAAGAAACTCCTTGAAGACAAAACCTTCCTCTCCTCATTGTGAAGCTTTCAAACAAACTCACTTAAGGTAAACTTTCTTTTCTCTTCCCCATTTACATGAAAATAGTGAGCTTGGTTGTTGTGGGGAAAAAAATTGAAATTTTAGTTCTTTAACAAACTATTGATTGATTAAAAAAAAAAAAGGGTCATGTGTTCTTCTATTTTGATGTTTGTGTTTGATAGAAATGATAAGTTTTTTTAGTGTTTTTGTTGAAAAATTTCTTGTTCATTAATAAGTGATTTTCTTTTTGAGTTATTGATCCTTCTTCATGCTTGTGTTGTTATTGTTATTTTAAAAGAAATGAGAAACATCTATTTTTTTGTTTATTTCATTTTGCTTGTTACTTTGTTTTAAAAATGTTGAATTATAAGTGTTAGTAACTTAAATAAAAAAATTGATTTTTGATGTGTTTGAGTTATGTAATGAATTGTTTTCAAATAAATGATAGGATAGATAGATGAATTATTTTTTTTAATTTACAATTTGTTGTCTATGACTATATGTCACAATTATTTTTGTTGTAGAATTGCCACATGTCATGTAGTTGTGTATAGTTCAAAGTAAATCACATGCCAATTGTATATAATTGATATTTTATTTATATATATATATATATATATATATATATATATATATATATATATATATATATATATATATATATATATATAGTTATATAGTTGTATGATAGATTGATAGATAAATACATTTTTAAAATTTTTGCCATAATGTCTATGCCATAATGCATTTTTGATGATTTTCCACATGTCATGTAAATCTCAACCTAATAATATATAATAAATATAGATATAGATTTCGATTAAATGTAGTTTTTCCTCTATTTTATCGCATATAGAATTTTGCAATTTCGTCGTCTAATTTTCTATTTTCTAAAATTGATCCCAACAAAAAAATAATATATGATGTGGAAAAGTTTTATTTGACAGGTCACTGGTGCATTATAGATATGGATTTCGTGTGATAAAAAAACTAATTGCTCGGTTCAGTTTAAGAAATTAGAACATTTGGGAATCAAAATTATGAATTCGACAATTTGGGGATGAAAATCCTATGAATTTTTAAATATAAAATAATAAATTTTTAACATCTGCGAAGTTTTTATTTGACACTAAGAGTTTGGCCTAAAATAATCAATTTTTAACAACTACGAAATTTTTAACAATAAATTTTTTATTTGAAATTTTTAAAATAATTCATTAATTGTTAACTTAATGGTAAGAGTTTGGGCTTCTAACTATAAGGAGCGAAGTTCAAATTCTACTTAGAATAGATGAAAAATACTCTTTAGTGTCATTGTTATTAATACTAATTTCTGTTTTTTCGATTATAAAAAAAGTGTCATCTCCGACTTAAAATGTCATTTCAGCTCTCATATATGAGATGCCAAACAACTTAGGTGAAACCTAAGTAACTAATCAAATCTCATACACATTTATAATCGGTCTATGTGAAAACTGGGGTGAAAGCAAATCGACCAAACCTTAACTTCTAAGTTGAGAAAAGTTAGGTCGATTATTGAAGGGAAATTGTGACACCATAAACCTTTATTTGAAATATAAAAACAAGTAGATTAAAGCAACTAAGGTTTATCATTGCTAGATATTAAATCATTCACAAAACATAGAGATGATTTACGTTCAAAAAAATAATAATAACAATAATAAATTACAAAATAATAATTGATTGCCAATAATTTTACAAAATAGTATTTCAACTCAAGACTCCATAAATATACAATAAGTGACTCACACCCGTTATCACTTATCAGAGCACAGATTACCAACTAACAAATTGTAATAACTGCACTTTCACAAACGCCAAACACAAGCAACAAATAACTGCGCTCTTGTAAGTGCCAAACGTAAGCAATGAAGGGTGAGCTTTAAAATCATGCAATAACATAACGTAAGTGAGAAAAACAAGCAAGTAATCAAATTGGCAAGATCACATCATAACATAGCATTCAAAATCTTCAAGAACATAATTTCAAAGGTTAATCCAAATCAATCAAGTAAAACAATCACAAAGATGCAATGTCATGCATTTCCTATACTTTATACTTCTTCTTCATTTTGTACCATTCTACACTAAAGTGATTGGTTAGGACGCTTGATACTATGCCACCACATGAGTGGATGGAAAGTTCATGTATGGCTATGTCCTCATAGATTTCTTCAACTCAATCTAAGGCATATACCCGCGACAATTGGGGTACATATGTGTTGCATGGTAGCTCCCGAGTTTAAGGAATAACCCACTAATCCACTCAGGAATTCCCCACCAGAGATACTGTAACACCCCAAATTTTATAATAAACTATTTTATTAATTAAAGAGGTTTTTAAAGAATTAATTTGATGTTAAAATTATTTTAGAATATATGTTGATAATTTTATAGATATTTGATTTAATTAATAATATAAATTATAATATTTTATTTTATTTATTTTTTAAAATATAAATTAGTAAATAAAGTTTAAAATAAAATAAAAGGGATTTGTATTCTGAAAGAGTGTGGTCAGATATTAGTATTTTAATGTGAGTATTTAAGAAAATAATAGTTTAATTATGGATGAATAGAACAAGTAATTAAATTATTTGGACACTTTCAAAATAAAAAATAAAATAAATTTTGAGATAGACCACTTTCTACACTCTTCATTGTTGTTTGTTTCTACTATTGTTTTTGTTTGGGCTGTTTGCTTTCTACACCCGCATTTTGATTCTTTTCTATTCACACCCTTCCATCTGCATTTAAAAAAAAATTGCCAAAGAAAACCTCTCTCTTTCAAATTCATTCCCACCAATTCCTTGCCATTGGAATCGATCCCAAACTCCATCCCACACAAAATCGGCCACTAAAATCCATTTTTTGGCATAAATTTTATGGATCATTACTCCGTTTCTTCCCTTAGGCGAGTTGTTTTTGGCTATTTTCGATAACAATGTTTGTCGTCTCAAAAAAAACTTACATAATTTTTTGATTCCTCTAGTCGAAACTGAAGGTGAAAACACGCGAAGGGGGGGTTGAATTGTGTTTGTCAAAGTTGAATTCTTTTGTTGTTTTTTTGAATGTTGATGTGAGTTATTTGATAAATAATTAATCAGACTCGGCAGCGGATAATAACAACACAAGAACACAACGATTTATCCTAGTTCACCATTAACTTGGCTACATCCACTCCCTTCATTCATAAGGCTTTGTTGGAAACAAGTTGGTTATTTTAATTAAAGTTTTGATGTTAACAAAAGTATTTTATGAAAATCATATTTTGACTTAGAAGAAGAATGAAAAATCAGAGGATGTGAAAAACTAGAGGATGACGTCACCAAAGGATACACCAGAGGATACCAGAAGATACCTCAAGAGAATAACAGAGGATACCATAAGATACCTCCAGGGGATATTAGAAGATATCTCCAGAGGATACTAGAGGATATCACCAGAGGATCACATCAGAAGGACGAATCAGAGGATGTCATCAAAGCCAAACATCAGAGGATATCATTAGAGGGGAGAAACTATGACATTGTTAGAGGATATTATTCACGGCCCAGATCAGAAGGAAGCATAGTCTAGAAGGAGACTTGGTCCAAACTAGAAGGAGACTTGGTCGAGACCAGAAGGAAACATGGTCCAGAAGGAGACTTGGTCCAGACCAGAAGGAAACATAAGTCAGACTTGGTCCAGACCAGAAGATAGCATGGCCCAGAACATAAGACTTGGTCCAAACTTGGTCTAGATCAGAAGATCAATGGTCCAGATCAGATGATCACACAGTCTAGATCATGAGACATAATGGTACAGATCACATGGTCCAGAGGATACCAGAAGATACCTCAAGAGAATAACAGAGCATACCATAAGATACCTCAAGAGGATATTAGAAGATATCTTTAGAGGATACTAGAGGATATCACCAGAGGATCACATCAGAAGCAAGAATCAGAGGATGTCATCAAAGGCAAACATCAGAGGATATCATTAGAGGGGAGAAACTATGACATTATCAGAGGATATTATTCACGGCCCAGATTAGAAGGAAGCATAGTCTAGAAGGAGACTTGGTCCAAACTAGAAGGAGACTTGGTCCAAACTAGAAGGAGACTTGGTCCAAACTAGAAGGAGACTTGGTCGAGACCAGAAGGAAACATGGTCCAAAAGGAGACTTGGTCTAGACCAGAAGGAAACATAAGTCAGACTTGGTCCAGACCAGAAGATAGCATGGCCCAGAACATAAGACTTGGTCCAAACATGGTCTAGATCAGAAGATCAATGGTCCAGATCAGATGATCACACAGTCTAGATCATGAGACATAATGGTACAGATCAGATCACATGGTCCAGACTTGGTCCAGATCAGCAGATCATACGGTCCAAAATTTAACTCTTGATGCAGATCAATGAATACTTTATAAAAATCCGAAGAAGATTTGATTGAATTTTGATAGAAATTTGATCAAAGTATTACGAAGATTTGATTCAAAAATCACTGAAGACTTGAAGGAAATTCAAATGAAATCTGAAGCTAAAAGATACAGTCTGAAATTAAGGGAAACAGGATTGGTCAATAGAATTTTCAAATGAAATCTGAAGCTAAAAGATACGTTTTGAAATTAAGAGAAACGGGATTGGCCAACAGAATTTTCAAAGGAAATCTTAGCAAGATTTATCTCGAAAATAAGCTTGGACAAAGCCCATACTTTAGCTATAAAAGGAGGCTTCAGGCAGCAGTAATATGTACTGAAAAACACAAGAACTCAAGCTTACAATTCAAAGTTATCCGAGAGTTCAAAAGAGAGAAATACTTGTGCGAAAAATAAATATGCTCTAAGTGTTTTCAGAGAGTGAGAGTCAATGTTATAATTAGCTTTCTAGAAGCAACTAAAGAGAGTGAAAATCAGTGCAACAATCACCTTTCAGAAGCAACTAAAGAGAGTAAAAATCATTGCAACAATTAGCTTTCCAAAAGCAACTTTGCAGAGTTCCAAACCCTTATAATCAAACCCGTTAGAGGTGTAGATTCCTTCTTCAATCTGGGGTTGTCAGATTGGTAGGAGAAGACATGACTTGTAGGGTAAAGGTGTTGTTCCTCAAAATTTTGGGGTTGTCAGGCTATTTGAGAGGACTTGGCTTGTAGGGTCAAGGTGTTGTTATTCATCAAAAGTCTGGGATTGTCAGACTTTTTGAGAAGACTGGCTTTGAGGGTCAGATGCTGTAATTCAAAGTGTTTTGAATGAGTGGATTAATGCCTTTAGAGTGAAGGGACTGGATGTAGCCAAGTTAATGGTGAACCAGGATAAATTGTTGTGTTCTTATGCTGTTATTACCCGCTACTTAATATGATTATTTATTTAAGAAGTAACTTAAATCAACATTCATCAAAAACAGCAAAAAGAATTTGAGTTTGGCAAACACAATTCAACCCCCTTTCTTGTGTTTGCACCTTCAATTGGCATTAGAGCTCGATTTCAAAACTGAGCACTTTAGAGTGTTTGAGAAAAGATCCAAGGGTTCAACATGTCTGGATTCAATGAAGAAGCTGCTGGAGGAAACATCAACAAACCACCTCTGTTTGATGGGGAACGGTTCGAGTACTGGAAGGACAGGCTGATGAGCTTTTTTATTTCACAAGATCCTGAACTTTGAGACTTGGTTGAAGATGGCTATACTGCTCTAGAAGATGCTAATGGTGTTGAAATTCCCAGAAAAGATATGGATGCTGACAAGAAGAAGATGTTCAAGATGCATCACAAATCCAGAACGTTCATGATCAATGCAATCACATTCAAGGAGTTCGAAAATTGCACTAATAAAGAAACAACAAATAGCATCTATGATAGTCTGACTCTAACTTACGAAGGCAGCAAGCAAGTGCAAGAAGCAAAGCCCAACATTCTAGTCAAGAAGTATGAGCTGTTCAAGATGGAAGAAGATGAAGACATTGAAGCAATGTTTTCCTGATTTCAGACTCTGGTTTCGGGATTAAGAGTACTCAAGAAGAGCTATACTACTGCTGACAATGTGAAGAAAATTCTTAGAAGTTTGCCAACTAAATGGAGACCAACGATCACGACCATACAAGAAGCAAACGACATGAACACTCGGAAGCTGGAAGAACTAATTAGCTCCCTCAAGTCACATGAAATCGAGCTGGAAGAAGATGAACCCTAGAAGAAAAACAAAACCCTAGCTTTAAAATCCAAACAGAAGAAAGCTCTAAAAGCATAAGCAGAATCAGAAAGCAATGACTCTGATGACTAGAACCAAAAACTAGAAGAAAAAGAAATTGCCTTCGTAACCAGGAAGTTCTAAAGATATGACAGAACAGAAAGAAGAAGTTTCCCCAGAGGTATTCCAAGCAGTCCAACAGAGGAAAGGATGAACATGACAAGAAGATCATCATCTACTATGGATGAAATGAATATGGGCACATCAAATCAGAATGCACGAACCTGGAGAAAGGAAAACACTTCCATAAAAACTCTAGATCCAAGAAGAAAAATTTGATGGCAACATGGGATGATTCTCATGAATCTTCTGATGAATCTCCAGATCCAATTGATCTTTTTCATATATTACTCGTCATCTTCTGCTTCTATAACCAATAAATCTTCATATTCTAGTTGTGCGACATAGTCATCAAAACAAGTTCCATTTATATGTCCTTCTCCGCAAAATGTATCTCTCAAGATTTGTCCCTCAATTATGCGTAATATAGCAGATATAAGACAAGTATCACACTGTTCATATAATTGTAGTAGAATATCATCATTACAATCTTCATGCTCTACAGCGAAAAGTTATCTCAAACAAAGAAGAGACAAACCACTAGCACACGACATTAGCAAGCTCAACAAATAAAAATAGAAAATAAAAGAAAAACAATTTTTGTTTTGTTTTTTCAAAATTAAAAATAAAAGAAAACAAAAATTTTATTGCAGAGCAAAAAATTCCAATTAAGTAAATAAATTATAACTCAATATTGATATGGCGATCCCCGGCAACGGCGCCAAAAACTTGATAGCGTTTCAGCAAGTGTACTGAATCGTTGCAAGTAATAATTAAAACGGTAATACCGAGTGTCGAACTCAAGGATTGCGTTTTACTATCGAATTATATTTAATTACTGAAATTGAACAAAACTTTTCTGGATTAAGTAGAATAATATTTGAAATAACAACAATAATAAAAATGAACTTTTATAATGAGAAAAATGTCAGGGATGAATTTCACTACGAGTCCAACCTTGGTCTTTAATTTAATCCTAGTTACTGAATTCCTTTATTGAATTATTACCGAATTTTCTTTAGTATTCTTGCCCTAATGTCTTAGTGACAGAACATTTAATTCCAAAATAACCCCTAATTCCTTAGTGGATTTAAACTTAGGATTAAGCTTTATAGTACATAAATTCTCTTTTTAAACAGCTGCCTCTACAACTAATTCAATTGGTTTCATGACCTGCATCTATCCCTAGACTACAATCTCATGAATTTCTCATCTCAAGCATTCGTAAAGTCCACTTCCGTTTCAAAATACGAATCGTAAAACATTTTAAAGTTGATGAGACAATACAAAGCATTAAGCACAGAGATGAGAAAAATAATTTAGTAAATTTATTCATATAACCAAGAATCAATTCACATAAATAAGGGTATCATGTTATTCACTCATCCCTAACAAATAGGATTTAGTTACTCATTACAGAAATTAAAGAGATAGAGATTAAAGAAGAATTACAAGAAAGATTCATGAATGATTCTTGATAAAACTCCTTCAATGGTGTAGAACAGCCGTCTATGTGCTTCTCAGCTAGGGCATAAGTCTCTAACCTTCCCAATTGACCAAAAGATCCCTAAAAAACCAGAAAAACTCGATTTTATGCAATCTGCAGCGCGCCACGCACCCCAGGCGCAGGCCTTGCGCTTCAGGCACATTTAAACAGAATCAGCAGTGCAAAAATGCGCTTCCGGCGCATGCTTTGCGCTTCAGGTGCACATCATCTTCTGTCTGACGTATACGGCATATTTCTACTATTTTGAGTCCGGATATGGTTCCGGTGTCTTCATAAAAGTTGTATCTATGGATGTTAGCTTTCATGTGCACTTGATTTGACTCCAATTAGGACATCTACAACTCAAGATATCACGGAAATACTCCACGTAGGTCATGTCGATTTCTCACCAGAATTCAGCACTGCACTAAAAACAAAGAAACGACGCAAAACTCCAAAAAATATCTACTTAATCAATGAAATAAGAACATAAGCATTTTATTAAACCCAAGAACTAGAATCAACAAAATATATCAAATAAATCATTAAATTAACTAATGATTGAAGATAAATAAAACTAAAAACAATGAAAAATTTGCATATGATGAAGAGTCATCACAACCCCAAACTTAATCTATTGCTTGTCCCCAAGCAACAATTAATTTCATATTTGATACAGTTAAAAGCAAACTTAAATTCAATTTGTCAAATGAAATCAAACTTAATTCTCAAAGTTCCAGCTACTACAAAACATTCATGATGCTCCATGGTTGCTTAAAAAAAAACACAATTTGTACACTTTAGCATTCATTTATCAAGTTCAACACTCTCTTCACACAATGTCACCAAAATTTCTCTCAAGTGTGAATTTATCACTCAAATCCTAGAACATGCATCACACTACCATATGCTTGATAAAATTCTAGTTAGCAATCACAATGCAACAAACACATACACTTTTGGAGGACTTTCATGTTGTAATGGGGCTTAGGTAAGGGTAGGACATTTTGGGATAGTAGGCTTTACTACTTGGAGTTAGGCATACATTTTCAAATTATTCTCCCTCTTTTATTCTATTTTATTTTATTTTTTCACATTTTATGGTGGAAATTCTCAACCATTGACAAAAGAACTAAGAAGATGTTATTTATCAATGTACTCAAACTAATTTTTTTTTTGAACTTTTTTTTTGTTCTATTTTTCGTGAGAATCACCCCAAACTTAAAAGGTTGTTATCCCATGAGCAACCTCAAACTTAGAACTTTACCGAGACGAGAAATTTGTTTTTGTACCTAACTCCAAGAAATTTGCATAGGGTAGTTAGAAAGGCTCAAACGACCAAAGAAAATTGCCTCCGTGTATGCATAAATCACAAGTGATGCAAGTCAGAATTAGTGCAAGTTCTGAAGGGTTAACACATGTCTAGATAATCACACAACATGAAATTGAAGTGTTTAGGCTCAAAAGCTCACAGCTAGGATAAACAACACTTGGTCTGATAAATCCTTTCTCCAACAAACCTTCAATTTGACCCTTAAGCTCGCTTAATTCCAATGGCGACATCCGATATGGCGCAATTGAAATAGGTCCAATTCCTGGGTGCAAATCAATGAAGAACTCCACCTCTCTTACTGGGGGTAATCCTAGAATTTCTATTGGAAATACGTCTGTGTACTCTTTGACTAACACCACATCTTCTATGTTCACATCCATCTTGGTCACCACGTTAGCCAATGATAAAAATTCTTGAGTTCCTTCTCTCAGTGATACTTCAAGTTTGTTAGCAGCCAGATACCGAATGACATGCAAAGCAGTTTTTCTTCAAAAACAATAATGAAACATCATTAATTCCATAATAGTATGAATTTACAGCCCTAATGCAATCTAGAAAGTGGAAGGTGCCCTTACCCCTGTTACGTTGCTGCTCTCGTTCACGTTTATGCATCAAAAATCGACGAAGTTTCCGTTTGTGTTTGCCGCTACCAAAGTGGGTTCTCTAGCTCCGTAATGAGGAGAGGAACAACTTTTGTTCTTGGTACTTGGTGGTTTGGTGCTTGGATTTCCAAGTAATCTCACTTTTGAGCAACTTTTTTTTTCTACGAATGGAAACAGAATGGGAGGAGGAAGAAGATGGTTACTGTTACATGTAGTAAGGGAGAGGGAAAATGGATTTTCTTCCTTGTTCTTGCCATTCCATCATCTATATATAGGCACATATATGTGCCACCTCATCCCACATTAATAATATAATATTACTTGACCCTCCATCACTTAACTAGTCTTGTCGTAATTAGCAGATAATCCCTTAATTAACTGCCCGATAATTTAATTACTCGTAATTAAATTCAATTTATCCTTCATCCAATTTTTAATTCAACTTCCAAAATAAATATTTATATATATATATTCACACAAAACATACATATATTAAATATTTCACAAATATCCCCAAAATACACTTAATATAAATTCCATAATTTAATTTTTAAATTTAAGGGTCTTACAGTAATCAACACTGTATGCATTAGTGAAACTCGTCGAATTGATCAATGATATGAGCAAAATATAAAGTTTAAATTTCAAAATCTAAAACAGATAACTTAAAACCAACTTCAAGTCGTTAACAATTCTTCATTATAGTGCATGTTTACACACAGTTAAAAAGAAACAAATTCAAACAACAAAAATAAGATTGCAAAAATAAAAGTTACCTCTACCTATGGGTTGCCTCCCACGAAGCGCTTTTTAAAGTCATTAGCTTGACGCCCAACTATTGTCAAGGTGGCATATACGACAAAAAGAACACATCATCCTTCTTCTTCTTTTGGTTTGGTAGAAATTCCATGAATCTGAGAAATAAATGATGTTGCTTCCATGTCCTTTTCTATCGAATCGTTGCAAGTAATAATTAAAACAGTAATACCGAGTGTCAAACTCAAGGATTGCGTTTTACTATCGAATTATCTTTAATTACTGAAATTGAACAAAAAGTTTCCAAATTGATTTAAGTAATATTTAAAATAAAAATTGTAATGAAATTGAACTTTTAAAATGAGAAAAATGTCAGGGATGAGTTTCACTTTGAGTCCAACCTTGGTTTCTAATTTGATCCTAGTTACTGAATTCCTTTATTGAATTATTACCAAATTCTCTTTAGTATTCTTGCCCTAATGTCTTAGTGACAAAACCTTTAATTCCAAAATAACCCCTAATTCCTTAGTGGGTTTAAAAATTAGGATTAAGCTTTACAGTACAAAAATTATCTTTTTAAACTGTTGTCTCTGCAACTAATTCAATTGGCTTCATGACTTGCATCTATCCCTAGACTACAATCTCATGAATTTATCATCTGAAGCATTCGTAAAGTCCACTTCCGTTTCAAATTACGAATCATAGAACATTTTAAAGTTGATCAGGCAATAAAAAGCATTAAGCACAAAGAAGATAAAAATAATTCAATAAATTTATTCATATAACCAAGAGTCAATTCAGAGAAATAAAGCTTTCATCTTGTTCCACTCATCCCTAACAAATAGGGTTTAGTTACTCATTACAGAGATTAAAGAGATAAAGATTAAAGAAGAATTACAAGAAGGAATCATGAATGATTCTTGATAAAACTCCTTCAATGGTGTAGAACAGCCGTCTCTAAGCTTCTCTGCTAGGGCAAAAGTCTCTAAGCTTCCCAATTGACAAAAGGATCCCTAAAAAATCAGAAAAACTCGATTTTATGCAATCTGCAGTGCGCCACGCGCCCCTGGCGCAGGCCACGCTCCCCTGGCGCAGGCCACGCGCCCCTGGCGTAGGCTTTGCGCTTCAGGCGCATTTAAACAGAATCAACAGTGCAGAAATGCGCTTCAAGTGCATGCTTTGCGCTTCAGGCGCACAACATCTTTTGTCTGACGTATACTGCATATTTCTACTATTTGGAGTTCGAATTCGGTTCTGGTGTCTTAATGAAAGTTGTAGCTATGGATTATAGCTTTCTTTTCACTTGGTTTGACTCCAATTGGACATCTACAACTCCATATATCACGGAAATACTCCACATAGGTCATGTTGATTTGTCACCAGAATTCAGCACTGCACTAAAAACAAAGAAACGACGCAAAACTCCGAAAAATCTACTTAATCAACGAAATAAGAACATAAGCATTTTATTAAACCCAAGAACTAGAATCAACAAAATATATCAAATAACTCATTAAATTAACTAATGATTGAAGATAAATAAGACTAAAAACATTGAAAAATATGCATATGATGAAGAGTCATTATCTTCGAACTAAATGAAGACTAAAGATCACAGCCATACAAGAAGCAAAAGACCTGAACTCTCTGAAGCTGGAAGAACTAATCAGCTCCCTCAAGTCACATGAAATCGAGCTGCAAGAAGATGAACCCAAGAAGAAAAACAAAACCCAAGCTTTAAAATCCAAACAGAAGAAAGCTCTAAAAGCATAAGCAGAATCAGAAAACAATGACTCTGATGACCAGAACCAGAAACAAGAAGAAGAAGAAATTGCCTTGATAACCAGGAAGTTATGAAGATATGATAGAACAGAAAGAAGAAGTTTCCCCAGAGGTATTCCAAGCAGTCCAATAGAGGAAAGGATGAACATGACAAGCAGAGCATCATCTGTTATGGATGCAATGAACCTGGGCACATGAAATAAGAATGCACGAACCTGGAGAAAGGAAAACACCACCATAAAAACTCCAGATCCAAGAAGAAAAATTTAATGGCAACATGGGATGATTCTCATGAATCTTCTGATGATGAAGAAGTAGAATTCGCTATAATGGCACACATTCATTCTGGAAGGACAGGCTGAGGAGCTTTTTTATTTCACAAAATCCTGAACTTTGCGACTTGGTGGAAGATGGCTATACTGCTGTAGAAGATGTTGATGGTGTTGAAATTATCAAAAAAGATATGGATGCTGACTAGAAGAAAATGTTCAAGATGCATCACAAATCCAGAACGTTCATGATCAATGCAATCAGATTCAAGGAGTTCGACAAGTGCACTAATAAAGAAACAACAATGAGCATCTATGATAGTCTGACTCTGATTTACGAAGGCAACAAGCAAGTCCAAGAAGCAAATGCCAACAATCTAGTCAAGAAGTATGAGTTGTTCAAGATGGAAGAACATTAAGACATTGAAGCAATGTTTTCTTCATTTCAGACTCTGGTTTCGAGATTAAGAGTACTCAAGAAGAGCTATACTACTACTGACCACGTGAAGAATATTCTTAGACGTGTGCCAACTAAATGAAGACCAAAAATCACAGCCATACAAGAAGCAAAAGACCTGAACACTCTGAAGCTGGAAGAACTAATCAGCTCCCTCCAGTCACATGAAATCGAGCTGGAAGTAGATGAATCTAAGAAGAAAATCAAAACCCTAGCTTTAAAATCCAAACAGAAGAATAAGAACAATGACTCTGATGACCAGAACCAGAAGAAGAAGAAATTGCCTTGATAACCAAGAAGTTCTAAAGATATGACAGAGCAGAAAGAAGAAGTTTCCCCAGAGGTATTCCAAGCTGTCCAACAGAGGAAAGGATGAATAGGACAAGAAGAGCATCATCTGCTATGGATGAAGTGAACCTGGGCTCATCAAATAAGAATTCACGAACCTGGAGAAAGTAAAACACCCCCCATAAAAACTCCAGATCCAAGAAGAAAAATCTGATGGCAACATGGGATGATTCTCATGAATCTTCTGATGATGAAGAAGCATAATTCGCCATGATAGCACACATTCATTCTGGAAGGACAGGCTGAGGATCTATTTAATTTCACAAGATCATAAACTTTGGGACTTGGTGGAAGATGGCTATACTGCTCTAGAAGATGCTGTTGGTGTTGAAATTCCCAAAAAAGATATGGATGCTGACCAGAAGAAGATGTTTAAGATGCATCACAAATCCAGAATGTTCAAGATCAATGCAATCACATTCAAGGAGTTCGACGAGTGCACTAATAAAGACACAACTAAAAACATCTATGATAGTCTGACTCTGACTTACGAAGGTAGCAAGCAAGTCCAAGAAGCAAAGGCCAACATTCTAGTCAAGAAGTATGAGCTGTTCAAGATGGAAGAGGATGGAGACATTGAAACAATGTTTTCCTGATTTCAGAATCTGGTTTCAGGATTAAGAGTACTCAAGAAGAGCTATACTACTGTTGACCACGTGAAGAAAATTCTTAGAAGTCTTCCAACTAAATGGAGACCAAAGATCACTGCCATACTAGAAGCAAAATGTAACACCCCGAGTTTAAAACACAGCGCGAGTGTATTTTTTTTTTAAAACGAATACATCAATAAAAGTGTTTTCAGAATTGCGTTCCAAGGAAATTAAAATCAATTCAAATTAAATATCATTCGACTTCGTAATTAAAAATAGTAAGGAATTTTAAAACAGCAATATCACAATTGAATCGAATGAGATATTTATGGGAATTTGATCTTTATAATATGCTAAAATAAAGATACATCAAAATATTTATCAGAGTGCGGAAGAGTTTTACAATAATTCCCAAAATGAATATTTACAACCATTGAGTTCAAAACCCTATACATAAGTCTACTCTGATGATACCCTAAGCTACAGTAGCATTACAATATTCACAAGTCTTTTCTTCACCCAGCTGCTCATCTCTTTGCATAGCCCACAAGTAAAGATCAAGGGAAACTAAAGACGTTCCCTGTCGTTAGTATGACCATCAGGGGTACGGTTCTGAATCTCATCTGAGGGCAACGCCCAATTTCCACAATAATTGTCAAGGGTCACCGACCGAAAATAACAATTACCACATAGCAGTTATATCAAGAATATCAAACATATTCATAGTACATGATGATAAATAAGGATGCTAAATTTTGAAATACATGTCATTTGTACTTTACAAAACAGCAACCAAGTAAGTATAAAAATCATGATGTAAGCACAAACATCAATTCATCTGAAATTACAGATTTTCAAAAAAATACTTACTCACACAACAATTTTCCACGATCAACATAAAATCAAACGTGACCCTCCGATCAAACACTCCGATGCAATATGTATATGCTCATGTTCATAAATTCTTGGAATCACCAAGGTGCAGTCGCTTACAGACCAGCACAATTTAACGGCCCTCATGACCAGGGTGCAATCGCATACAAATCAGCACCAGTGCAGTCGCATACAGACTAGCACTCGTGCAGTCACTACAGACCAGCACGTTTGACATAAACCAAGGTACAATCACTACAGATCAGTACCTAGTGCAATCACTACAGATTAGCACTCGTGCCATCACTACTGATCAGCACGTGGCTGCGCATTTCAGGATACAAACACTACAGTCCAGTACTAGTGCAGTCGTTTATCTAACCAACACTTATATACCAAGGTACAATCACAGATTAGTACCTAGTGCAATCACTACAGATCAGCACTCGTGCAATCACTACAGATCAGCACGTGGATGCGCATTACTCTGTGGCCCATCGCGGGTACCACCTGACTATGCCATGCATGAATATGCATTGTTTCACTTCATTGAAAACAGTATGCAACCTTAGTAAAATTCATGCATTTTCCTCATTTGTCAAAACATCTCAACACATTCAAAGATTAACTATTCAAGCAAGCATTACACTTTGCATTACCTCAAAGTTCCACTCTTTATTAACAAAGGTTTTTCCCCAACTGTTAAGATTCAAAACTGTGATTAAAACTGAGGTTTCTGGCAAAAATACGAATCTGTATTCGAATACAGCTTCATTGTATTCGAATACAGAAGCCAAACATGGCAGAATCAACATCCTGTATTCGAATACAGACTCCTAGTATTCGAATACATAGGCTGTCACAATACAAAAATCAGAATTTCTACAACTTCAGTAAATTCTCAAAAACTTCATCATCACCACTTCAAACTATCACCAAATTTCCATTTTTAATCACCACAAACCTTCCCAAGGTACCCCAACACTTAAGGTTTATAAAACAATGTTAAAAACTTGAATTTCTGAAAAATACGAATATGTATTCGACTACAACTACCTTGTATTCGAATACGAGGCCTTCGTAGTCGAATACAGATGCGAAGTCAGTGGCAAAAGTTGCAAATCTATATTCGGCTACAGAGGGTTGTAGTCGAATACAGTGGTTAAAACAGAAGCAAAAATTGCAAATCTGTATTCGGCTACAGAGGGTCGTAGTCGAATACAGATGCTAAGTCAGTAGCAAAATTGGAAAATATGTATTCGACTACAGGGGCTCGTAGTCGAATACAAGTTCAAAAACTTAGGGAAAACAGAAGCTTTGCAGGTTGTATTCGAATACACTCAATGCCGTATTCGAATACACCTTCGAAATCAGTGAATTTTCCTGAAACTTCAACACATTTTCAAAACCTTTTCTTTTGAAAATCCAACCCAACACTAGAATCATAATTCCCCTCTTTTAAAACCTCAACTCAGAACATTTTTCATCAAATACCAACAACAAATTTTTCATAAAAATACTTCCATCATTTTAAATCCCTTTTCATTTGAAACAACCATCAACACCAGATTGTTTAACAAAACACAGCAAAACACAGATTTACTCAAACCAGAATAACCTCACTGATTTTTAACAAAACAAAATCAGAACTAGAATCATCATTCAACGCTCACATAATGATTTTCAAAACATAATACAATGTTTTTCACAATCATAAACCAAATATCATTCATCACACATGCATTTACAGCCCTAAATGCAATCTAGAAAGTTGGAAGGTGCCCTTACCTTAGTTACGTTCCCTTAGCTCGTACGCTTCTGCGACAAAAGTCGACGATACTCCCGTTCACGTTCGCCGCTACGAAAATTAGTTCTTTAGCTCCGTAACGATCAGAGGAATGATTTTCGTACTCGAAACTTTCTTATTCGACACTCAGATTTTCCAGAACGATGACTTTTGAGTAAACTGTTTTTTTTTCACCAACACTCAGAAAATTAGAAGAAGAAGAAAATAAAGCAGAAACTGGCGCGTAGAGGAAAGAAGGAAAAGCTTCTCACTTAAGTATCCACTTAAATGCAACTGACACAGCAGAGGAGAGAGGAATTGTTTCCTTTTTCACAAATATCTACGCCACCTCACCAACTCTTATATTAAAATAGCTTTTGATCCTCCAGCACTGAACCCGTTTCCGTCGAAATTAGCAGAGAATATCTTAATTAACGGTCCGATAATTTAATTACTCGAAATTAAATTGATTCATCCATTATCCAATAATTTAAATTCCACCTCCATGTTTATATATATATATTTACACAAAACATACATATATTGAATCTTTTACAATTATTCCCAAATACACTTAAAAATTAAATCTAAATTTAATTTTAAAATTTAAGGGTCTTACACAAAAGACTTGAACACTCTGAAGCTGGAAAAACTAATCAGCTCCCTCAAGTCACATGAAATCGAGCTGGAAGAAGATGAACCCGAGAAGAAAAACAAAACCCTAGCTTTAAAATCCAAACAGAAGAAAGCTCTAAAAGCATAAGCAGAATCAGAAAACAATGACTTTGATGACCAGAACAAAAAACGAGAAGAAGAAGAAATTGCCTTGATAACCAGGAAGTTCTGAAGATATGACAGAACAGAAAGAAGAATTTTCCACATAGGTATTCCAAGCAGTCCAGTAGAGGAAAGGATGAACATGACAACAAGAGCATCATCTGCTATGGATGCAATGAACTTGGGCACATCAAATCAGAATGCACGAACCTGGAGAAAGGAAAACACAACCATAAAAACTTCAAAGCCAATAAGAAAATTTTGATGGCAACATGGGATGATTTTCATGAATCTTCTGATGATGAAGAAGCATAATTCGCCATGATGGCACATATTCATTCTGCCTCTAGATCCAACTCTGGAAGTAAATCAGAAGAAGCAGAATTGGCTCTGATGGCACACATTCATTCTGCCTCTAAATCCATCTATGGAAGGGAATCAGAAGAAGCAGAATTGGCTCTGCTGTCTTATATTCATTCTACCTCTGGAATCGACCCAGATGGTAATTCTGGAAGAGAATTAGAAGATGAAGAAGCATAACTGTCTCTAATGGCTTACACCAGCACTGCTTCTGGATCCAACACAGACTCTGATTCTGGAAGTGAATCAGAAACAGAATTGGCTCTAATGGCTTACACAAGCTTTGCCTCAGGATCTGATACTGACTCTGATCCTTGAAGTGAATTACAGAAGATGAAAAAGAGGTATTTTCAGAACTTACCCGATCTGATTTAATCACCACAATGAATGCTATTTTAAATGTCAATAATAAACTGTCTTTAAAACTGAAAATACTTAGGAAAGAGAATACAATTCTAACCAAAGATTTAAATGTTTTAAAGAATCAAAATGCGAAAAGTAAAATACAAATTACAGATTTTAAAACTGAAATTGCTAAACTTGAGGCTGAGAATCTAACTCTAAAAAGTAATCTTTGTTCAATATTAAGTGAAAGTATTGTATGTAATTCTGGTATGCATGAACAAGTATTACAAGATTTTATTGGTAATGGTATGGAAAGAAGCAAATATGCTTCTATGATCTATGGGGTTAGTAACAATGGTAAAAGAGGCTTAGGATTTGATGAATCTATAATTGCAACTAAACCTATTCCCTCTAATGTTTTGTGTGCTGTTTGTGCTAAGAAAGGTCACTCAAAATTGTCTTGTCCCATGATACAATCAAGGAAAGACAAGAAACCTTTCAAGAATAACAAACCTGGACCCAACCAGATTTGGGTACCATAAGATAAAATATTTTATGTTGCAGATGTTCTGAGCAACCAAAGTAAAACACCAGTCATAGTGCCTAGTCAATGGATGCTGGCAATATATGAAGGGAAAAAATTCTATGTTTCAGCACTTACCAAGCAGAAGCAAAGTGACTCGGGTGGAAGAAGAACTGGTAAATACAATGCCTATTAGAACCAAAACTTTATGAAGAACATGAAATATCAAAACAGACAGAGGAAGCACACATAACAACTAAACTGGAACTACCAGAAGAAACAGAATTATCATCAGTTCCAGAATTATCAAAGGAACCTGATATATCAGCAGAACGAGAAGAATCAGAATCAGGAGAGTTCTTCAAACACTCCAGTAAAATTCATCATGACTACAAACCAGGTAGGGAATTTGTAAGACCCTTAATTTTAAATTCTAATTCATGCAATTTAAGGGTATTTTGTGTTAAAACTACATGGACTTATAGCCAATTTTAAATCATTTTATGGATTAAGTACCAAGAATATATTTTGGGATGTTTGTAATATGTTTAATATATGTATATATATATTTATATATATATTTTGAAAACCCGACGATAATTATTTGTCGAAGTATAATTTAATTATATTACGAAGAATTTAATGTCGGGCAGTTTATCAAAATTCTATCTGTCAATAGAGTTGCGACGAGAGTAGATATTTTATCAAAATATTTTGAGATGTGAGTGAAGTGATATGAGTCAAGTGTAGATATTTTATCAAAATATTTATGGGTTATTTTTAATTATAATATATATATATATCTAGATATATCTATATATATATAGTAGGTGAAGTAGTACAACACACACACACACACACATATATATATATATATGTGTGTGTGTGTGAGAGAGGGAAGGAAGGGGAAACAGAAGGAAAAATTTCAGAGATTGATTTTTTTTGTGTTTGAGTTTGAGCTGAAGTGAAATTTACATGAAAAATTGCATTGTTCAAAGTTGTATTCGAATACAGCCACAGCGTATTCGGATACACTTCTATAACGAACAGTTCTAATTTAAATTTTTAACCTCATGATTTTTAGCTACTAACTTGTCATCTGTATTCGGCTACGACTCTCCGTATTCGAATACAGATCTTCAGTTTTAGCTACTGACTTGTGATCTGTATTCGGCTATGACACGTCGTATTCGAATACAGAACTGAAGATTTTGCTAGTGACTTAGTGTCTGTATTCGGCAACGAGAAATTGTAGTCAAATACAATCTTGATTTTTGTCAAAAATTCTATTTTTAAATATTTGTTTATGCACTTAATTATTTGGAAAACATTTTTAATGCATATGCTAAATTATATGCGATTCTCTTAATATTGTTTCTCTAATGGTTATGAAGTGTCCGGGTTTCACAGTGCATTTACTTAATGATTATAGTGAAGAGAGTCAGAGTACGCTCATGCATTTCATAGTTTGTGGTGACCGTGATGGGCCATAGTGTTAGTGGTGACCGTGATGGGCCACAGAGTTACGCAGTGATCGTGATGGGCCGTAAAGTTAAGTAGTGACCGTGATGGGCTACGGGGTGGTTCCATGTGATAAGTTGGTCCATCTTATCCTTACGAGGATTTAACTGATGTGTAAGGCATGTGATAGTCTACACTCTAAGTAAATCGTGCTAGTCTATGATGCGACTGCACCACGATAATTAGTACTAAGGCCTGTGATAGGTGGTACAATTATGATTTACGCCCTCGAGAAGGGTTTTGTTTTTTGAGAATTTTTGGGTTCATGTGCACTAGCATATAAGCATTGCATTAGGGTGTTTGGCATGCGAGTCATTTTTATTGTGATCTCATATATGAAGATGATATGCGCAAGTACCTTAAATTCTAAGTTCCTAATAAGTTGTCGTGATTGTTGATTTTACTTTGGGGCTTGCAACATGATCTGTATTTTTAATCTTTTGTTTCATAAAAAAAAAACTTAGATGTTACACATTTTCAATAAGTGGGTATACTTATTTTGTCACTGTTGTTATCTTACTGGAACTGCTAAGTCGTTATTGTTGTCTTTTGACATAATTGTTAATTGTTAACTTTTATTTTCGGTTGGTGACCCTTTACATTATTGTGGAAAAATTGGGCTTTGCCCTTAGATGATACCCGAGTTCGTCCCAATGACGGTTACCCTGACGACAGAGACGTCGTTAGACTTCCCTAATCAACATACGCCGAGTGCTTGGGTATACGACCCCATCTCAAGTAGGGCTACTTATACGAGGAGAGTGATGAGAACAAGTAGGAGTGCTGGGGCAGTGTCGTATGTGGAATATACTCACGGGCGGATCGAATTTCCTGTACCTTTAAAACTAGTACTCGAGGCGAATGGGGTATATACAGGTGCAGAGAGTCCTGTAGTTGGAGGTGAGATGGAGGCCACCGTAGGTGTGGTGACTCCTACTGTAGTAGCAGAGGATGCAATGCTTGAACCAGAAATGCGTGAGAAGGGTAAGGGGCCGATACCGGCGGGGGATGATATTCCAGGTTTGTCTAGGCTGGTGGGGGACAAGGGTTTTGTTGATGAACCACCGATGCCTTGGTTTGTGTCGCCGCGGATTGACTATGAGCTTCCACTTCCGAGGAACGATCCCCTATCGACCGACACTGAAGTAGAGGATTGTTTTGAGATTCCAGCACCGCCGAAGCCACCTATATCGTGGGTGGATCTGACTTCTTGGGAGACTGATCCTTCTATGGCTGATGAGGAGGAAGAAGTCACTTCGAGGAGAGATAGTGTGTCAGACAGACTTGTGCAGAGTGTGGAGGTAACCCTTGTTACTGTAGTTGTTAGTGGATGATCAGATTTGTTTTGTTGTATAGGGCCTTAGTATTTTTGGTGGTTGTACTTATTTTTGTTTTGGGATGACTGTACATATGAGTACTTTGACAGTGACTTTTGTTGGTGGGTCCATTTTCCATTTTTTTTACGTGACCATGGGGGAATAACATTCTTGGAGCAGTACTTCTGTGCAGGTGTCTGGGGAGAATACCCCAGGTGTATGATGCGATGTCTGATAGCTCTCATAGCCCCGATGTATTTTCTATTTGTATATTTTGAATCACCGTCCCAAAAACTATTTTAGCCTATTTGAATATATGACATAATTATTTATTTCTCTTGTCGTTTTGTGTTATGACGTATTATTTTAGTAAGTGGCTTTAAAAAAAAAATACATTCGCGTTGTTAAAAGTCAGGGTGTTATTGAATTCAAAGCCCTTCATCCAAACCATTTAATCCTAGAAAATACAGATTCAGAATCTAAAAATCTGAAACAAGAGGGTTTTCAGAATAAAACTGAAACTGTTGACATATAGGTTACATCGTGCTGTAAATACTATTATTGTTTGATCTTTATGTTTACTGTGATAACAAGAAGTTTGATCTTAAAAATCAAAGCTAGATAAGTATTCTATAGGTTTCCAAACTGTCAAAGGAACCAAGTGATCCACGTGATGTGAACACTTCAACAAAAACATTATTTTAGTGGTTTAAAAAACAAGCAAAAACCACCAGAAGCATAATTAATGGTTTGGATGTATTGAGTTCATTTTTAAATTATTTGATTTGTATTATGTTATATGACAAATAGCTTGACCTGAAAAGTCAAAGCAAGATGAAGCTGATGAAGGTTAACCAGAACCAGAGGAAACTGATGCTGGTTTACCAGAACCAGAGAAAACCGATGCATGTTTACCAAAACCAGAATCTGATGCAAGCAAAAGAACTTGAAAAGCATAAGCTACAAGCAAGAATACGACAAATCGTTAGTGGATAAATCTGAAGATGAGTCAGAAGAATGATATAGATGGAGTCTACCAATGCAAGAAGAGCTAAATGAATGATATTTTGGATCTAGTTCCAAGACTAGAAAAGAACATTATTGGAACCAAGTGGGTTTTCATAAACAAGCTGAATGAAAAAGGAGATGTTGTCATAAACAAGGCACGATGTGTTGCACAAGGATACAGTTAGCAAGAAGGTATTGACTACACTGAGACTTTTGCTCCAGTGGCCAGGTTAAAAGCTATTTGTATCCTACTTTCCTTTGTTGCTTATAATAACATTTCATTATTTCAAATGGATGTTAAAAGTTCATTTTTAAATGGTTATATAAGTGAAGAAGTCTATGTTAAACTTTTGAAAGTTCTGAATTTCCAAACCATGTTTTTAAACCTAAAAAATCTTTGTATGGTTTAAAACAAGCACCTAGGGCATAGTATGACAGACTTAGTTACTTCTTACTTAAAAATAACTTTGAAAGAGGACAAGTAAACAATACACTTTTTAGAAAATCAATAGAAGATGATATTCTTGTTATTCAAGTATATGTTTGGATCTACTAATGGCACTCTTTTTCTAAATTGTTGCAGCAGGAATTTCAAATGAGCATGATAGGAGAACTTAAGTTCTTCCTAGGGATTCAAATTCAGCAAAGTAAAAAAGGTATATACATTCATCAAAAAGTATACAAAAGAGCTTCTCACGAAGTTTAAGATGAGTGATTGCCAACCTATGGCTACCGTAACGCACCCTACTAGCTCACTTGAAAAAGGATGACTAAGGCCAAAAGTCCTACAGAGATACCTAAAAGGCACTACCAATCTCACCCTGTTCTACAAGAAAACTCCTACATGTCAACTTAGTGGATATTGTGACAACACTTCAGGCATCAACCTAACCAAAAACCCTATCCTTCATTCTAGAGCAAAAAACATAGAGATCAAACACCACTTCATCAGAGATTAAGTTCAAAAAGGGACATTCAACATCCAGTTTGTAGACACTGACCATCAATGGGCTGACATATTCACCAAACCCCTACATGAAGATAGGTTTGACTTCATCAAGAAAAACCTAAACTTTACCCTCATCCTTGACCAATAGGCTAGTTATGTTTTTACTGTATTTTTTTTATTATTACTTTCGTGTATTGTTATTCAAAATAAAAAAAATTTAGAGGATCTCCTTCATTCCTTTTTGTCTGATGACAAAGGGGGAGAAGATGTATTTGATAAAGTATCTAGGGCATTAGACTTAGGGGGAGAAACATAAAATGGAGCTTATTCTTAGGGTTAGTCAAAGTCAAAAGAAAGAAAAAAGTGTTATAAAAAACATACAAAGTTTTGTCATCATCAAAAAGGGGGAGATTGTTGGAACCAAGTTGGTTCTTTCAATTTAAGTTTTGATGTTAACAAAAGTATTTTATGACAATCATATTTTGACTTAGAAGAAGAATGAAAAATCAGAGGATGTGAAAAATCAAAGCATGATGTCACCAGAGGATGTCAGTAGAAGATACCTCCAGAAGATACAAATTTGAAGCAGAAGATAAAAATGCCACCAGAAGATACGACTAGAAGATATCACCAGAAGATACATCCAGAAGATACCTCCAGAGGATATCAAAAGATACCTCTAGAAGATACCAGAAGATATCACCAGAGGATCCCATCAGAAGCAAGAGTCAGAGGATGTCATCAAAGGCAAACATCAAAGGATTTCATTAGAGGGAAGAAACAATGACATTATTAGAGGATATTATTCATGGCCCAGATCAGAAGGAAGCATAGTCCAGAACGAGACTTGGTCCATCCTAGAAGGAAACATAGTCCAAAAGGAGACATGGTCCAGACCAGAAGGAGGCATGCCCAGAAGGAGACTTGGTCCAGACTAGAAGGAAACATGGTCCAGAAAGAGACTTAGTCCAGACCATAAGGAAACATAAGTCAGACTTGGTCCAGACTTGGTCAAGACCAGAAGATAACATGGTCTAAAACATAAGACTTGGTCAAGACCAGAAGATAGCATGGTCCAAAACATAAGACTTGGTCCATATTAGAAGATCACACAGTCCAGATCATGAGACAGAATGGTACAAATCAGATTACATGGTCCAAACTTGGTCGAGATTAGCAGATCATACGGTCCAGAATTTAAATCATGATGTAGATAAGAGAATAATCAAATAAAATTCGAAGAAGACTTGATTCAATTTTGATAGAAATTTGATCAAAGTATTAAGAAGATTTGATTCAAAAATCACTGAAGACTTGAAGGAAATACGAGTGAAATCTAAAGCTAAAAGATATGGTCTGAAACTAAGAGAAACAAGATTGGTCAACAAAATATTTAAATGAAATCTAAAGCTAAAAGATAAGTTTTGAAATTAAGAGAAACAGGATTGGCCAATAGAATTTTCAAAGGAAATCTGAGCAAGATTTATCTCGAAAATAAGCTTGGACAAAGCCCATACTTTAGCTATAAAAGCAAGCTTCAAGCAGTAGTAATATGTACTGAAAAACACAAGAACTCAAGCTTACAATTCAAAGTTATCCAAGAGTTCAAAAGAGAGAAATTCTTGTGCAAAAAATAAATATGCTCTAAGTGTTTTCAGAGAGTGAGAGTCAATGTTATAATTAGCTATCCAGAAGCAACTAAAGAGAGTGAAAATCAGTGCAACAATCAGCTTTCCAGTAGCAACTAAAGAGAGTAAAAGTCATTGCAACAATCAGCTTTCTAGAAGCAACTTTGCAGAGTTCCAAACCCTTGTAATCAAACCCGTGAGAGGTGTAGATTCCTTCTTCAATCTGGGGTTGTCAGATTGGTAGGAGAAGACTTCACTTGTAGGGTCAAGGTGTTGTTCCACAAAAGTCTGGGGTTGTCAGACTGTTTGACAAGACTTGGCTTGTAGGGTCAAGGTGTTGTTATTCCTCAAAAGTCTGGGGTTTTCAGGCTGCTTGAGAAGACTGGCTTGGATGGTCAAATGTTGTAATTCAAAGTGTTTTGAATTAGTGGATTAAAGCCTTCAGAGTGAAGGGACTGGATGTAGCCAAGTTAATGGTGAATCACGATAAATTGTTGTGTTCTTATGCTGTTATTATCTGCGGCTTAATCTGATTATTGATTCAACAAGTAACTTAATCAACATTCATCAAAAACAACAAAAAGAATTCGAGTTTGACAAACACAAATCAACCCCCCTTCTCGTGTTTGCACCTTCAGGCTTTAATCCACTAATTCAAGACTTTGAATTACAGCACTTGACCCTCCAAGCCAGTCATCTCAAACAGCCTAACAACCCCAGACTTTTGAGGAATAACAACACCTTGACCCTACAAGCCAAGTCTTCTCAAACAGCCTGACAACTCGAGACTTTTGAGGAATGATAACAACACCTTGACCTACAAGTCAAGTCTTCTCCTACAAATATGACAACCCCATATTGAAGAAGGAATCTACACCTCTAACGGGTTTGATTACAAGGGTTTCGAACTCTGCAAAGTTGCTTCTGGATAAGCTGATTGTTGCACTATTTCACTCTCGAAAACACTTAGAAAATTTTGCTTGTGCACTCAACTATTTCTCTCTATTGAACTCTCGGATGACTTTGAATTTGAAGCTTAAGTGTTGAAACCAAGTTGGTTTTTTCAATTAAAGTTTTGATGCTAACAACTATTTTATGAAAATCATATTTTGACTTAGAAGAAGTATGAAAAATCAGAGCATGACGTCATCAGAGGATGTCATCAGAGCATGGCGTCAGCAAAGGATGACGCCACCAGAAGATACGCCAGAAGATATCACCAGAGGAAACCAGAAGGTACCTCTAGAGGATATCACCAGAGGATCCCATCAGAAGCAAGAATCAGAGGATGTCATCAAAAGCAAACACTAGAGGATATCATCAATCAGAGGATATCATAGGGAAGAAACAATGACATCATCAAAGGATATTATTCTTGGCCCAGATCAGAAGGAAGCATAGTCCAAAAGGAGACTTGGTCCAAACTAGAAGGAATCATGTCTAGAAGAAGACTTGGTCCAGACTAGAAGGAGACATTGTCCAGACATGGTCCAAACTTGGTATAGACCAGAAGATAGCATGGTCTAGAACAGAAGACTTGGTCCAGAGTTGGTGTCGATCAGAAGATCAGTGGTCCAGATCATAAGATCAATGGTTCATATCAGAAGATCACATAGTCTAGATCATGAGACATAATGGTACAGATCACATGGTCTAGACTTGGTCCAGATCAGCAAATCATACAGTCTTGAATTTGAATCATAATGCAGATCAGTGAAGACATGATTTAAAATTTGAAGACGACTTGATGGAATTTTGATAGAAATTTGATCAAAGTATTAAGGGGATTTAATTCAAAAATCACTAAAGACTTGAATGAAATTCGAATGAAATCTGAAGCTAAAAGATACGATCTGAAATTAAGAGAAACAAGATTGGTCAACAGAATTTTCAAATGAAATCAGAAGCTAAAAGATATGGTTTGAAATTAAGAGAAACAGGATTGGCCATCAAAAATTTCAAAGGAAATCTGAGTAGGATTTATCTCGAATTTAAGCTTGGACAAAGCCTTAATTGCAGCTATAAAAGGAGGCTTCAGGCTATAGCATTAGGGATCGAAAATACAAGAACTCAAGCTTCATATTCAACATATTCCAAGAGTTCAAAAGAGAGAATCACTTGAGCGCAAAAGCAATATTTTCTAAGTGTTTTCGAGAGAGAAAAACAGTGCAACAATCAACTTTCCAGAAGCAACTTTGTAGAGTTCCAAACTCTTGTAATCAAACCCGTTAGAGGCATAGATTCCTTCTTCAATCTGGGGTTGTCAGATTGGTAGGAGAAGACTTGAATCGTAGGGTCAAGGTGTTGTTATCGTTCCTAAAAAATATGGGGTTGTCTGACAGTTTGGGAAGACTGACTTGGAGGGTCAGGTGTTGTAATTCAAAGTGTTTTGAATTAGTGGATTAAAGCCTTCAGAGTGAAGGGACTGGATCTAGCCAAGTTAATGGTGAACCAAGATAAGTCGATGTGTTCTTATGTTGTTATTATCCGCTACTATGTCTGATTATTTATTCATCAAATAATTCACATCAACATTCAACAAAACAACAAAAGAATTCAAGTTTGACAAACACAATTCAACCCCCTCCTTGTATTTGCACCTTCAATTGGCATCAGAGTTCGGTCTCAAGGCTGAGCACTTTACAGTGTTTGAGGAAAGATCCACGGGTTCAATATGTCTGGATTCAATGAAGAAGTTGTTGGAGGAAACATAAACATACCACCTCTGTTTGATGGCGAACGGTTCGTGTACTAGAAGGATAGGCCGAGGAGTTTCTTTTTTTCACAAGATTCCGAACTTTGGGACTTGGTGGAAGATGGCTATATTGCTCCAAAAGATGTTAATGGTGTTGAAATTTCTAGAAAATATATGGATTCTGACCAAAAGAAGATGTTCAAGATGCATCACAAATCCAGAACGTTTATGATCAATGCAATCACATTCAAGGAGTTCGACAAGTGCACTAACAAAGAAACAACAAAGAGCATCTATGATAGTCTGACTCTGACTTACGAAGGCAGCAAGCAAGTCCAAGAAGCAGAGGCCAACATTCTTTTCAAAAAGTATGAGATGTTCAAGATGGAAGAAGATGAAGACATTAAAGCAACATTTTCTAGATTTTAGACTCTGGTTTCGGGATTAAGAGTACTCAAGAAGAGCTATACCACTGCTTACAACGTGAAGAAAACTCTTAGATGTCTGCCAACCAAGTGGAGACCAAAGGTCACTGCCATTCAGGAAGCAAAGGACTTGAACACTCTGAAGCAGGAAGAATTAATCAACTCCCTCAGGTCACAAGAAATAGAGCTGGAAGAAGATGAACCCAAGAAGAAGAACAAAACCCTTGCCTTTAAATCCAAACAGAAGAAAGTTATAAAAGCATAAGCAGAATCAGAAGATAATGATTTTGAGGACCAAAAGAAGAAGACATTGCCTTCATAACTAGGAGGGTTCTAAAGATATGGCAGAATAGAAAGAAGAAGTTTCTGCAGAGGTATTCCAAGCATTCCAACAGAGGAAATGATGAACAAGACAAGAAGAGTATCATCTGCTATGGATGCAATAAACCTGGGCACATCAAGTCAGAATGTAAAAATCTGGTGAAAGGGAAAAATCAGAAGAAAGACTCCAGACCCAAGAAGAAAAATCTGATGGCAACATGGGATGATTCTGAAGATGTGGCAAAATAGAAAGAAGAAGTTTCCGCATAGTTATTCCAAGCATTCCAACAGAGGAAATGATGAATAAGACAAGAAGAATATCATCTGCTATGGATGCAATGAACCTGGGCAGATCAAGTCAGAATGTAAAAATCTGGAGAAAGGGAAAAATCAAAAGAAAGACTCCAGACCTAAGAAGAAGAATCTGATGGCAACATGGGATGATTTTGATGAATCTTCTGAAGATGAAGAAGCAGAATTAGCCATGAAGGGTCACATCAATTCTGCCTCTAGATCCAACATAAAATCTGACTCTGGAAATGAATTAGAAGAAGTAGAATTGGCTCAAACAGTTCAGACTCTGTAAGACCCTTAATTTTAAATATTAATTTTGGAATTATTGTCAAGGGCATTTTGGGAATTTTTGTAAATATTTAATATATGTATGATTGAAGTGAATATATATACATATATAAATATTTATTTGGAAGATGAATTAAAATTATTGGGTGAAGAATTAAATTAATTTAATTTCAAGTAATTAAATTAATTGGACCATTAAGTAAGGATTAGTGGCTAATTGCAAGACAATTAAAAAGCTAGAAAATCAGACATGTGGCAAGTGAGGTGGCACCATGAGAGTCTATAAATAGGAGTGAGAAGGATGGTGAAGTCAGAACACCATTCCTTCCTCCTTACTGCCCATATTGCATGTACCAACGCCATTTCCCCTCCCATTCTGTCTCTGTTTCTGCCATTCCCGAATTCAAATTTGAAGAGAGGGAAATTCCTTTAAACACCATTAACTGAAATTCCAACCATCAAACCAGAAAACCCCCAGTAGTAAAGTTAATCCCCACCTCAACACGAAGAGAAAGAACCCAGTTTTGCAGCAGCAAACTCAGGGAACAGCTTCACCGTTTTTGGACGCAGAAAAGGGAACGCAGCAGGAACAAGAGAAATAGCAGAGCACGCTACAAGGGTAAGGGCACCTTCCATCTTTTAGCTGCATTAGAGCCATAAACTTGTGTTATTTCAGTTCTATTTTAAGAGAAAGACTGTTTTCGAAAATGACATTTTGAAAGAAAATGCATTTTGTTGATAAGTGATTATTCTGATAAGTTGTTGTTGGCTGTTTTGCTGGTAAAATATGTTGTTTTACTTCTGGGTGAATGCTGGAAAATGTTTGCATGCCATTTTAGTTATGATTAAAAACGCATGTCTTAAAACTGATTTGAAAATGGCATTAAAATACAAAATGCATCCTGTTGGTGCTTAGTGTTCTGTGATGGTTGCTTGTCGTTCTGTTGTGTTTTGAGAAAAATGAATGCATACATGTTTGCTCTGGTGTTTTGGGAAAACTGAATGCATGCATGTTTACTCTAGTGTTTTGTGAACACTGAAATGTTGCATGTTTGTTCTGATGAGTGTGAACACTGAAATGTTGCATGTTTGTTCTGATGAGTGTGAACACTGAAATGTTGCATATTTGTTCTGATGAGTGAGAACACTGAAATGTTGCATGGTGTCCTCATGATTGATCATCTGTCTCTGTTTTGGATAAACTGGTTCTGATTCTGTTTTATTTTGTGGGATTCTGGTGATGAAAATGATTCTGAATCTGGTCTTGTTTGTGATGATTCTGGTTGTTCTGGGTGATCTTGATGATATTGATGATTTTGATTCTGGTTGTTTTGTGCGATTCTGGTGGTGTTGATGGTTTTTAAAGGAAAAGGGATTTTAAGTGAGGAAAGGTTTTTTCTTGAAAAAGTGCAGAATCTGTTTGATATTGGTTGTTTGTTTTAAAATAATCAGTTTTGAAAAGGGTTAAACTTTCACTGGTTTTCGAAGGTGTATTCGAGTACAGCATGTGTGTATTCGAACACAACCTTCCAGGTTTCTGTTTTATTTTAAAGTTTTCAAACCTGTATTCGAATACGAGCCTCTGTATTCGAATACAGAGGAAAGATTTTTGCTTCTGTATTCGACTACGACCATGTCGTATTCGAATACATAAGTGAAATTTTAACACTGTATTCGCATCTGTAGTCGACTACAGGCATGCTGTATTCGACTACAGATTCGAGTTTTTCCAGAAACTCTGTTTTTAGCTTTTGTATTCAAATACAAGGAAGCTGTATTCGAATACAGATTCGTGTTTTCCAGAAAAACAAGTTTTAATCACTGTCATGTGAGTTTTGAAGTGTTGAGAAACTCTGAGAAGGTTTAAATGATTTGAAAAGAAGTCTGTGAAATGATTTTAAAGAGGAGAGAGAGATGTTGAAAACCTTTAAGTGACATGGGAGAAAAGGCTGAAGTTTTCAAAGGTTGAACTCCTGTATTCGACTACAGTCATGCTGTAATCGAATACAGAATGTTAAATTGCAGTTTCCTGCTTCTGTATTGGAATACGCGGGTCTGTATTCGAATACAGATTCGAATTTTTAGAAAATTTCAAGTTTTAAGAGTGTTTTGAAAACCCTGAGTGTCTGGGAAATACTGGGAATGTTGTGGTGAGTTAAAGTGGAACTTTTGATGAGATTTTGAAATAGTGTGATGAAGTTTTAAAAACATTACTGGTGTAATGAAAGAGGTTGATTTATGCACTGAAATCTGCCTCTATATTCGAATACCAGTGGGCTGTATTCGAATACAGAGAGAGTGATTCTATACTGTTTTTGGCTTATGTATTGGAATACAGAAGAGCTGTATTCGAATACAGATTCGTAAATCTCAGAAAAATCCCAGTTTTAAACACTGTGTTTGAATTTTTAAGAGGTTGGGAGAACATTTCGAAGTGTGAATGATTAATTGACTGTCTAGTCATATTTGTGATGATGATTTCTGACTGTGCTGTTATATTTTTAAACATGATGGAAAGCATGAATTTCTGAGTTTGCATTCTGTTTCTAGAGAAGTGAAACACTGCATATTCATGCATTGCATAGTCAAGTGGTACCCGCGATGGGCCAGAGAGTAACGCGCAACCACGTGCTGATCTGTGAGCGATTGCACGAGTGCTGGTCTGTGAGCGACTGCATTAGGTACTGATCTGTGAGCGATTGTACCTTGGTATATAAGTGTTGGTCTGTGAGCGACTGCACTGGTACTGGACTATGAGCGTCTGTACCCTGAAATGCGCAACCACGTGCTGATCTGTGAGCGATTGCACGAGTGCTGGTCTGTGAGCGACTGCACTAGGTACTGATCTGTGAGCCATTGTACCTTGGGTTTTGTCAAACGTGCTGGTCTGTGAGTGACTGCACGAGTGCTGGTCTGTGAGCAACTGCACTGGTGCTGATCTGTGAGCGATTGCACCCTGGTCATGAGGGCCGTTAAATTGTGCTGGTCTGTGAGCGACTGCACCTTGGTGATTCCAAGAAAATTCTGCATGAGCATATATGCATTACATTGAGGGATTTGACCGTTGTGTCAAGATTGTTTATATAATGAATGTTGGAAATTAATGTGTGTGAGTGCTGTCCAGAATCTGAAATTCTGAATTGATGATTGTGTTTTGTTGATGTGTGTTTGTACTTACCGCATACTTCATAATCATGGCTGCTGTTTTGAAAAGGCATGAAAGTCATCAATTTTCAAATGAACATGATTATTTCTTCATCATAATCTGTTATACCATGATTATACATGTTGTTGTGCAATATATGCTATGTGATTATCTGTTATTTTCGGTCGGTGACCCCTTGCTTTATATTGTGGACTTTGGGCTTTGCCCTCAGATGCCTCCCAAACCCACGCCGCCCGTGGGTACCCGAACGACGGAAACGTCGTTGAATTTCCTTGATCGCTACTCGCGCACAAGCAGAGCGACTTATACGGGGTGGCTGGAGCGGACAAGTAGGACTGACGGTGTGGAAGACTTCGTAGAGGGCACACATGCGAGCATAGAGTTTCCCGTGCCTTCTCGCCTGGTGCTAGAGGCGCACGGAGTTTTCGACGATGCGGAGGAGTCTGTTGAGAGGGTTGAGACGGAGGCCACTGTTGGAGTGGTGACTCCCAATCCTGTCGTTGGAAGAGAGATACATGAGTCTGATGCGGTAGAGAAGCGTGATGACCTGAGACCAGTAGCGACTGAGATTCCGAGTCCATCTAGGATTTTCGATGACTGCTACGAGATTCCGGCACCGCCAAAGCGGCCACGAGTGTGTATTGACTTGACTTCGGAGGAGACCGACCCTTCTCTCTATGACGAGGAAGAGCAGGAGGTTACGTCGAAGCGAGCTGCATAGTCAGAAGAGACTTGCATGGGATGTGGAGGGAATCTGTGCTACTGCAGCTTCAGCGCATGATCAGTTAGACTTATTGTATTAGGTTTTGGATTGAAATTGTAATTTGTCTTATTTTGGAAATACTGTACCATTTTCCGTTGAACCATGTACTCTGATATTTGCTGTTGATGTATTATGACAATGATATTTTGGGATGTATTAATGTTTAAAAACTAATTTCCAAGATAAGTACTTAGTGATAATCCTGATGAAGTATTTGGTTTACATTCATCGATTAATCTATAACGTACTATTTTACGAAGAACTTTATTTTTATTCTTTTGAAATAACTTTGGGAAAAACTCTTTTTAATTATTAATTTAAAAAAAAAATGCACCTGCGCTGTGTTTTAAACTCGGGGTGTTACAGACTCCTTCTGCCTATTGATCCATCTTTGGAAGGAAATAAGAAGAAGCAGAATTGGCTCTGTTGGCACACATTCATTCTGCCTCTGGATCCAACCCAGACTCTGATTCTAGGAGTGAATCAGAAACATAATTGGCTCTGATGGCTCACACAAGCTCTGCCTCTGGATTCAAAATAGAATCTGATTTTGGAAGTGAATCATCAGAAGATGAAAAAGAGGTATTTTTTGAACTTACCGATCTGATTTAATTACTGCAATGAATGATATTTTAAATATCAATAACAAACTGACTTTAAATCTGAAAACACTTAGGAAAGAAAATAAAACTCTAACCAAAGAAATTGATATTTTAAAGAATCAAAATGCAGAATGTAAAACAAAAAATACAGCTCTTAACACAGAAATTTCTGAACTTAAATCTGAAAACCTAACTCTAAAAAGTAATCTTTGTTCAACATCAAGTGAAAACATTATATGTAATTATTATTTGAATGAACAAGTGTTACAAGATTTTATTGCTAATGGTATGGAAAGAAGCAAATATGCTTCTATGATTTATGGAGTTAGCAATAATAGTAAAAGAGGCATAGGGTTTGATGCATCAATAACTGTAATTGAACATATTCCCTCTAATATTTTGTGTGTTGTTTGTGCCAAGAAAGGTCTTAGGCATAATTTATTAAGTACTAGTCAATTAAGTGATAGTAATTATGATATTATATTTAACCAAAAAACATGCAAAGCTATTAGTCAGAAGGATGGATGAGTACTCTTCACAGGTCTTTGGCAAAACAATATTTACAAGATAAATCTGTTTAGTCTAGAGAAACAAAAGGTTAAGTGTCTAGTAAATGAAGAGAAATTAATTTGGCATAAAAGATTACGTCATGCTAACCTTAGATTTATTTCAAAACTAAATAAACTTCAACTGGTGAGAGGTCTACCTAAGCTCAGCTACAAAACGTAAATTATGTGTGAAGCTTGTCAAAAGGGAAAACAAACAAAAAATTCTTTCAACCCTAAAAACTCAATATCTACCTCAAAGCCCGTTGAGCTATTACACATAGATCTATTTGGGCTAGTAAAAACAAGATCTCTAAGTGGAAAGTAATATGGTTTTGTTATTGTAGATGATTACACTAGGTGGACATGGGTAAAATTTTTAAGAAGTAAGGATGAATCCCACAGTGTTTATCACATATTGCAAACAAATAATGAACGAAAAAGGTCTTAAAATTATAACAACTAGAAGTGATCATGGAGGAGAATTTGAGAACAAATTCTTTGAAAGTTTTTGTGATGAGAATGGAATCTCTCAAAACTTTTCTTCTCCTAGAACACCCCAACAAAATGGAGTTGTGGAAAGAAAAAATAGAACACTCCAAGAAATGGCCAGAGCAATGCTAAATTATATGAATGTTGCAAAACACTTTTGGGCAGAAGCAATTAATACCGCATGTTATATTCAAAATAGAGTCTATATTAGATCCATATTGAATAAAACACCATATGAACTATGGAAATGTAAAAAGTCTAACATCTCTTATTTTAAACAATTTGGCTGCACTTGTTATATTTTGAACACTAAAGATAATCTTGGAAAATTTGATTCACGATCTCAAAAGTGTACCTTCATTAGTTACTCTGAAAGATCCAAGGCCTATAGAGTGTTTAACAGGGAAACTAATATTGTGGAGGAATCCATACATGTTAAATTTGATGACAAACAGCTTGACCTTGAAAAGTCAAAGCAAGATTATGATAGTGCAGGTTTACCAGAACCAAAGCACACTGATGTAGACAAACCAAGAGAACTTGAAAAGGTGGAGGATGAAAGAAAAATAGAAGAACTCGACAAATCTTCAAAGGATGAATATGAAGATAAGTCAGAAGGAAGATGTGGATGGAAGTACAACTCATCACATCCCGAAACTCTAATCATTGGGAGTGCAAGTGATCCCTTAAGGACCAGATCATCACTTAAAGAAATCAGTTTGTTTGGCTTAATCTCATCTATTGAGCCTACTTCTGTGATGAAGCACTGAGGGAATATGGATGGATTCTTGCCATGCAAGAGGAGTTAAATGAATTTGAAAGGAATGATGTTTGGGATCTAGTTCCAAGACCAGAAAAGAACATTATTGGAACCGATTGGGTTTTCAGAAACAAGCTTAATGAACAAGGAGAAGTTGTCAGAAACAAGGCACGACTTGTTGCACAAGGCTACAGTCAGCAAGAAGATATTGACTACACTGATACTTGTGCTCCAGTGACCAGGTTAGAAGCTATTCGTATCCTATTTTCCTTTGCTGCTAAAAATAACATTTCATTATTTCAAATGGTTGTTAAAAGTGCATTTTTAAATGGTTATATAAGTGAAGAAGTCTATGTTAAGCAACTCCTAGGTTTTGAAAGTTCTGAATTTCCAAACCATGTTTTTAAACTTAAAAAATCTTTATATGGTTTAAAACAAGCACCTAGGGAATGGTATGATAGACTTAGTAACTTTTTACTTAAAAATGACTTTGAAAGAGGACAAGTAGATAATACTCTTTTTAGAAAATCAATAAAAGATTATATTCTGGTTATTCAAGTTTATGTTGATGATATTATCTTTGGATCTACTAATGGCACTCTTTGCCAAGAATTTTCTAAATTGGTGCAACAGGAATTTCAAATGACCATGATGCGAGAACTTAAGTTCTTCCTAGGAATACTAAATCAGCAAAGTCAAAAAGGTATATACATTCATCAAACAAAATACACAAAAGAGCTTCTCAAGAAGTTTAAGATGAGTGACTGCGAACCTATGGCTACCCCAATGCACCCTACCTGCTCACTTGAAAAGGATGACTCAAGCAAAAAGGTTGATCAAAAGTGGTACAAAGGTATGATATGATCTTTACTCTACTTCGAGACCTCACATTATGTTTAGTGTATGCGTATGTGCTAGATTTCAGTCTGACCCTAGGGAATCCCATTTAACCGCTGTTAAGAGAATCCTTAGATACCTAAAAGGCACTACCAACCTTACCTTGTTCTACAAGAAAACTCCTACATACCAACTTAGTGGTACTGTGACTCTAATTATGCTAGAGATAAACTCGAAAGAAAAAGTACAAGTGGAAACTACACATTCTTGGGAGACAATCTAATATCCTGGTCAATCAAGAGACAAAGCACCATTGCCATGTCAACAGCATAAGCTGAATACATTTCAGCAGCTGGATGCAGCTCTCAACTCATTTGGATTAAACATCAGCTGCAAGACTACAAAATCATGGAGACCAACATCCCTTTATACTGTGACAACACTTCAGCCATCAACCTAACCAAAAACCCTATCCTACATTCTAGAGCCAAATACATAGTGATCAAACACCACTTCATCAGAGATTATGTTCAAAAAGGGACATTCAACATCCAATTTGTAGACACTGACCATATTCACTAAATTAGTACCTGAAGATAGATTTAACTTCATCAAGAAAAACCTAAACCTCACCCTCATCCCTAACCAATAGCCTGTGAATGTTTTACAGTAATTTTATTATTATTATTATTATTATTATTTTCATGTATTGTTTTTAAAAAAAAAAGATGAAAAAAAAAACAAAACAAAAAAATGAAAGAAAAAAAATTTAGAGAATCTCCTTTATTGCTTCAATCCTTTTTGTCTAATGACAAACGGGGAGAAGAAGTATTTGATAAAGTATATGGGGCATTAGACTTAGGGGTAGAAAAATAAAATTGGAGCTTAGTCTTAGGGGGAGTCAAAGTCAAAAGAAAGAAAAAGAGTTATAAAAAATAGAAAGTTTTGTCGTCATAAAAAATGAGGAGATTGTTGGAACCAAGTTGGTTCTTTCAATTAAAGTTTTGATGCTAACAAAAGTATTTTTGAAAATCATATTTGGACTTACAAGAAGTATGAAAAATTAGAGGATGGCGTCACTAGAGGATACGCCAAAGGATGACGTCACCATAGGATGTCATCATAGGATGACGTCAGCAGAGCATACCTCCAGAAGATATAACCAGAAGATACAAATCAGAAGCAGAAGATGTCATCAGAGGATGACGTCACCAGAAGATAAAAATGCCACCCGAAGATACGGCCAGAAGATATCACCAGAGGATACCTCCAGAGGATACCAGAAGATACCTTTAGAGGATATCACCAGAGGATCCCATCAGAAGCAAGAATCAGAGGATGTCATGAAAGGCAAACATCAGTGGATATCATCAATCAGAGGATATCATCAGAGGGAAGAAACAATGACATCACCAACAGATATTATTCTTGGCCCATATCAAAAGAAAGCCGAGTCCAGAAGGAGACTTGGTCCAGACCAGAAGTGTAACACCCCGAGTTTAAAACACAACGCGGGTATTTTTTTTTTAAATAATTAATTAAAATAATTTCCCAAATTCATCACTTCAAAAGGATTGAAATAAAATTTCCCTTAATTCGTTTCATAAAAATAGTACGTCGTGGATTAATTGATGAACGTAATTAAATAATTTCATCAGAAATATCACTAAGTACTTATCTTTGGATATTAATATTAAACATTAATACATCCCAAAATGTCAGTGTCATATCATACCAACAGAAAATATCATAGTGCATGGTTTAGCGGAAAGTAGTACAAATATTTCCAAAATAAAACAAATTACAATTCCAGCTCAAATCCTATACATCAAGTCTAACTAATCATGCCTTAAAGCTACAGTAGCACAGATTTCCTCCGCATCCCAAACAAGTCTTATTTGACTCCGCCGCTCACCTCGATGTGACCTCCTCCTCCTCATCATACAGAGAGGGATCAGTCTCCTCCGAAGTCAGATCAATGCATAGTCTCGGTCGCTTCGGCGGTGCCAGAATCTCATAACAATCATCGGAGATCCTAGACGGACCCGGAAAATCAGCTGCTACTGGCCTCGGCTCTTCGTTCTTCTCTTCCGTCTCAGACTCATGTGCATCTCCTCCAGTACTAGTGCAGTCGCTCAACAGACCAGCACCTATATACCAAGGTACAATCGCTCAACAGATCAGTACCTAGTGCAGTCGCTCAACAGACCAGCACTCGTGCAATCGCTCAACAGATCAGCACGTGGTTGCGCATTACTCTGTGGCCCATCGCGAGTACCACTTGACTATGCAATGTATGAATATGCAGTGTTTTCTCTTCACTGAAACAATATGCATTATCAGGAAAATTCAACATTTCCATCATCTTTCAAAACATCTCAGCACAATCAAGATTATCATCATCACAATCATGATTAAACAGTCAAGTAATCATTAACACCTTGCATTATCTCAAAATTCCATTCTTACTTATCACAAGTCTTTCCCCAACCTCTTAAAATTCATAAAATAGTGTTTAAAACTGAGGTTTCTGCAAAATACGAATATGTATTCAAATACAGCTTCTCTGTATTCGAATACAGAAGCCAAAAACAGTGCAGAATTACACTCTGTATTCGAATACAGTGCTCTTGTATTCGAATATAGAGGCTGTCCTAGTGTAAAAATCAGTATTTTTCCACTACATCAGTAAAGTCTCAAAAACTTCCTCATCCCCACTTCAAACTATCACAAGAGTTCCATTTTAATTCATCATAAACCTTCCCAATACTCCCCAACACTTAGGTTTCATAAACAATGTTGAAAAACTTGGAATTTCTGAAAAAACACGAATCTGTATTCGAATACAGAAGCATGAAACTGCAAATTTTAACATTCTGTATTTGAATACAGCATGCCTGTAGTCGAATACAGAAGATAAAACATTGAAAGTTCAGCATTTCCTCCTAGGTCATGAAAGGTTTCCAAAACATTATCCTCTCCTCTTCAAAACTATTTCAAAGACTCCATTTTAAATCATTTTAACCCTTCTCTATATTTCCCAGCACTTTGAAATTCACATGACAGTGTTTAAAACATGATTTTCTGGAAAACACTAATCTGTATTCGAATACATCTTCCTTGTATTCGAATAAAAAAGCTCAAAACTGAGTTTATTGAAAAACCCGAATCTGTATTCGAATACAGAAGCTGAAACTAGTGAAAATCTGCACTCTGTATTCGAATACAGCATGCCTGTAGTCGAATACAGATGCGAATACAGTGTTAAAATTTCACTTCTGTATTCGAATACGACATGGTCGTAGTCGAATACAAATGCTAAGTCAGAAGCAAAAATCCTTCCTCTGTATTCGAATACAAGGGCTCGTATTCGAATACAACTTTGAAAACTTAAGTAAATTAGAAGCTTGACAGGTTGTATTCGAATACACACATGTTGTATTCGAATACACCTTCAAAAACCAGTGAAATTTTTCCTGAGGCTCCAACACATTTCAAAATGTTTCTTTTAAAAAAAGAAGTACCAAACATCAAAACAGATTCAACACTTTTCCATAAACACTTTCATCCTTTAAAATCCCTTTTCTTTTGAAAACATCAACATCACCAGAATCACTCAAAACAGAAACAGAATAGTCACCACCAGAATCATCAGAACCAGAACATGCACCTCCAAAACAACATGCATGGTATTCTCCAATATGCTTACACAACCAACACAACATGCAAAGCATATTCCAGCTTTCTCACACAGGTAGAACAACAATGTTGTATCTCACAGATCATCAAACATCACAGAATGAAATTTTCAGGTTTTAAAACAACATGCACAGCATTTCAGTTTTCTCAAACATCAGAACAACATGCAAAGCATTTCAGCTTTCTCAAAACCATCAGAACGTCATGCAAGCATTTCAGCTTTTCCACACAACCAAAACAGACATGTTGTATCAGCAAAACAGCAACATCACAGATTATTTAAAACCTCAACAGAATGCATTTTGTGTCATCTTAAAAATGTCATGCAAAACAGTTTCTTTTTCAAAACAGAAACTCAAATATAACCACACCTCAAACATACATTTACAGTCTTAGAATGCAACTAGAAAGTGGAAGGTGCCCTTACCCTTGTTGCGTCAAAAACGGCAAAACTCCCGTCTTGCGTTTGCTGCTACGAAAGTGGGTTCTCTAGCTCCGTAATGATGTGGGGAACAACTTGTGTACTGAGGGTTTGGTGTGTTGGTGCTTGGATTTCCAAGTAATGGCACTTTTGAGGAACTCCCTCTTTTCTCTTTGAAATCATGGACTGGAAACCAGAGAACAAAAAACAGAATGGGAGGGAAAAGAGGCACTGTTACATGCAGTATGGGCAGTGAGGGAGGAGGAATGGTGTTCTGATTTCACCGTCCTTCTCACTCCTATTTATAGGCTTGTGTGGGTGCCACCTCACCCGACACTTGTGTGATCCTCAGCACTTAACCAATCTCGTCGCAATTAGCCGCTAATCCCTTAATTAACTGCTCGATAATTTAATTACTCGTTATTAAATTAATTTATTCTTCATCCAATAATTTTAATTCATCTTCCAAAATAAATATTTATATATATATATATATATTTACTCAAAACATACATATATTAAATATTTTACAAATATCCCCAAAATACACTTAGAATTAATTCCATAATTTTAATTAAAAATTAAGGGTCTTACATTACTCCCCCCCTTAAATTAGTTTCGTCCTCGAAACTACATGTCCCTAAACAACTGAGGATATTGCTCCCTCATCTTACTCTCCAGTTCCCAAGTCGCGTCTCCTGTAGTCGGATTCCAAATCACTTTGACGAGTGGGACTTCCTTGTTCCTGAACTGTTTAATCTTCCTGTCTTCAATCCTTATAGGGAATACTTCAAATGACAGGTTATCCTTTAACTGAATTGTATCTGGTGCGATCACATGTGACGGGTCTGCAATGTATTTCGTTAACTGCGACACATGAAATATGTCGTGAATATTGGATAGTATGGGAGGTAAAGCGATCCGATAAACCAATGGTCCAATACGCGCAGTGATCTGGTATGGTCCAATAAATTTCGGAGTAAACTTTATTGACTTAATAGCTCTGCCAACACCAGTTGTGGGCGTGACCCTTAGAAATACATGATCACCCTGCTCGAATTCCAAAGGTTTGCAACGCTCGTCCGCATAACTCTTCTGACGATCTTGCGAAATCTTCATTTTCTCTTGTATCCTCTTGATTTTCTCTGTGGTCTGTTCCACCATCTCAGGTCCAACAATCATACTTTCTCCGTCCTTATACCAGCATAAAGGCGTCTGACACTTGCGTCCATATAAAGCCTCATAGGGTGCCATTCCAATACTTGCGTGAAAACTGTTGTTGTAAGTGAACTCGATCAATGGCAACATCTCGTCCCAGTTTCCTCTGTCATCCAATACACATGCTCTCAATAGATCTTCCAAGGACTGATTTGTTCTATCAGTCTGTCCGTCTGTTTGTGGATGATAAGCGGAACTCAATTTCAGTTTCGTTCCTAAAGCTTCATGCAACGCTCCCCAAAAGTGAGAGGTGAACTTTGGGTCACGGTCCGATACTATACTTGATGGAACGCCGTGTAACATCGCAATCTCAGCGATGTAGATTTCTGTCAGCTTATCTACCTTATAAGTGGTTCTTACTGGTAAGAAATGTGCAGACTTTTTCAATCGATCCACTATTACCCAAATTGAATCATTCTTTTTCCTTTTCTTGGGCAGTCCTGATATAAAATCCATGGAAATGCTGTCCCACTTCCATTCTGGTATATCCAGAGGTTGCAACATTCCAGCAGGTCGTTGATGTTCTACATTCGCTTTCTGACAAGTCAAACATGCCGATACATATTCCGCTACATCCCTCTTCATTCCTGGCCACCAGAAATTCTGCCTTAAGTCCTGGTAAATCTTGGTCGCTCCAGGATGAATACTCAACTTTTTGTTATGAGCCTCTTCCAAAATCGCTCTTCTCATCTCTGCAACTTCCGGTATACAAACTCTTCCATTACATCTCAGAATATTATATGTGCCGACGCTGAACTCAGTTGTCTGTCCTTGCGCTATCGGATTCCTCTTTTCTTGGATCAATGCGTCATCTTGCAAGTTTGCAATCTCCTCAAGTAAACCACTCGAAATTGTTATCATTCCACACTTTAAAATTCCTGGTGCAAACTTTACGTCCAAATGTAGATCTCTAAATGCTTCCCACAACTCCTGTTGTCTGGCCATTATCATTGAAGATACTGACACACTCTTCCGACTCAATGCATCAGCCACCACATTGGCCTTTCCAGGGTGGTACTGCAAAGAAAAGTCAAAATCCTTGAGAGTCTCCATCCAGCTCCTTTGACGCATGTTCAATTCCTTCTGATCGAACAGGTACTTCAAACTTTTGTGGTCGCTGAACACTGTGAACGTGCATCCATATAAGTAGTGTCTCCAGACTTTTAATGCAAACACTACTGCAGCAAGCTCTAAATCATGAGTAGGGTAATTTCGTTCGTGAGTTTTCAATTGCCGCGAGGTGCAAGCTACAGCTTTCTTGTGTTGCATCAGAACACATCCCAACCCTTGGTGAGATGCATCAGAGTAAACTTCGTATGGTTCCTCTGGCTGTGGCAAAACCAACACTGGTGAGGTTGTCAACTATTCCTTAAGCAACTGAAAATTTTCCTCACACTTCTCCGTCCATGCAAACGGCTGATTTTTTCCTGGTGAGTTGTGTCAAATGAGCTACAATCTTAGCAAATCCCTCAATAAATCTCCTGTAGTATCCTGCTAGTCCGACAAAACTCCGTATGTCTGTGATAGTCTGAGGCTGTTTCCAGGCAAGAATTGTCTCAATCTTTGCCGGATCGACAACGATTCCTTCTTAAGTTATCACATGTCCCAAGAAGTTCACTTTATCTAGGCAAAACTCACACTTATATATCTATCCCTTCCCATTAGTTAGTTGCAAAGATAACTATCTAACTCACATTGGCTTAATATTGGGTTTTAGACTTTCATTAACTAATAAGACACAATTTTGATCCGCTAGGCTTTCACAATTCTCCCCCTCGGATCTTCCATTTTTGTTGACATAGTTAGAAAGTATCAAGTCCTTTTAGAGACTTCAGTTGGGAAAACCCCAACATTCACCAAATCAAAACAATGAGCAAACTTGGTGCTATGAACTACTTTAGTTGGAAAATCTGATGGATTATCTTCTGTAGATATCTTTTTCACTTCCACAATCCTTTCGACAATGATATCTCGAATGTAATGCAATCTAGTGTCAATGTGATTAGTCCTCTCATGAAACATAAGGTTCTTATAGAGGAAGATGGTACTTTGACTGTCACACTAGACAGTTACAACTCTCATGAAACATAAGCTTCCTTGATTGATTCTGTAAGTGCAATGTATTTTGATTCTATTGAAGATAAAGCCACAATAGATTGTAAATTTGCCTTCCAACTCACTACTCCTCCATATAATGTGAACAAATATCCTATTGTAGAACTTCTCCTGTAAAGATCACCAGCATAATCTACATCAACATATCCTGCCAAGCAATTCTTTTCTGATTTAGATCTGCCATAAATGAGTCCAACTGATTTTGTGCCCTTAAGATACTTGAATATCCATTTGACTGCTAGCCAGTCTAAGGTGACTAGGGGTGTACGCGAGTTGGGTTGGGCGGGTTTTGACAAAATCTGATACCCGACCCGATCGATTATCTTTGGGTTGGGTTAAGTTCTAAACCCGTATGTTTTTCATTTAACCCGACCCGATCAAGAACGGGTTCGGTTAGTAGGTTATACATTAATATGTTTTTTATTTTACGGAAAAATATATTGAATGAAAATATATTTAATACTTGAATGTATCAAAAACTATAAAATTTCAATCACATCATTCAATTCTTTAAAAAATCCAACAACCTCTCACACAAAAAAATAAATCCAACAATCTTCAAATACATAAATAAATTCAACAACAGGAAATCAATAAAATATGAAAATTATGGAAGGGAACAATCTTCAATTCTAAACAATGTCAACTTCATGTCCAAGCACTTAACAAGTTCCTCAAATTAGGGAAGGGAACAATTGGAAATCTGCAAAGGCAAATATCAATCATAAAAGTGAAGAGATAAAGAAGGAGAAATAATAAATAAGTAAAATAAGCATAAAACAAAGCAATAACACTTTCCCACAATACTTACATGTACCTGTATCAATTCTCTTATTAAAATGTAACCAAGCACTAAAAGCAATAACACTTTCTATTTAATAGATTTAAATGTAAAAAATTTAAACTAAATTCATCATAAGCATAAGCTTTTGCATAAGCATCATTTTTGCTCATAAATAGTATTTAACTCACAAATTTTGTATTTAACAAAGGTAAAAAATTTAAACTAAATTCATCATAAGCATAACCTTTCAGTTCATACCTTCATTATGCAAAACTATAACAAAATATAACATTTAAATAAGTATCAGTTATGAGCACCTGCAGAACAAGAGAAGAATGTGGTGGTAGAAGACTGGTAGAAAAAAAGAAGAATGTGGGCAGTAGCGTGGCTTCAGGAAGTCTGGATAGAAAAACAAGGTGGACACATATATTGAACAGAAGAAGCAGGTGGATGTAGATATGGAACAGAAGAATAAGGTGGACGACGGCTGTTGAAAATCTGAAGAAGAAGAAGAAGAGTGATGAAACCCTATTGGACTACTAAACAAAATTTTAAAAAAAAATTATAACTAGTTACTAGGTCGGGTCTACGGGTTCAAATTGTTGAACCCATTACCCGAACCAAATATAAACAGATTTCAACAGATTGGGTCGGGTCAGACCCGAAAGTGACTAGGTACGGGTAAAAATCTGGTTGGGTTGGGTGATCGGGTTAGTGGGTCGACCCCCGCCCATGTACACCCCTAGAGGTGACCGACTTGATGATAGTTTGAAGTGTCCAGCAATAGGAGTTAACACAGTTTTCACATCCAACATGTTAAATCTAAGTAATTTTTCAATATAATTAGACTGCTTTACATGTAGAAATCCCATGGATATGTCCTTATCAATTTTCATTCCAAGGATTCTCTTAGCTGCTCCTAAGTCCTTCATTTCAAACTCGGCATTATGTGATTTCTTCAAATTTTTGATAGCATTCATATCAGCACTAGCTATTAACATATCATCTAGATAGAGTAATAGGTATGTAAAGTTGATTTGAACTTCTCTTTTGAAATAGACGTATCAGTCAAAAAAGCTTCTATTGAATCCTTTTGAAATCACAAAAGAGTCAAATCTTTTGTACCATTGTATAGGGGACTGCTTAAGTCCATAGTGTGAGAAAGCAGTCTTCACATCCATTTGTTCTAGTTCTAAGTTGTAAGCAACAACTAAGGCAAGTATAACCCTGATACTTGTATGCTTCACAACTGGAGAGAATATTTCTTTGAAATCAATTCCTTTTCTTTGTTAATATCCATTTGCTACTTGTCTAGCTTTGAATCTCATATTCTCAAATACTTGAATCTCAGGTTTTCTCTTAAAAGTCCATTTGCAACCTATTACTTTCTAATCTTTAGGTTTTATCACAAGTTTCCAAGTGTCATTTTTCATGAGTGAGTCAAATTCATCCATCATACCAGTTTTCCAATGCTTACTGTCTTCTCTAGTAACAGCATCCTTGTAGTTGATTGGATCATTCCATTGGTCATTTGTTTCAACATATAAGGAATATGCAACAAGATCTGCATATCCATACCTTACTAGAGCTCTTACTTATCTTTTTTCTCTATCTCTCACAAGACAATACGTTGATTCTGATTCTCCACCTTGAACATCATTAGTTTCAGGTTGTGTTAGGCTTACAGTTCTTTCTGGGATAGACTTACCTGGATTTTGTAGCTCCACCTCAATTTGTGCTCCCTAACTTACTTGATCATTTTCCTGTATTTGAGTTGAGCTTGGTTTTCCAGCTTCCAGTAGATCATTTTCCTTGAAAACAACATCTCTGTTGATTATAGCTCTTCCTCGATATGATTCAGTGATCCAAACCTTGTAACCTTTTACTCTTTCACGATAGTCTAGGAAGATCCCTTTCTTAGACCTGGGCCCAAGTTTTCCTTCATTCACGTTTATATAGGCAGTGCAACCAAAGATTCTCAAATTCTCATAACTTGGTGCTCTACCTCTATATTTTTTCATGCGTTTTGAAACTTATAGTTGCAGATGGTGACCTATTGATCAAGTAACAAGCAGTGTGTACTACCTCTCCCCAGAATCTCTTGTCAAGTTTAGCATTGGTCAGCATACACCTGATTCTCTCCAAATTGGTCCTATTCATCCTTTCAGCTAGACCATTTTGTTGAGGTGTTAGTCTCACTGTCTTTTGTCTAGCTATCCCCATATCTTTGCAAAATTATGTGAACTAATTACTTAGAAATTCCAAGCCATTATTTGTTCTTAGGACCTTGATATGCTTCCATGTTTGTTTCTCCACCAGTGACTTCCATTGCTTAATACTTTTGAAGAATTGATTCTTGTGCTTCAGTAAGTAAACCCACACCTTTCTTGACCAGTCATCAATAAAGGTAATAAAGAATCTAGCCGCTCCAAGTGAAGGGACTCTAGCAGGTCCCCATATATCTGAATGAACATAGTGTAATATGGCCTTTGTAGTGTGTGTACTAGTATTGAATTTCCCCTTTTCAGTTTGCCATAAAGACATAACTCACAGAATTCTAACTTCTCAAAATTTCCACTTCCAATCAAACCTTGGTTATGTAATTCCTCCAGACCCCTTTCACTAACATGATCTACCCTACAATGCCAGAACTTTGTAAAAATATCATTTGAGACAAAAATTAAGCTGGCAGAGTTACTGATAGTTTTACCTTGCAATTTTTATAGTCCACTACTTCTGATTTTTTGAAGAATCTGGGACGTGCCTTTGTAAACCTTGATTATTCCTCTTTCAACTGTTATTGTGAAACCAGCCTAGTCTAGAATATTAAGGGAAATCATATTTCTCTTAAGTTCAGGTACATGCCTCATATTAGAGAGAATTTTAGTTGATCCATCACCAATTTCGATCTTCACAGTTCCAATTCCATCCACCTTACAGACCATGTTGTTTCGCATCAGAACTTTCCCAGCTTCAATTTTGTTGTAAGTATCAAACCATTCTAGTTTTGGTGTCATGTAGAAAATGCACCCAGAATCTAGAATCCACTTATTCCAGCATGGTTCTTTAGTTACTAGTAATACATCATGGCTTTCATACCCATCAGCAACTACAACAACATTATTCTCATCTTTGTAATTTCCATGATATCGCTTCTTTCTTTCAGGGCAATCTCTACAAAAATGCCCTTCTTTATGACAATGAAAACAAGTTTTCTTGGTCTTGAATTTTGAATTTCGTGTTCTTCTTTTACCATCTTTCTTTTCAGCTTTTCCTCAAGCAAACAACCCCCCAGCATCACTAGTTTCCCTTTTTATATCAATAATTTTCTTCTTCATTTCTCTTGCATTTAGAGTCACCTTAACTTCTTCCAAAGTGAGAGTTTTTCTCCCAAACATCATTGTGTCCATATGATTTTCAAAGGAGGGTGGCAGTGAGCATAGCAACATGAATGCTTGATCTTTTTTCAGTTATTTCAACATCAATGCTTTTTAAATAAAGAACAGTCTTGGTGCATAAAGAAACATGTTCTTTAATGGACATACCTTCCTCCATCTTCATTTGGTGTAGACTTTTCTTCAAGTAAAGTTTGTTGTTTAGAGACTTAGTCATGTAGAGACTCTCAAGCTTCAACCAAATACTAGCATTAGTGTCTTGCTCTCCATATATTTCTTCACCTTTTCAGACAATGTTACTGGCATTTTCGAAATACCTAGCAATGCATCTTGCAATCCTTGATGAACCAGTAAGGCTTTCATCTTGATTCTCCATAGCCCAAAATCATTATCACCAGTAAACTTTTCAATATCAATTTTTCCTCCACCCATTGTTGAGGAAAGAAAATACTTTCTTCTTGAATCAGCTTCTAATACCAATTTGTTATGATTTCATTCTATAAAATTGAATGTGGATGCAGAATTGATAAATGGAAATGATAAAAGGTGAAGAAAACACGAGGGTTATTGAGGTTCGGAACAATAATCTCATATGTCATCAATGATAGTTGTTTTATTTCCTTTTTCAATAACCAAATAGAGTACAATGTTATAGCACATAAAATTTTCTGCTCTATGCTCAATTGAAGTCTCCCTTATTGACTTTGGAACACTTACTATCACTAGCATTACATTTAACAAGCTACAAGCCATGCCTTATATAGCTATACCTATCCTCTAGTTAGTTACAACCATAACTAACTAAATCAAACAGAAAAAATCAAGCAAAATAGAAAACTATCACATTGGCTTAATATAGGTTTCAAACTTTCACTAACTAATGAGACACAATTACGATCCACTAGGCTTTCACAGAGAAGCAAAACCGGAAGAAAAAAAATAAAGTTTCTAAAAGAAGTATTTCAATAGTGAAATTCTTTTTGAAAAGTTATCTAAATTTTAGATTCTATAGTCGATGTATTTTATGGGTAGAATTGTTTTTTTTAGTAGAATTGTGGTTGTTGTGTTATCATTTTCGAAATGTATATTTGAGTTTAACATGGGAAGGTGACATGTTGTATGTGCATCTTTTCTTGTTATATCAATTAACCTAACCAAATGGTGTGCATCATGTAGATTGATATGTGTAGAGTGCATCATCTGGATTGATATGTGTAGAGTGCATCATCTGGATTGATATGTGTAGAGTGCATCATGTAGATTGGTATGTGTACAGGGACTAAATTTATTTTACCAATTCTTTTAATTATTAAAATTGCATTTTTTTATTAGAGACCTAGTTTTTAAGATTAGAACAGGACCTCCAAAATCTTTAAGACAGCTCTACATGTGTGTTATGCTTTAGTTCAATTTTGTGGTTTAATAGAAATTGGGGATGAATCTATAGGCCTTTTGGGTAGCTAGTGTTAGGGGAAGTGTTATTTTGTAAATTTGTGAATTAATGTAATGCATTATCATAACCAAGTATGTCTTATATTTTGTGTCACGTGTACTACTTTAATGTATATAAATACAATTCTATTTTTTGTAAGTTTTGAGAAAATAAGAAAATAAATTGGAACTATTTCGGAAGTGTTAATCTATTGAAAAATTGACTATCTATCTATTTATATAGTATAAATTTTCTGTTAAAATATAAGTGGAAAATAATAGTTTTTATAGTGCTTAATTATTTAGAAATGTTTTTTGGTGATTAAAGTACGAGTGAAGGAATCTTATAGATTTTTAAAATACATACGATTTATTTTATTTTTATTATATTTAGAAAAGTGATTAATTTTTTTTTGACATGTGAATTACTTAAAGGTAATTTTTTTTGACATGTGAATTACTTAAAGGTAATTTAAAGAAAAATTCTGAATTTTCATTAATTTTTTGATGATGCTAACTTATTAGTGGCACTTTTATAATTTAAGTCTAAAAATCAAATTTTATAATGTTGTGTAACCTTAAAAAGTGATTTATACACTATTTGATTCAATTTGGTTTAGTAATGTGTTGTATCTTCAAGTAAATAGTTGTTTATCTTATCTGCTACTTGAAAAATGTCTGTTTTAGCTTATTTTAACTTTTAAGTGATGAAGATTAACTTTAAAAAAAATTATCATCAATTTGGAATGGTTGGGCTGTTGTAAGAATATGTTATGATTTTAGAATTAGTGTTTGATTTATTAAATAAATGTAGAATCATTGTGCCAAATAGTTGGTCTAGTTATTTGGATGGGTATATGATTATGTGAATATGAAAGTGTTTGGCTTTTAGATGTTTTAAGTGTTGGGAATTTGTGTATAGTGTTTAGAGTAGTTGGAAGTGTTTAAAAGTGAGATAATTCTATATTTATTTTGATTGTTGATTTATATTAATGTAAGTGTCATTTCTTTTGTTGTTGTAACTAGTTGTAAATTACAAATAAATTATTGTGAATGTTTAATTTGGTGAATTTTTTTAACTTGAAGTAAGAAGTAGGAGTTGTGGCGTCGCCTTCGCACTCTTGAACCGCGTTAAATATACTTTTAATTACCATTGCTTGAATTTGAATGACTACAGTTATGATTACCTTAAGTAGTTGATTACATGAGTATGAGAGACTAGCTACCTCAATGACTCATCTTCGATACAAGAGGCAACAATAAACCGTTGTTATTATTGTTAGAAATAATTGTTAATTTTATTTTTGAAATAGTTAAAAACTATGTTAATCTCTTATACAATTTTGAGTGGTTATCACTCTTATGTGGCATCAATGTTGAATGCTAATAACTGTTAATCTGGCGCAAATATTATGTTAGACGTGTGTACTTAAATTAAACATTCAATTACGTATTTTGATCTTCTAAGTAACTTGTTGGAAATAAATAAGTACATGTGTTAGTATTTTATATTTTCTATGTTGTCTTTTTTTAGGACCTAAAACTATTGTAGAAATTCTATAAATGAATTTTGTCTATAGGACTTTGAAATTAATCTAGACTTTGAGTGTGTTGGAAACTACCTCTGAAAATATTGATCTTATTTCATTATGATTATACACATTAGTTTTTTTTTCTTTTTAAGACTGCATGTCATTAAGTTTGTTACACGCATTTCTGGTTGTAATTCTTGGAGGTGCAACATATTTTAAATGATTCCCTATATGTCCAACTTTTGTGAAATCTGTAGAGTAATTGTTGTTATGATTTAAATTGTCTTTTAAGAGAGTGAAACTAGAAGAGTATTGTTTGAGAAGTTTGTTGAACTAGAAAGCATATCTGATATATGTGTTATTTTATTCAACTAAATGTAGTATGTTGTTGTTGATTAAATTAACATGCTTAGTTTTATCTATAAAGGATAATTAATAATCATGATTTTTCCTTCATATTTAAGTTGTTGAATTTGATGTGTGTGAATTGATTTGATGTGTCATTTTAGTTTATCAAGCTAGGGTTCTTGACATATTATGCTTAAATGAGTTGTTAATGCCTTAAATATGTTTATTATATTCTTAGAGACTAAATTTAAATCTTGAGGGTGGTTAGCTAGATATAAGTTCACTAACCACAATATTTGAGGATGAAGTTTCTTTAATGAGGTGAGAATTGTAACACCCTAAGTTTTATAATAAACTATTTTATTAATTAAGGAGGAATTTAAAGAATTAGATGTTAAAATTATTTTAGAATATATGTTGATAATTTTATAGATATTTGATTTAATTATTAATATAAATTATCAATATTAAATTATATTTTATTATTTTATTTATTTTATTTATTTTTTAAAATATAAATGAGTATGAATATTTTAGGGTTGAATAATTTATAAGGCACTCTTGGTTGGCAGACATATTTCTTGGCATCTCACTCTCTTCTGGCTCCCTGAATTCAATGGTTTTACTAAAAAAATCTACGCGAATATGGTTGGCAGATATGAGAAACACGTTAGGATAGTATTGCATGTTTTGAAAGGTAATAAATTGTATGCAAAAGCTGAGATACATGAGTTCTGACTTGATAAGGTAAAGTTTTTAGGACATACCATCTCTAGTAAAGGAATAATAGTTTACTCTAGTAAGGTAGATGCAATATTAAGTTGGCCCCGACCTATATCAGTGACTAATGTAAGGAGTTTCTTTATATTGGTGGGTTACTATAGGAAATTTATAGAGGGGTTTTCTAGTCTAGCCTTACCTCTCACCACTTTGACTAGAAAAGGGAAAAAATTTGTGTGGGATCAAGAGTGCGAGGATAATTTCCAAGAGCTTAAGGGAAAATTAGTTTCAGCACCTGTTTTAGTTATACCACATCCATCCATTAATTTTGTAGTTTATTGTGACGCTTCTAAAAATGGTTTAGGATGTGTTTCAATGAAAGAAGGAAAAATGGTAGCTTATCCAACCCATGATCTTGAATTAGCAGTTATAATTTTTGCTCTTAAGATTTGGAGGCATTACTTGTATGGAGCAAGATTTGAGGTTTTTAATGCTCATAAGAGCCTTAAGTATTTTTTTGATCAAAAGGAATTAAATATGAGACAAAGAAGGTGGATGGATTTTCTTAAGGACTACTATTTTAAGTGGAATTATCACCTTGGGAAAACTAATGTAGTGGCTAATGCTCTAAGTAGAAAATCCTCACATGTAGGTTGTATGATGGTACAAGAGACAAGCCTATTAGAGGAGTTTAGAGATATGATTTTTGATGTGTCCTTTAATGCTTTGAGCTTGAGTCTGAATAGGTTAGAAATCAAAAGCAAATTGAGAGAGCTAATGAAAATAGAACAACTCTTAGATAAAGAATTGTAGTCTCTTGTGGACAAGAAGGATTATACCTTATATGTTGATGGTTTAGTGTTGTTTAAGGATAAGATCATTGTTCCTAAGGAGGTGATTCTTAGGGATAAGATTTTAGAGGAGCCTCATAAGAGTAAGTTCACGATACACCCAAGAATAACTCAAATGTATCAGGATTTGAGAAAAATGTACCTGTGGCCAGAAATTGAAAAGGATGTAGCTAGCTTTGTGTCAAAGTGTCTAGTGTTTCAGAAGGTTAAGATTGAACACCAAAAGCCTTCATGATTGTTGCATCCTTTAGAAATTATAGGGTCGAAATGGGAGAGGGTATCTATGGATTTTGTGATGGGTTTGCCTAAGACACGTAACAGTTTTGATGCCATTTGGGTGATAGTTTGACTGATTGATCAGATCAGCTCATTTTCTACCAATTAAAGCAACCTATAGTTTAGATAGACTGGTTGACCTTTACATTAAGGAGATAGTCAATTTACATGGTATACCCATCTCTATAGTATCATATAGGGATCCATTGTTTACCTCTAGATTTTGGAAAGCTTTTCAAGGAGCTTTTGGTACTAGACTGAGTTTTAGCACAACTTACCATCCCCTGACAGATTGTCAATTAGATATGACTATTCAAACTCTTGAGGATATGCTTAGAGCTTGTGTTCTACATGAAGGTGGGAGTTGGGATAAGTATTTACCTCTAGTAGAATTTTCTTATAACAACAATTATCACTCTAGCATAGGTATGACACCATATGAGGCTCTTTATGGAAAAAGTGTAGGTTTCCTTTGTGTTGGTGTGAAGTTAGTGAGAAGTCTTTGTTAGGACCTGATTTAGCGCAAGAGACCACTAGTAGAATTCAACTGATTAGGGAAAGGATGTGTACAACGTGAAATAGGCAAAAGAGTTATGCTAACAAGAGAATAAAACCATTGCAATTTCAAGAAGGTGTAAATGTATTCTTGAGAGTCAGTCCTAAAATTGGTGTGGGAAGGTCAGTGAAAGTCGAAAAGTTAAACCCTCGTTTCATATACTTTCCAAATTCTAAAAAGAGTTAGGTTTGTTGCTTACCAATTGGCTCTTTTACCACAATTATCTAATCTTTACGACGTATTTCATGGTTCTCAACTGCGAACATATGTGTCGGATGTTTCACACGTGATAGATCTTGAGTAAGTTCAATTGAAAGATAATTTAATCTTTAAGCCTAGAGCTACTCGGATTATTGGCAAGAGTACCAAAAATATAAGGAATTAGGTAATCCGATTAGTAAAGGTGGTATGGGAAGGATTAACCTCAGAGGAGGCTATCTGAGAACTAGAGGAAGAAGTCATACGTCAGTATCCAAATCTTGTGGATGCACATACATATCTTTTGGATACAATATCCAAATCTTGTGGATGCACGTACATAAGCTACCTGATAACTAGTGGATGCACGTGTCATTTTAGTTTTATTCAATTGGACATTAATTTCAGTGACAAAATTTCTTTAAAGAGGGGAGAAAATATAACATCTTAAAATCAAAGATTTGAAATAATTAAAATTTTAAATTTTAAAATTAATTATAGATTATTAATATTATTATTATCATCATCATCATTATCGTCGTAGTCGTCGTCGTTCTTGATTATGCATGCAAGATATAAGTGACACTTTCTTTTATTGATATTTATATGTGTACTATATAATTTATGATTGAAAAGATATATTATAAGTTAAATGTATTACTATGTTAAGAAATTGTAAAATGAAGTTCTTATAACAAAAAAAACAGGACTAATTATATAAATGTACTATATGTACACCTGCCGATCCGATTAAGTTGTATCATGATGTTCCTATAAAAAACTAATTAACACTCCTGGCTACACATTTCAACCGAAAATAAGCAAACTACTCGTTTTATGTGGAACAACCAAGAGCTTAGTCAAGCAATCACAGGATATATAGTCAAATTATCTTATAAGAATTTAAATATAAATAGATACAAAGAAAAAAATACTTGATTAAAGACTTAAAAGATAGATCTATATCAAAATAGAGAGTAGTTAAAGTATTTTGCGGTTGCGATAGTGGTTAATAGCGAATATTAGTAAAGGAATTTTTATCAAAGAACGCTTTAAGACGTGAGTTTGTATCACACCCTTTAACCCTTCCATGATACATTTATTTTGTGGAATTTGGGATGGAAAAGGAGTAAGATATTTTGAATATTTGATTATTAAATAATTTTCAACGGTAAGGATTTATTTTTAGGATTTTACAATATTATTTCATTCGAACAATTTATTATTTATTATTAGTACCTCATTCTACTATATAAATATGAAAGTTTTTCATCGTTATCTCAATTGTTAAACCTACATACTAAGCGTTACAATTTATTCCTGCTGTTCCACATGCACTGGATTTTCTTTTAAATGAATGTTATTTCTTCATCATCTAAGTTTTTACTCTACTTGTCTGATTCACTTTCCTCTAAGTCCTCCTTAGCTTGCAAAGCTTTAGAATTTTCTTTGTTTCCTTTAGATTTGAGAGCCAAAGACTTTGACTTCCTTTTTGGTTATTCTTCAAATAGTTCAATCTCATGGGATCCGAGTGAACTCGTCAATTCTTCCGAAGGCAATTTGTTAAGGTCTTTAGGCTCTTTAATTGCTATTACTTTTGGTCTTCACTTGCTTGGTAGAGTTATGAGGATCTTCTTGACATGATCAGTTATAGTGTAATTCTTTTGGAGAACCTATAGTCCAAAGACTAGGATTTGGAATCTAGAAAACATTTTTTTCAATGTCTTCATCCTTTTCCATCTAGAAAAGTTTGTACTTTCAGACAAGCAGACTTGTCTTAGCTTTTGCACTTGTTTATTTCCTTCATAGTTGAGGACCAAGGCCTCGAATATGTTTTTTGTTGTTTCTTATTGCTACATTTTTTGAACTCTTTGAAAGTGACAACATTCATCATTTAAGTTCTGGCTTTATGATATATCTTGTATTGTTTCTTTTGATTAGCGTTGAGATCTTTTTTGGATATTTCATTACCAGCAACATCTTTAGGAGCTCCATAGCCATCTACAAATATGTCCCAAAGTTCAGGATCACGTGAGATGTAGAAACTCCTCAACCAGTCCTTTCAATATTCAAATATGTCCCTATCAAACAAAATAGGCATGTTAACATTTCCAACTGTAGCTTCATCACCAGAGTTAGTTATACTAAAAAAATATATTTTTACTTGAACTACTCAAACAGAGTTAAGTGCTCAACCTTGAAAAATAAGATTTTTGAATTGTGTTTTGTTTTCAAAAACTTAATTAAAAATGAATTATAAATTGGCGTTGTTAAAAACAGGAATAAATAAGGAGAAGAGCACAAGCCAATTTATCCTAGTTCACCACAAACATGGTAGCTACGCCGAATCGCTTCTCACTGAAGAATTTAATCCACTAATCACCAATAGTAACACACGTTCACCGAACACCTACTAGTTAATATGATTGTGTTCAAGTCTTGTCAACCTTCTAGCTTAGTATAATCAAGTTGTTGAGGATGTCAGCCACTATTATGCTAAGTTACAAATCGTGTTTAAGATTGTTTTCTGAATAACTCTCACAAGAGACTGTTTACAGGGTATGCTCTCAAAAAGTATTTTATGTTTCTCGGCACTTAGAGCTAATACAAGAGTTTTAACGAGTTTCAATCTATGACGACAGTAGGTTTTTCTCTTGTGTATGTCTTGTAGTGATGATCATAAGTCCTTTAATAGAGAACCTTTGAGTCCATTAGGGTTTTTGACATTGATATGATTGCATGAAATCAACATGTGAAATAATGTCTCGTATAAAATCTTCCAAGATCTTGAATCAACATTAAAAACTTTTCGAAATATGTCTTTATAATTGATTTAGTGTATCTTTATAGAAATGGAAGGAAGGCCATAAGATGAAATATTTAGAGGATGTAATGCACTTCTTCAGATAGGTGAAAAATCCAAGTTAACGATTAGAGGATGTAGGGATGTAGACTTTTTCAAATTTGACTTTTTATCAGTGTTGATTTTGACAAAGTGATGACTTGATGCTTTCACCGAACAATCAACTATTTTCTTGATTTATTAGACAATCAACTAGTTATATCCCTATTTCCTTATGGTTAAGTACCACTTACACACCAACAAAAATTGTAAACATGAATTGCTCTTTAACTCAAAATTCCCATCAGTAACATCTAAAAGAGAAGAGGTCCCTTTCAAATTTCATCACCTTCATTCGTATGTGCCAGCTTCCAAACCCTCAAAATCCATAAGAATAACATGGATAAAAATTCTATAGCTCACCTAATCCTAAAATATTATTTCCAATCGTTCGTTCTAAATTAATCCTTTCCATGCTCAAGACTTAACTCTCCATCTCAATACATTGAGTCTCACAAAAAAAAAACATCATTTATTCCCAAAACCTATTTGTAACATGTCGTTGCAATCTTTCAAAAGCAATTGTAATAGAAAATCCTTTATTTCTTGGAACATCTACTCAATTTCACCTAAAAGTCTGCATCTAGTCTCATGCGTGTAACTAATATGAAATTCACAATTACTTTTCTAAGACCCGATATTGATTTTACTCCCTTAACAAATCTTTCAAGGTTTACTAAGGTTGAACCAAGTTCCCACCACCCTTTTGCTATGCCACTCTTATAGTATGACCAAGACCAAGATTTGCGTACAAGTGCAATAAGCACACAATGTTTCGGTAAGGAAATATTTTGAACAAGGTTCGAATGGTGTATAAAATCACATACCATATCTTGAGGACTTCTGAGAGACATGACTAGCACTAACAAGACTCAAAAAAACTATCCCACTAATTCACAGCCTGATCTAGATTAAATTGTTTTGATATCAACTATAACATCCTTTTTTTTTTTTTGAAACGTTAACTTACAAAATTTTAAACGTAAAAAGTCATTTTTAGATCATTATTTTTCTGATTCATTATTTTTATAACATCCTATTTTTCTGATTCATTATTTTAAGAAAATATAATTAATAAAAATTTAATTTAAAGTAAATAAGTATTTTAAGATCATCTTGTGAGGTAAATGATTCATAAGAATCTGTTTTTTTACTTCAATTTAGATGTTGTGGACCTCTGGTGCTTGGTTCATAGTTGTACATATTCTGGTTTATAATAAAATTTATTTATGCTATGGGAAGATTAGCTGAATTTTCTTATTTTGTGGCTTCCTAAATCTGAGACATAATTAAATGTTTTCCAAATTTTACAAACCACACAGAACATGAAAACAATTCAATGAGCATTGATTTAATAATATTTGGCAGAGTCCTAGAGTGTTGTTGCTTATCCTTTCTGTTGGAATATTTTAATAATTTGTCTCTAATTTTGCTTTATCGGTGGTGTCATATATATTATTGACAACCTTGTGAATTGTTTAAGTCGATAGGAATATAGCATTTTTTTATCGACTATAGAAATATATATTGAATTTGACTTTTCTAACATTTGTTGGCTTGGAGTACAAAATCAGGAAATTAGTCAAAATTTTGTATTACAAACTATGAACAGGGTTGTTAATTTGTTGGAATATAGAGTATATTAATGTGTGAATTTAAAAAGTGTTGAAGTCTTACATTGAAAAAATCTCACATATTAAGTAGTTTTCAACTTTATAAATACTAAAGTCTCACATTTGATAGAAAATATATGTGAGTTTATTTCTATCAATATATAATGAGTTTGAAACTTTTGTGAAAAGTACACCAAAGTTGGATGTATTTTCCAACTTTCTCTTTTCTTCCTTTTATATTCTGCTCGGTATATTTCCGAGCCACTTCTCCCTTTTTTTTCTATCCCTTCGATCTTTTAGAACGGTTTTGTACCGTAATCCTTTAGAACGGTTTTGTACCTTAGTCCTTTTGATTTTTAGAGCGGTTTTATGTCGTCTTTCCGTCGATTTTTTAGTGGTTCTAATACCACTATGAGCGATTTTTGTGCCGTGTCTTTTAGAGTGGTTTTTTGTGATGTAGTCCTTTTGATTTATGAGTGGTCATAGTACCATAATACAAGTGACAGTCATTAGACTGTAATTTTGAGAGTATAATTCTAGAATAGATTTCTATGGTGCAGTATAGTTCTGATATAGTGAATCTGGACAGTAATATTTTCAGTGGCATAAATTGTGATTTTTAAACAGTTTTTTGAAACTCAAAAACAACATAATTTATTGAATTGTTTTCTAAACGGTAAAGCTTTGGATATTAATATGGTAAAGACAATATTTGAATTTTATTTAGGCAATATATTTTTGAATTAAAAGATTCAAAATAAAATCTTTAAGATCAAAATTATTTTCAAATATTATTATAATATCGTTCGGTTTATTTCTCTTGATTCACATAGATTATGTACTGAATTAAAATTTTATTTTAGTTTGGGAAATAAGGCACATGCCGATTTGTTATATATATTTTGTTATTATATAAAATTGTGGAATCTTTTATGTCTTTAAATAGAATTGAATAACGAATCTCAAAATATTGTAAATAAATTTTGTAGTAAAGATTTGATTCTTTAAATTTTGAAAAATATGAATTCTAGAATTAATTATTTATCTATAAGGTCTTAAAGTTTTGTTTTCTTTATTTAAGAAAACCTTGACTCTAGAATTATTTACTTAAAGAATTATATACGTGAATCTTTGTAGCATGAATATTTTGGTATATTAAGATTCAATTTTTTATTTAATTTAAAAATGATTATATGAAATGTAGCATGATTATAAAGGTTTTTATTTAATTTCAAAATGAATATATGAAATGTAGCATGATTATAAAGGTTTAGCGTATTATTGTTAAGTCTTCAGCAATAAAATATGTTTTTATCATGTTTTTAGGATATATTTCATGTTACTTTTTGTTTGCTTGTCAAGTAATCTTATGGTTATCATGAAGCATAATAAATATATTTGATTTACATTTGGGAGTAGTGTCTCATAAATTTAAGATTGTTTTTTATTTAATTTAATAAATTAATTTGTCTAGTAATTTTGATATAGTTGATTGAAACAACAAGTTGCACAAAGCAACCTTTGTTGCGTAGATTTGACTTGACCAAAATTATAAAAAATGTAATATGAAATTATCTATGTGAGTTGTCTTCGGCCTGAAGGAAGGCACAAGTTGGTCAAATAGTTACATAACTGTATTTTATTAAATTGTCTTGTAATTTACGTTGAATCAATTGAAGCAACAAATTGTACAAAGCAACTTTTGCTGGGTAGATTTGATTCAATAAGAATTACAAAAGGTGTAGTATAGAAATGTTCATGTGACCTGTTATGGTTGGTCGAAAGCAGGCACAGTTTGGCCGATAATTTCATACACGTGATGAGAAACATGTGGTGATTATTATGTTTTTCTATGTGTCTAATGAGGATGTCAAAAGACACCCATTATTTGACAAAACTTATTGTCAATATTTGATCAGTGCATTGAGAGTACCACTAGCAGTTAATCCATGTAGTCAAAAGATTGTGAATTAATGGTGTGATTGGTATCTTGTATAGTCTTTTGATTTAAAAAAAATGAATTATGCATGCCTCTACAATTAATTTTTGATGTGCCTCCTAATATTGTTTCTGTAATTAAATCTTTCAATTATTTGATCGAAGTTACTATGCACCTATGAGGATGAACATGTGACGATAATAAGTATTTAGTGTTTAACAATGCTAATTGTCGGTGTTTGTTCATTATAACAAAATACCACAAGCAATTGATATTATTATCTAAAGAGATTACATTAATGGTGAACTTGTTATTTTGGTGAGTACATCTTGCTGATTTTGTTCTCTCTATGCTAATAGAGTATCTACCAAATTAAATTATTATTTTCTATTTCTTAAAAGTTTTCTCCAAAACACATAGGTTATTTGATTATAAAAGCATGATATTCGAAAGACATTAGAGGTGATAATTAAGGTCACATTTTGTCATATTTTGTTTTCTTAAATTAAAGTATTATTCAAGCAATAATGTGAAACAAAGCACTCGCTTTAGAGCTAATATTTCATGAAGATTATTAGGCAAAGAAATACATAAAGAACATATTATGTAAATATTTTATCTTACAAATACACTGAAATTTTGACTATTAGATAAATCAAAATTTTAGCATTTGGGATTCTTCTAGCACAATTAAGTTGTAGATGTTAAAGTTAAGAAATAATGATTTAAATAAGATTATTTCATAAGATGTGCAAAAAAAATGAAGAAGCAAGAGAAATTAAAATAGTGCCCATTTGGAAAAATAACTCAAAAGATAAAGGCAAATTAAGGAAATAAAATATGATCTGATAAATGCCTACTGATATCAAAAGATACATCAATTCAATATGGGCAAAGTCAATAAAAATTGAGATTTTGAGTATTTTTTTTAGATTGTCGTTACTTGCTTACATTTATATTTAAAAGACAATTTGGTTGAATCATTATTTTGATAGAATTTTGTTCTAGTTTCTCTTTGATGAAATCAAATTAATGTTGAGTTATTTTTAAACAATTGATTTATTTTGTGTTTTAAATTTATATATGGTTAGATTCAATTCAGTAATTACTAATGTGAATCTATGATTGTTGAAAATTTTAAGGGATAAAAATTTTGGTCCCAAATTAAATATTTTTTTTAGACAAGCATACTTCTTTGAGGATATTGAATTCGGAGGAGAGATTTGATCAAAAGAACAAAATTAAGTGAGGATACATTGGTTTTAAATCAATTCATATAGTTGCTATCAATGTAGAAAATTTATATCCTCGCCAAGATATTATGTCCCCTCAATCAAGTTAAGGAAATTATTTACGAAATCAAACTCAACACTCTCAAGAACTAGAGCATTAAGCATCAGAAACGATTGACTCTAAAGAGAACTTCTATTTGTATTTTTTAAAAGATTCTATTAGGATAGTCATTACACTTGTTTCTCATTATAATGTTTTGGAGCTACCTAAGATGGATGTCAATTCGGTGTTTCTAAATGACATCATTTATGAAACAATGTGACGCAACCAAAAGAAAATTGTATGTCAATAAACATAAAGTAAATTATTTGTAATATTAATATAATCCATCTTTGAGTTAATGAATAAGTCTCATTGATGATACCACAAGGTGTGATAAGGTATTTATGGTTTAATATGTCCAATTTGTTTTATTTAGTAAGCAGTGATATAAGCTTATTGTGCAACCCAAAAAATCTCTAAAAAAGGTTTAGTGACAAAAGATCTTTAAGGGCTCCTCATATTACTAAAATAATAGTGATAAGTTACTAAAATAATATCGGTTAGAAGAAACTCGTTTTATTTGGCATTGCCTTTCTCCCTATCTGCACTCTTCCTCACATCCAGTCCCTTCATTCATAAGGCTTTAATCCACTATTTCAAACACTTTGAATTACACAACACCTGATCCTCCAAGCCAGTCTTCCCAAACAGCTTGACACCCCAGACTTTTGAGGAACAACAACACCTTGACTCTACAAGCCAAGTCATCTCCTACCAATCTGACAACCCCAGATTGAAGAAGGAACTTACACCACTATCGGGTTTAATTCAAGGGTTTGGAGCTTTGAGTAGTTGCTTCTGGAAAGCTGATTATTACAATGGCTCTCACACTCGAAAAAGCACTTAGACAAAATTTCTCTTTGACACAAGTGTTTCTCTCTTTTGAACTCTCGGATGACTTTGAACTTTAAGCTTGAGTTCTTGTGTTTTTCGATGATTTCTTCTACAGCCTGAAGCCTCTATTTATAGTTGAGATATGGGTATTCACTTGATCCAAGCTGAATTTCGAATTGTATCTTGCTCAGATTCCTTTTGAAAATTCTTCAACCTAATTAAGTTTCCTTTTAATTTTGAACCAAATCTTCTTCAAATTGAAATTAAATCTTCTTCAGACTTTGATCAGATCTCTTTCAAATTTCCATCAAGTCTTCTTCAAATTTTGAATCAAATCTTCTATGAATCTGAATCAAGTCTTCTATGCATCTGGACCAATGTCTTCTTCGAATCTGGACCGTGTCTTCTTCTGATCTGGACTATGTTTCCTTTTGATCTGGACCATGTCGTCTTCAAATCTGGACCGTGTCTTCTTCTGATATGGACCATGTTTCCTTCTGATCTGGACCATGTCTTCTTCTAATCTGGACCATGTTACTTCTGATATGGACCATGTCTTCTTCTGATCTGGACCATGTTTCCTTCTGATCTGGACCTAGTCTTCTTCTGATGTTTGCCTCAGATGGTATCCTCTGATAATGTCATCTGATTCTTGCCTCTGATGATATTCTCTGATTTTTGCTTCTGATGATATCCTCTAATTTCCTCTGGTGACATCTTCTGGTTGTATCTTCTAGAGGTATCCTCTGGTGATATCCTTTGGTATTCTCTGATGACATCTTCTGGCTGTATCTTCTGGAGGTATTCTCTGGTGATATCTTTTGGTGACATCATTCTCTGGTGACGTCATCCTCTGGTGGTATCCTCTGGTGACGTCATCCTCTGATTTTTGCATTCTTCTTTGAAGTCAAATATATTATTCTCATAAAATACTTTTGTTAACATAAAAAATTTGAGTGTAAGAACCAACTTGGTTCCAACAACCCTCTTATTTGATCTCTGACTTTCTCTTGTCTCCTCTTCTTAGCTGGTCACGGGCGCCAACCAGCCTCCACATGGCTTCATTATCTTCCATGTGACGAGTTAGTTTCTCACTCAAATCCTCTCTTCTCGCATCTCCATTCTATCTCTCCCTCTTCGCTCTTCCCTTTCTTCTCTCAATCCTCTACTCAGACGACTTTCCGTCTCTTCTTTGATCCTTGACTTTCTCTCATATCCCCTCTGTTGACACCTAATTTTGTCAGCTATTTTTAGACTTTTTATATAAAAAAATATATAAAAAATTGAAATAAAAAAATATAATGAAAAAAATAAAAATAAATAATAAGGGCTTTAAACTTTAGAAAATCATGAGTGTTTCTAGTTCCTGTTAGCCTCTGATTCCTGTTCAGACGTTTCACTCTTATCTAAAACACAAAAAAAAACTTATACAATTGAATGAAAAGAAACTGAAAAGAAATGGACTGATGGTAATAAAAAATAAATATAATCGTGGTCAATTGAATGAAAAGAAACCGAAAAGAAATGGATCAATGGTAATAAAAATCAGTACAATGGTGATCAATTGAATGAAAATAAATCGAAAAGAAATTGATTAATAGTAATAAAAAGGTGATAAATAATCCACACCAATTCAATAGGAAGGTATCGATTTTTTTATCCTTAACCTAATAGCTTAGTTTTATTTTTTGTATGTTATTTTATTTTTCGTGTACTTTTATAATTCAAAAAAAAAACAGAGGATCTCTTTTCTTCATTCAATCCTTTTTATCTGATGACAAAGAGGGAGAATATGTAATATTTGATAAAATATCAAAGGGAAAAGATGATGTATTTGAAAGGAGGAGAAGATGATGTATGATGTATTTTATATGATATCTGGGCATTAAACTTAGGGAAGAAAATATAAAATGAGGGAAAAGATGATGTATTTGAAAGGAGGAGAAGATGATGTATGATGTATTTGATATTATATCTGGGCATTAGACTTAGGGGGAGAAAATATAAAATGAAGCTTAGTCTTCAAAAGAAAGAAAAAGTATTATCAGAAATACATTGTTTATCATTGTAACACCCCGAGTTTAAAACACAGCGCGGGTGTATTTTTTTTATTTTTTTAAATAATTAATTAAAATGATTTTCCAATTTATTACTTCAAAAGAATTGAAATAAAAATTTCCTTTAATCCGTTTCTTAAAAATAGTACGTCGTAATTTTATCGATGAACATAATTAAATAACTTCATCATAATATTACTAAGTACTTAACTTTGGGAATTAATAATAACATTAATACATTTTAAAAGAAGAGCAGTGTCATAACATCTCAGAAGAAAATATCAGAGTGCGGAATGTGTTAGCGGAAAAGTGGTTCAATAATTCCCAAATTAAAAAGAAATTACATTTTCCATCTCAAAAACCTATACATCAAATCTAACTGATCATGCACTAAGCTACAGTAGCACGGTCTCCGCCGCATCCTCTACAAGTCTCGTCTTCAGCCAGCTGTCCGTCCCTCTGCGTTGTCCACAAGACTCCGTATACGAATATCAAGGAAAACTAACGACGTCTCCGTCGTTAGTGTAACCGTCGGCGGGACGGGTTTGGGGTTCATCTGAGGGCAAAGCCCAATTTCCACAATAATAGTAAAGGGTCATCGACCGAAATTAACACATAACACATAGCATTTATATCACAGAAACAAATACATCCATGGCATATCATATAGCAATGATGAAAATTAAGGATGCTCATTTGCAATTTCATGATATATATGCTTTTTCAAAACAGCAACCAATTAATACGGAAACACGTTGTAAGTACAATTAACACTCCAGTAATCACAATCATTCATCAGAAATTCAGGTTTTATAACGTACTTACACACATCAGTTTCCAATCATCATCATATAACCAAATTTTGACCCACCGGTCAATCACCCTGATGCAATATGAATATGCTCATGTATTCAACTTCTTGGAATTTCCAAGGTGCAGTCGCTCAAAAGACCAGCACATTTTAAATATGTTTGACTTTAACGGCCCTCAAGACAAGGGTGCAATCGCTCAACAGATCAGCACCAGTGCAGTCGCTCAACAGACCAGCACTCGTGCAGTCCCTCAACAGACCACCACGTTTGACATATACCAAGGTACAATCACTCAACTATTCAGTACCAATGCAGTCGCTCAACAGACCAGCACTCGTGCAATCGCCAACAGATCAACACGTTTACGCATTACTCTGTGGCCCATCGCGGGTACCACCTGACTATGCAATGCATGAATATGCAGTGTTTTCTCTTCACTTAAAACAGTATGCAATATCAGTAAAATTCATGCATTTCCATCATTTCTCAAAACATCTCAACACAACCAATTTCGTTATGATTACATCATAAATCAAACATACATCACATCATAAATCAAACATTCAACATCTCATCATTTCCACTTCACATCATTTTAAAACTCCATTCTTATTCATCAAAATCTTCCCTCTGTTTTCCCCAACTCTTAAAATCCATCAAACAATGTTTAAAACTGAGATTTCTGGAAAACACGAATCTGTATTCGAATACAGAAGCCAAAACAGTGCAGAATTAACACTCTGTATTCAAATACAGCTCCCTGGTATTCGAATACAGAGGCAGTCCCAGTGCACAAATCAACATTTTTCACTACATCAGTAAAGTCTCAAAAACTTCATCACCACAACTTCAAACTATCACAAAAATTCCATTTTTATTCATCACAACCCTTCCCAATATTCCCTAACACTTAGGGTTTATAAAACAATGTTTAAAACTTTAATTTTCTTGAAAACACGAATCTGTAATCGAAAACAGCTTCCTTGTATTCGAATACAGAAGCTAAAACTTGAGTTTCTGGAAAAACCCGAATCTGTATTCGAATACAGCTCCCTTGTATTCGAATATAGAAGCTAAAATTGTGAAGGTCAGCATCCTATATTCGAATACGAGACTGTCGTAGTCGAATACAGATGCGAATACAGTGTTAAAATTTCACTTCTGTATTCGAATATGACAGAGTCGTAGTCGAATACAGATGCTAAGTCAGAAGCAAAAATCCTTCCTCTATATTCGAATACAGGGGCCCGTATTCAAATACAAGTTCGAAAACTTTAGTAAAACAGGAGCTTGGCAGGCTGTATTCGAATACACTCAACCAGTATTCGAATACACCTTTGAATTCAGTGAAATTGTCCTGAAACTACAACACATTTTCAAACTTTTTCCTTTGAAAAACCAACACAACCCCAAAACAGTTTCTTCATTCTTTTGGACTACAAAACTCAGGCATTTTTCATCAATAACAACTTTTCCAGAAAAACACTTTCATCATTTAAAATCCCTTTACTTTTGAAAACATCAGCAACACATGAATCACCCAAAAACAGAATGTCAACCCCAACAGAATAGACATTTTCAACGTTTACATTGTTGATCATTTCTCAAAACAACATGCAAGGTATTCCCAGCATTCTTACACAACCAATCACAACATGCAAAGCATTCTTAGCTTTCTCACACAAGCAGAACAACATTAATGCATTCAGCCAAACAGCAACATCACACATCATCAAACATCCACAGAATGCATTTCTTGCATTTTATAACAACATTCAAAACAGTTTTATGAACATGCATTTTGATCATCTTCAAAATAACATGCAAAACATTTTTCAGTTTTCCCACACAAATAAAACAGCATTGAAGTCACAACCAGCACAGCAAACATCACAGACTATTAAAACACCAACAGAATGCATTTTTTTCGCATTTTAAAACAACATGTATAACAGTTTCGTTTTTTCAAAACAGAAACTCAAATATGATCATTCCTCAAACATACATTTACAGTCCTAAAATGCAACTAGAAAGTGGAAGGTGCCCTTACCCTTGTTGCGTTTCTGCTACTGTTCACATTTCTGGTTTGGTGCTTGGATTTCCAAGTAATATCACTTTTGAGGAAGTCCCTTTTTTTTTTTGTTCGTAAAACAGAAATCAGACTAGGAGAAGGGGGAAGGTGTGCACTGTTACATGCAGTAAGGGAGGAGGAATGGGTTTCTGACTTTGCCCTTCCTTCTCACTCCTATATATAGGCTTGTGTGGGTGCCACCTCACCCGACACTTGTCTGATCCTCAACAATTAATTAGTCTTGTCGCAGTTAGCCGATAATCCCTTAATTAACTGTCTGATAATTTAATTACTCGTAATTAAATTAATTTACTCTTCATCCAATGATCTTAATTCATCTTCCAAAATAAATATTTATATATATATTCACTCAAAACATACATATATTAAATATTTTACAAATATCCCCAAAATACACTTAATATTAATTCCATAAATTAATTCTTAAATTTAAGGGTCTTACAATCATCATCAAAAAGGGGGAGATTGTTGGAACCAAGTTCGTTCTTGCAATTAAAGTTTTGATGTTAACAAATGTATTTTATGAAAATAACATATTTGACTTAGAAGAAGAATGAAAAATGTCACTAGAAGAATAGATCAGAGAATGACGTTACCAGAAGCAGAAATCAGAGGATGACGTCACCAGAGGATGTCACCAGAAGATGAAGTTACCAGAAGCAGAAATCAGAGGATGACGTCACCAAAATATGACGTCACCAGAAGCAGAAATCAGATGATGACGTCACCAGAGTATATCATTAGAGGAATCTTTTAGAGAAAAATGCTCAAAACAGAATTGGAGCTAAAGACTGGAGAAACAGAATCTAGCTAAAAATATGCTCAAAACAGAATTGGAGCAAAAGACTGGAGAAGTAGAATCTAGCCAAAAATATGCTCAAAACAAAATCTGAGAAAAATGCTCAAAATAGAATTGGAGCAAAAGACTCGAGAAACAGAATCTAGCTAAAAGCATGCTCAGAACAGAAGTGGAGCAAAATGCTCAAAACAGATTAATTCAAATACACTCCAGAAGTAAAGCATCAGTCAGCAAAAGACTCAAAACAGAATCTGAGCAAACTACTCTAGAATATTCTCAAAATAGATTAATCGACATACACTCCAGAAGTGAAGCATCAGTGAAGTCATAATTTCAACTATAAATAGAGACTTAATGCTGAAGAATAAAGTATCGAAAAATAGAAGAACTCAAGCAAAAATTCATAAGTATTCAGAGAGTTCAAAGGAGAGAAACACTTGCTTAAAAGATAAATATTTTCTGAGGTTCTTTTCTTAGAGTGTGAAGCTGATCGTCATCATAAATTATTCAGAAGCAAACACTCTAGTTCACTTTAAGCATATTGCGAGTATCAACTTTTCAGAAGTAATTACTCAGTTCTAATTTCGATCCCTTATATTAAATCCTATAGTGTTGAAGTTTCTTCTAAAATCTGGGGTTGTCAGGTTGTTAGAAAGAGACTTAGCTTGTAGGTTTAAGGTTGTTAAGGTTCTCAAAAGTCTGGGGTTGTCAGACTGTTTGAGAAGACTTGGTTGGTATAGTGAAGGTGTTGTTGTTCCCCAAAAGTCTGGGGTTATCAGACTATTTGAGAAGACTTGGCGGGTATAGTCAAGGTGTTGTTGTTCCTCAAAAGTCTGGGGTTGTCGGGTTGTTTGGGAAGACTGACTTGAAGGGTCAGTGGTGTTTTAATTCAAAGGAGTTTGAATTAGTGAAAAGGCCTTCTGGAGGAAGGGACTGGATGTAGCCTAGTTAACGGTGAAATAGTATAAATTGTTGTGTTATTATGTTATTATTATCCGCTGTTGAATCTGATTAGCTATCTATCGAATAATTCACATTAACATTCAACAAAACAGCAAAAGTAATCAAGTTTGACAAACACAATTCAACCCCCCCCCCCTTCTCATGTTTGCACCTTCAATTGGTATTAGAGCTCGGTCTCAAGGTTGAGCACTTTATAGTGTTTGAGGAAAGATCTAAGGGATCAACATGTCTGGATTCAATGAAGAAGCTACTGGAGGAAATATCAACAGACCACCTCTATTTGATGGTGAAAGATTTGAATACTGGAAGGACAGGCTGAGAAGTTTTTTTATTTCACAAGATCCTTAACTTTGGGACTTGGTGGAAGATGGTTATACTGCTCCAGAAGATGCTTATGGTGTTAAAATTTTCAAAAGAGATATGGATGTTGATCAGAAGAAGATGTTCAAGTTGCATCAAAAATCCAGAACGTTCATGAGCAATGCAATCACGTTCAAGGAGTTCGACAAATGCACTAACAAAGAAACAGCGAAGAGCATCTATGATAGTCTAATTCTGACTTAGGAAGGCAGTAAGCAAGTCCAAGAAGCAAAGGCTAACATTCTAGTCAAGAAGTACGAGTTATTCAAGATGGAAGAAGATGAAGACATTGAAACTATATTTTCCAGATTCCAGACTCTAGTATCAGGATTAAGGGTACTAGAAAAGAGCTACACTACTGCTGATCATGTAAGGAAAATAAATAGAAGTCTGACAATCAAGTGGAGACCAAAGATCACTGCTATTCAGGAAGCTAAAGATCTGAATACTCTAAAGCTGGAAGAATTAATCAGCTCCCTCAGATCACATGAAATTGAATTGGAAGAATATGAACCCAAGAAGAAGAACAAAACTCTAGCATTGAAATCCAAGCAGAAGAAGGCTCTGAAAGCAACATCAGAAGATAGTGATTCAGATGATCAAAGTCTAAACTCAGAGGAAGAAGATATTGCTTTCTTATCCAAGAAATTCAGAAAGATGTGGCATAATAGAAGGAATAAATTTTCCCATAGATATTCCAATCAGTCCAACAAAGGAAATGATGATACACATGACAAGAAAGGTATCATCTGCTACGGATGCAATGAATCTGGACATATCAAGTCAGAATGTCCAAATATGGAGAAAAGGAAGTACTAGAGGAAAGATTTCAGAACTAAGAATAAAAGCATGATGGCTACATGGGATGATTATGATGAATCTTCTGAAGATGAACAAGCAGATTTAGCTATGATGGCTCACACCAACTCTGGATCCAACACAGAATCTGATTTTGGAAGAGAATTAGAAGATGAAGAAATTAAGGTATATTCTGAATTCACTCGATCTGATTTGATTACTCCTCAAAATGATTTTTTAAACAGTAATTACAAATTATCTTTAAAACTGAAAACTCTTAAGAAAGAAAATACAAATCTAACAGATGAAGTTAATGTTATAAAGAATCAAATTGCAGAATTTAAAATAGAAAGTGTCATTCTTGAAACTGATATTGCAGAAATGAAAACAGAGAATGTATGCTTGAAAAACAGTTTCGATGAACTTAAAGATAAAAGTTTAAATCTGAAAAATAATCATAATTCAACAGCAATTGAAAATACCATAAGTAATTCTGATATGCATGAACAAGTTTTCCATGAATTTCTTGCTAATGGTATGGAATGAAGCAAATATGCTTCTATGATTTATGGAGTCAGTAGGAATGGAAATAGAGGTATAGGATTTGAAGAAACTATAACTGAACCTAAACCTGTGCTTAAACCTGTTCCCTCTGATATAGTGTTTACTGTTTGTTACAAGAAAGGTCATTCTAAAGTGTCTTGTCCTATGCTAAATACAAGGGAAAACAAGAAACTTTTCAAGACTAACAAACCTGGACCCAACCAGATTTGGGTACCAAAAGATAAAATTGTCTATGTTGCAGATGTTCTAAGCAACCAAATTGAAACACCAGTCATGGTGCCTGGTCAATGGATGTTGGCAATATATGAAGGGAAAAAGGTCTATGTTCCAACATCTACCAAACAGAAGCCAATTGACTCTGGTAGAAGAAGAACTGGTCAACACAATACCTATCAGAACCAGAACCAGAATCATAGGAGGAACAGGAAATATCAAAGAAATCACACATATCACACAGATCAGAACAGACAGAGAAATCACTCATATCAACAAACCTGGAACTACCAGAAGAATCAGAATTACTATTAGTTCCAGAACCAGAAGAATCAGAATTATCATCAGTTCCAGAACAATCAGAGGAACATGATATATCAGCAGAAAGAGAAGTGTCAATATCTGGAGAGTTCTTCAAACACTCCAGTAAAATTCATCAACATTACAAACCAGGAAGTGAATTCAAATTCCTTCATCCAAACCATCTAATAACAGAACATACAGATTCAGAATTTGATAATCAGAAACAAGAGGATTTTTAGAGTAACACTAAAACTGTTGACATAGAGGTTACATCTTGCTGTAAATACTATTATTGTTTGATATTTATGTTTAATGTGATAACAAGAAGCTTGATCTTAAAAATCAAAGCTAGATAAGTATTCTGCAGGTTTTCAAACTGTCAGAGGAACCAAGTGATTCACGTGATGTGAACACTTCAACAGAAACAATATTTCAGTGGTTTCAAAAACAAGCAGAAACTACCAGAAATAGAATTAATGGTTTGGTTGAATTGAGTTTATTTTTAAATTAATTGATTTGTATTATGTTATATGAAAAATAGCTTGACCTGAAAAGTCAAAGCAAGATGAAGCTGATGCAGGTTAACCAGAACCAGAGGAAACCGAAGCTGGTTCACCAAAACTAGAGGAAACTGGTGCAGATCTACCAGAAGCTGATGCATGCAAATGAACTTTATAAAGCAGAAGATACCAGCAAGCATTCGACAAGTCTTTAGAGGATAAATCTCAAGATAAGTTAGAAGAAAGAATTAATCACTCCAAGACATGGCCGGAACTATGTTAAATGATTTAAATGTTGAAAACAATTTTGGGCTGAAGCAATCAACACTGCATGTTACATTCAGAATAGAGTATATATTAGAATTACAAGAAGCAGATAAACCAGCAGAACATGGAGAAGTTGAGGATACATGCAAGTCAGAAGCATGTGACACATTTTCAAAGGATGAATCTGATCAAATCAGAACTAGTCATGAGAAATCAGAAGAGAAATCTGGATGGAAATATCAATCATCTCATCCTGAAAATCTGAAACAAGGCAAGACTTGTGGCACAAGGTTACAGTCAGCAATGAGATATTGACTACACTGAGACTTTTGCTTCAGTGGCCAGAATTTTCTGAATTAATGCAGCATGAATTTCAAATAAGTATGATGGGAGAACTTAAGTTCTTCCTATGAATACAAATTCAACAAAGTCAAAAAGGTATATACATTCATCAATCAAAATATACCAAAAGAGCTTCTCAAGAAGTTTAAGATGAGTGATTGCAAACCTATGGCTACTCCAATGCAACCTATAAGACCCTTAAAAATTAATATTAATTTATGGAATTAATATTAAGGGTATTTTGGGGATATTTGTGAAATATTTAATATATGTATGTTTTGAGTAAATATATATATATAAATATTTATTTTGGAGGATGAATTAAAATTATTGGATTAAGAATTAATTAATTTAATTACGAGTAATTAAATTAACGGACAGTTAATTAAGGGATTAGCGGCTAATTGCGACGAGATTGGTTAAGTGCTGAAAATCAGACAAGTGTCGGGTGAGGTGGCACCACAAAAGCCTATAAATAGGAGTGAGAAGGATGGTGAAATCAGAACACCATCCCTCCTTCCTCACTGCCCATACTGCATGTAACAGTGCTACATGTAACAGCACCCTTCCCTCCCATTTTGTTTTCTGTTTGCTGAAAACTGTTTCACGATTTCAAAGAGAAAAGAGGAAGTTCCTCAAATGTGCCATTACTTGAAAATCCAAGCACCGAAACACCAAACCCCCAGTACAAAAGTTATTCCCCACATCATTACGGAGCTAGAGAACCCAGTTTCGTAGCAGCAAACTCAAGCAGCAGTTTCACCGAATTTTGGCGCGTAAACGGGAACGAAAACAGAAACGTGAGAAGTAGCAGACACGCAGCAAGGGTAAGGGCACCTTCCACTTTCTAGTTGCATTTAGGGCTGTAAATGTATGTTTGAGGTGTGATTATATTTGAGTTTCTGTTTTGAAAAAGAAACTGTTTTACATGACATTTTGAAAGATGAAAGAAAATGCATTCTGTTGAGGTTTTAAAACTCTGCAACATGCTGTTTTGGGGTGATTATTCCAACACTTTTTTGTTTATGGGGAAAGCTGAAAAATGCATTGCATGATATTTTGAAGAGGAGTAAAAAGCATATTCATAAAACTGTTTTGAACATTGCAAAAAAATGCATTCTGTTGGTATTTTGCTGCTATGTGATGCTTGCTGTTTGACTGAAATGTTTGCATGTTGTTCTGATGTTTGAGAAAGCTGAATGCTTTGCATGTTGTTCTGATGTTTGAAAAAGCTGAAATGCTTGCATGATGTTTTGATGGTTTGAGAAAGCTGAAATGCTTGCATGCTAATCTGTTGATGAAAATCTGGTGTTACTGATGATTTCAAAATAAAAAGGGTTTTAAAACTAATGAAAGTGTTTTCTTCTGGAAAATCTGGTTTGATGTCAAAGTCTGAGTTTTGTGGTTTAAAAGAGTGCTAAAACTGTTTTGGAGTTGTGCTGATTATACAAAAGAAACAGTTTGAAATGTGTTGAAGTCTCACGAAAATTTCACTGGTTTTCGAAGGTGTATTCGAATACACATGTGTGTATTCGAATACAACCTGTCAAGCTTCTGTTTTACTTAAGTTTTCAAACTTGTATTCGACTACGAGCCCCTGTAGTCGAATATAGAGGAAGGATTTTTGCTTCTAATGATTCTGATGTAAATCATCCTGTTTCTACTTCTGATGATTCTGATGTTAATCATCCTATTTCAGTTTCTGATGATTCTGATGTTAATCATCCTATTTCTGCTTTTGATGATTTTGATGTTAATCATTTTGTTTCTGCTTCTGATGATTCTAATGTTAATCATTCTGTTTCTGTTTCTGCTTCTGATGATTCTGATCTAAATCATCCTGTTTCTGCTTCTGGTGATTCTGATGTTAATCATCCTATTTCTACTTCTGATGATTCTGATGTTAATCATCCTGTTTCTGCTTCTAATGATTCTGATGTTAATCATCCTATTTCTGTTTATGATGATTCTGACGTTAATCATCCTGTTTCTGCTTCTGATGATTCTGATGTTAATCTTCCTATTTCTGCTTCTCATGATTCTGATGTTAATCATCCTATTTCTGCTTCTGATGATTTTGATGTTAATCATTCTGTTTTGCTTCTGATGATTCTGGTGTTAATCATCCTGTTCTGCTTCTGATGATTCTGATGTTAATCATCCTATTTCTGCTTCTGATGATTCTGATGTTAATCATCCTATTTCTGCTTCTGATGATTCTGATGTTAATCATTCTGTTTCTACTTCTGATGATTCTGATGTTAATCATTCTGTTTCTGCTTCTGATGATTTTGATGTTAATCATCCTGTTTCTGCTTCTGATGATTCTGATGTTAATCATTCTGTTTCTGCTTCTGATGATTCTGATGTTAATCATTCTATTTCTGCTTCTGATGATTCTGATGTTAATCATCCTGTTTCTGCTTCTGATGATTCTGGTGTTAATCATTCTGTTTCTGCTTCTAATGATTCTGGTGTGAATCATTCTGCTTTGCTTCTGATGATTCTGGTGTGAATCAATCTGTTTTGCTTCTGATGATTCTGGTGTTAACCATTCTATTTTGCTTCTGATGATTCTGGTGTTAACCATTCTGTTTTGCTTATGATGATTCTGGTGTGAACCATTCTATTTTGCTTCTGATGATTCTGGTGTTAACTATTCTGTTTTGCTTCTGATGATTCTGGTATGAATCATTATATTTTGCTTCTGATGATTCTGGTGCGAATCATTCTGTTTTGCATCTGATGATTCTGGTATTAACCATTCTATTTTGCTTCTGATGATTCTGGTGTTAACTATTCTGTTTTGCTCATGATGATTCTAGTGTGAAGCATTCTGTTTTGCTTCTGTTGATTCTGGTGTTAACCATTCTGTTTTGCTTCTGATGATTCTGGTGTTAACCATTCTGTTTTGCTTCTGATGATTCTGGTGTTAACCATTCTATTTTGCTTCTGATGAATCTGGTGTTAACCATTCTGTTTTGCTTCTGATGATTTTGGTGTGAATCATTCTGTTTTGCTTCTGATTATTCTGGTGTAAATCATTCTGATTCTGGTTCTGTTTCTGATGTTCTGGTGTTGATGATTCTGATTCTGGTTCTGTTCCTGATGTTCTGATGTTAATCATTCTGATTCTGGTTCTGATGTTCTGGTGTTGATGATTCTGATTCTGGTTCTATTCCTGATGTTCTGATGTTAATCATTCTGATTCTGGTTCTGTTTCTGATGTTCTGGTGTTGATGATTCTGATTCTGGTTCTATTCCTGATGTTCTGATGTTAATCATTCTGATTCTGGTTCTGTTTCTGATGTTCTGGTGTTGATGATTCTGGTTCTGTTCCTGATGTTCTGATGTTAATCATTCTGATTCTGGTTCTGTTTCTGATGTTCTGGTGTTGATTATTCTGATTCTAGTTCTGTTCATGATGTTAATCATTCTGATTCTGGTTCTGTTCCTGATGTTCTGATGTTAATCATTCTGATTTTGGTTCTATTTTCTGATGATCTGATGTTGATCATTCTGGTTCTGCTTCTGATGTTCCGATGTTGATCATTCTGGTTTCAAATACAGAATGTTAAAATTGCAGTTTCATGCTTCTGTATTCGAATACAAGGGGTCTGTATTCGAATACAAATTCGAGTTTTCAGAAATTCCAAGTTTTTAAGAGTGTTTTGTAAACCCTGAGTGTTTGGGGGATATTGGGAATGTTGTGGTGAATTAAAATGGGACTTTTGGTGATATTTTGAGGACGTGGTGATGAAGTTTTTGAGACTTTTAATGATCTAGTGAAAGATGTTGATTTGTGCACTGAGACTGCCTATGTATTCGAATACCAGAGGGTTGTATTCGAATACAGAGTGTAATTCTGCACTGTTTTTGGCTTATGTATTCGAATACAGAGAAGCTGTATTCGAATACAGATTCGTATTTCCCAGAAAACTCAGTTTTAAACACTGTTTTGGGAATTTTAAGAGTTGGGGAAAAGACTTATGATAATTAAGAATGGAATGTTGTGATAAAGTAAAGTGTTAATGATTACTGGAATGTTTAATCATTGCAGTGTTGATTATGAAATTATTTGTGTTGAGATGCTTTGGGGGAATGCTAGACAGGCTGAGTTTTCTGATATTGCATACTATTTTCAGTGAAGAGAAAACACTGCATATTCATACATTGCATAGTCAGGTGGTGACCGCGATGGACCACAGAGTAATGCGGTGACCGTGATGGGCCGCGAAGTTAAGTAGTAACCATGGGTTATAGAATAGTTCCGCGTGTATTAGACGGTCTATTCTATCCGGGGTCAGAGTAGTTCCGCGTGTATTAGACGGTCTATTCTACTCGGGCTACCGAATGGCCGCGTGTTCGTGGTGGTCCATTCTATCCGTGCGAGGATTTAACTTCTGTGTATTTGGCCTGTGAGAGGCTAATACACGTGGATGTAGTAACCGTGATGGGTTGTAGAGTGGTCGCGTGTTCGTGGTGGTCCATTCTATCTGGGCTACGGAATGGCCGCGTGTTCGTGGTGGTCCATTCAAATATGTATAACGTGCTGGTCTGTTGAGCGACTGCACGAGTGCTGGTCTGATGAGCGACTGCACTGGTGCTGATCTGTTGAGCGATTGCACCATGGTCTTGAGGGCCGTTAAAGTCTATCATACATATAAATTGTGCTGGTCTGTTGAGCGACTGCACCTTGGTGATTCCAAGAAATTGTATACATGAGCATATACATATTGCATCGGGGTGATTGACCGGTGGGTCACAATTGGGTTATGTGATGATGATTGGAAAGTGATGTGTGTGAGTACTTTATGAAATCTGAATTTCTGATGAATGATTGTGAATGCTGAAGTGTTGGCTGTACTTACAACTTATTTTCCATCTTAATTGGTTGCTGTTTTGAAAAATACATGTCATGAAATTTCAAAATGAGCATCTTTATTTATCATCATTGATTTTATGATATGCCATGTGTATATTTGTTGCTGTGAAATATATGCTATGTGATTATTTGTTAATTTCGGTCGGTGACCCTTGCTATTATATTGTGGAAATTGGGCTTTGCCCTCAGATGTTACCCGAACTCGTCCTACCGACGAATACACTAACGACGGAAACGTCGTTGGTTTCCCCTGATTTTTACGTACGGAGTATCCGTGGACAACACAGAAGGACGGACGGTTGGCTGAAGATGAGACTTATAGAGGATACAGTGGAGACCGTGCTACTATAGCTTAGTGCATGATCAGACTAGACTTTTATATAGGGTCTTGAGTTTTGGGAAATGTAATTTATTTTGGGAATTAATGTATGACTTTTCCGCTGTATTTTCCGCACTCTGATACTGTTTAGTGGCCACAGGCTGGGTGTTCTCTTTTGAAATGAACTGATGAAAATTTTATTTTAATTCCCTTGACATTAATTTTGGAAAACTCCTTTTAATTATTTATTGAAAAAAAAAATACACTCGCGCTGTCTTTTAAACTCAGGGTGTTACACAACCTACCTGCTCACTTGAAAACAATGACTTAGGACAAAAAGTTGATCAAAAATCCTACAGAGGAATGATAGGATCTCTACTCTATCTCACTATTTCGAGACCTGATATCATGTTTAGTGTATTCGTATGTGCTAGATTTCAGTCTGACCCTAGGAAATCCCATTTAACTGCCGTTAAGAGAATCCTTAGATACCTAAAAGGCACTACCAACCTCACCTTGTTCTACAAGAAAAATCCTACATACAAACTGAGTGGATACTGTGATTCTAACTATGCTGGAGATAAACTTGAAAGAAAAAGCACCAGTGGCTATTGTATCTTTTTAGGAGACAATTTAATTTCGTGGTCCAGTAAGAGACAACACACCATTTCCATTTCAACAGCAGAGGCTGAATACATTTCAGCTGCTGGCTGCAGCTCACAACTCATTTGGATGAAACATCAGCTGGAAGACCACAAAATCATGGAAACAAACATCCCTTTATACTGTGACAACACTTCAGCCATCAACCTAACCAAAAACCCTATCCTACATTCTAGATCCAAACACATAGAGATCAAACACCACTTCATCAGAGATTATGTTCAAAAAGAGGTACTTAACATTAAATTTGTAGACATTGATCATCAATGGGCTGACATATTCACTAAACCACTACCTGAAGATAGGTTTGAATTCATCAAGAAAAACCTTAATCTTATCTTCATCCCTAACCTAATAGCTTAGTTTTATTTTTTGTATGTTATTTTATTTTTCATGTACTTTTATAATTCAAAAAAAAAACAGAGGATCTCTTTTCTTCATTCAATCCTTTTTGTCTGATGACAAAGGGGGAGAAGATGTAATATTTGATAAAATATCAGAGGGAAAAGATGATGTATTTGAAAGGAGGAGAAGATGATGTATGATGTATTTGATATGATATCTGGGCATTAGGCTTAGGGGGACAAAATATAAAATGAGGGAAAAGATGACGTATTTGAAAGGAGGAGAAGATGATGTATGATGTATTTGATATGATATCTGGGCATTAGACTTAGGGGGAGAAAATATAAAATGAAGCTTAGTCTTAGGGGGAGTCAAAGTCAAAAGAAAGAAAAAGTATTATCAGAAATACATTGTTTATCATCATCAAAAAGGGGGAGATTGTTGGAACCAAGTTTGTTCTTGCAATTAAAGTTTTGATGTTAACAAATGTATGGAGAAACAGAATCTAGCTAAAAATATGCTCAAAACAGAATCTGAGAAAAATGCTCAAAATAGAATTGGAGCAAAAGACTCGAGAAACATAATCTAGCTAAAAGCATGCTTAAAACAGAAGTGGAGCAAAATGCTCAAAATAGATTAATTGAAATACACTCCAGAAGTAAAGCATCAGTGAGCAAAAGACTCAAAACAGAATCTGAGTAAACTACTCCAGAATATTCTCAAAACAGATTAATCGAAATACACTCCAGAAGTGAAGCATCAATGAAGTGATAATTTCAACTATAAATAGAGACTTAATGCTGAAGAATAAAGTATCGAAAAATAGAAGAACTCAAGCAAAAATTCATAAGTATTCAGAGAGTTCAAAGGAGAGAAACACTTGCTTAAAAGATAAATATTTTCTGAGTGTTCTTTTCTTAGAGTGTGAAGCTGATCGTCGTCATAAATTATTCAGAAGCAAACACTCTAGTTCACTGTAAGCATATTGTGAGTATCAACTTTTCAGAAGTAATTACTCAGTTATAATTTTGATCCCTTATATTAAATCCTATAGTGTTGAAGTTTCTTCTAAAATTTGGGGTTGTCAGGTTGTTAGAAAAAGACTTAGCTTGTAGGTTTATGGTTGTTAAGGTTCTCAAAAGTCTGGGGTTGTCAGATTGTTTGAGAAGACTTGGTTGGTATAGTCAAGGTGTTGTTGTTCCTCAAAAGTCTGGGGTTGTCAGACTGTTTGAGAAGACTTGGCGGGTATAGTCAAGGTGTTGTTGTTCCTCAAAAGTCTGGGGTTGTCGGGCTGTTTGGGAAGACTGACTTGAAGGGTTAGTGGTGTTTTAATTCAAAGGAGTTTGAATTAGTCAAAAGGCCTTATGGAGGAAGGGACTGGATGTAGCCTAGTTAACGGTGAACCAATATAAATTGCTGTGTTATTATATTATTATTATCTGCTGCTGAATCTGATTAGTTATCTATCGAATAATTCACATTAACATTCAACAAAACAGCAAAAGTAATCAAGTTTGAAAAACACAATTCAACCCCCCTTCTCGTGTTTGCACCTTCATTGCATATTTTGCTTCGTCGTCGCATCCATATGTTTCGTTCACATACCGTCGTGTTACCATTGTTTTCTAACAAGAACTTTTCTTAACTTTAAAACCAAATACAAAATAAAAAGATACAATCTGTGAATAGACATCTCACCTCTTTTTCGTTATTATCAAATAACTCAAAAAAAACATAACAACGAACTAGATCAATAAATAGTTTTTTTTCTTAGCATTAGAATTAATAGTCACTGCCGTCGGATGAAATTCATCCTCGTTTGCCGCGTCGCATCACTCACCCCCAGTCGTTGGTGGCCTTTGTGCCGCAACAGATCCGACAACGCACGAGCAGATCCTTTAACAGGCTGTATGTTTTGCTTCGTCGTCGCATCTATATGTTTCGTTCACATACCATCGTGTTACCATTGTTTTCTAACAAGAACTTTTCTTAACTTTAAAACTAAATACAAATAAAAAGATACAATATGTGAATAGACATCTCACCTCTTTTTCGTTATTATCATTATTATTACCTATTTTTGGATACATATATAGTAATAATTATAATAATAAAATAAGTAAAATCGAGTAATAATAAAATCGAACAAAATATAAATATTTTCTACCCAAAAAGTACGTGTGTTTTGATTTCCTTGTTGCAACGGAGGATACATAGGAGCAAGGTCATCCCCTTGTCAAACAAAATTAATAAAAATATATTTTTCCTTCTTTTATTCTTTTATTAATGTAAATAATTTATTTTCCTTTTTATTATTCATTTTAGGAACCAAATTAAATAAAAGAAATATTTTTCCTTCTTCTATTTATGTAAATAATTTATTTTCCTTTTTATTATTCTTTTTAGGGGTATAAATAAATAAATAATTTGTCTATAACTAATTATAGGATAACCGTTTTAACGAACAATATAAGATAATATTACTTTTCCTACAAGTAATCGACTCTCGAATCTATTTTACTGTGAACAAACCAGACGCTACACCAGCCTCGTTCGCGGCCGCTGTCTAGCCTCCACACGTCGTCATTATTTTCCATGTGACGCTCGTCCCTCATTCTCAGCCCCTTTGTGACCTCCACACTACGAGTCAATTTCTCACTCTCATCTCGCAGTCGTAGCGGCCAACATTAAACGTCGCCTCTTGGTCTTTGTTCTCATACTATCTCAACTACTTATATTTTTTGCAGGTTCTTACTCTTTTCCTCTTCTACTATTTGTTAATTGTGAATTGTTTTAGTTTAAGATTGTGAACTAGTAGTAGTGTGTGAATTGTATTTGTGAATTGTGAACTGTTTTAGTGTTAGAATTGGGATTGTGAATTTTAGTGTGTGATTTTGTGGCTTTGAGATTGTGAATTGTTTACTATTTTTCTAATTATTGTAATGTGAATGTGTTATTGTGAATTTGTGAACTGTTTTACTTTGTGAATATGAGAGTTGTATAATTAATTTGTGTATTTTTTTAAGAGTAATACCATGTTTAAACATAAGAAAATTCATGCACTTTCAAGAAGAAAGTTTATGGCAAAGATAAAAATTGTAAAGCGAATACATTTTATTTCATTAAATTGAATGAATTGTGTGAAGCTCTAAAAACTTATGTGAATCTCTAAAAATTTGTGTGAATTGTGTGACTTGTGATGTTGTAAAACTCATGTGAATTGAAATTTTAACTTGTCAAGATTTTGAATTGTGTGAAGCTCTAAAAATATTTATATGACTTTTATGAATTTTAATTATAAAAAGATGAGATCAATAATTAAGTAAAATTGAAAAAAGTGAATTGCTAGACAAAAAGACACATGTGGGTCATCAACATTTTTTTCTCTCATAATTTTGTTTTTCGGTGCAACCATTCAAAAGAAAATAATAGATTCTCTTCATTTTCTCTCCACTAAAACTGGGTGGTTGGTAGGGACATTAATGGTTTATATGACAACACAACTAATAATTGATTTCATTCCCAAATATATATCAACCTTTTTGCATCATTATCTTCAAATATATATTAACAACATTAATCTTATTTGTCTCTGAAACTTATTATTTGTTTCCAAATATATATCAACCACCACATTGTAAAAAACTTTTTCAAAGTTAAGAAAGTTTCTTTTGTTTCTTCTCCTGCCATTCTTTGATATTAGCATCTATCCTTGCCTTCACCCTTGTCCCAAATTCAGGATATGGTTCATATCCAATGGATGATTGGAGAACCTACAAAACCAAATAGTATAGTCAATCTTTTTTAGTTTTCAATGAAAATAGTGACAAACAATTACCTCAAGAACTACAAAGAAAGGAGCCATTAGGAAAGCTTGAGCAAGGTTGTCCAATAGAGCTGGTGCACGTTTCTGACAATAAATAGAAGAAGAAAAGTAATGGAGTGTAAAAATCTATGCAAACAAATAATGTGTAAAAATCTATGCAAACATTCTCGTCAATAATGGTTTTGTCAGTAATGGAATGAAATTCTTGTCAGCGATGGAAGAGTGGAAGAGTTAATAATGGTTTTGTAAGTAATGGAATGAAATTCTTGTCAGTGATGGAAGAGTGGAAGAGTCGTTTACCTCAAATACACCGTGACCAATAAATTGACCTGTCCAACAAAACAATTGACTAGCCAACACTATCTGAAAATATTACAATAAAAAAAACAATTATTCCATCATCACATTTATCTATTTTAAAAAAATCTCTAAATCATTCAATATTTCTATTTGAATAATCAATTTCAATTATATTACTTCCAATTCACTTAATAATAATATTTTCAATTATATTACTCCCAATTCACTTAATAATAATGGTAAATACATCAATAGTCGATAAAGATAATTTAATAAATATATTATGCTTTCTCTTTTATTTATTTATTTATGCATTTTTTCTTAATGAGTGCATCTATGGATGAGTAAGTTACAATAATTCCATACAAAAACAAAGAGTGTATCACAGAATATCTTTCCATATGCCTCATGTCAACGCTATCCTATGGTTGTTTTCCCAATTTTATCTCAAAAATAAAAAATAAAGAACATATTTATCATCACAGAAAGCAAAAATATAAGTGAACTAAATTTGATTTTTGGGACTAAACATTAACAATTATAGAAGTATTGACATAAACACCATCCTACTAATGAACTTAGTTAAACACCAATATCTAATATCTAGAGGAGTATTGCCTTTAAAATACATAATCTTGTAAAAAATGAGTCAAATTTCTCTTTATGAGGATGAGAGTAGAATAACAAGTAAAATAAGAACATGTTTTAAGGTGAACCAACATGTCTTGATAAACCTTCTGCATTAAATGTGGAACTATCTCTTAATAGAAATTTAAATAATGGTTTATCATACCGTGGAGAATTAGCTGTAGTTCAAATTTGAAACAAATGGAGTTCAAATTTTAACCACAACACGAGTTTGAATTTTAACTACAACAAGATTTTATTGATCTCCCGGCGAACTTCGGATTACATAGAACTCTTTCTCAAAGTACCCGAAGTTAAAAAATGGCAAAGACAATAAATGTAATAATTTAGACAACTAACAACTCTAATAATGCAAATTAAGGTAAATTTTTGTATACATCTAACTCAATCATAAAAATAAATTTATAAATAAAAAATAAATACTCTACAAAAAAATCAAAAAATATATTCCGATTCATTAACACAAGCAAAATTTAAGGGAAAATAACACTCAGAAATTAATGCAAAAATAAATTAAAAAAAAAAAAAAAAACTGCTACAAAACTCAAATAGTTGAAACCAGTTACAAAAATGATTTACTAACTCTCGTACTTTATTGTAAGTATATGCAATTGTAATGAACTTCTTAAGGTTTGGGATAAAAAGTACAAACATGACCCACAAAATTAACATTAAGAGCTTGTACGGGTAGAGTGAAAAAGAAACAAATCGAAAGATTCAGAAAAAAGCCAAATTAGTTTCACATCAACAAATCACGTTAGTCTCTAATTAATTGAAACTAATAAACAGAAAAACTAATTATGTATTTTGTTTTCACAAGTACATGAATTAAAATGAAATAAATGAATAAAAGTACCTTCCAAGCGAGGTCAAAGCCGAGGGAATTGGCGACGAAACTAGAAGAAACCCAAGAGAGAAAAGTGAGGAAAGCGACGAAAGAACCAGCTTTCACATCCAAAGCAGCATAGAAGAGAGCATAGAAAACGGTAAAGAAGAAACCAAGGTTGAAAATTAAAACAGGGTGGAGAAGATTAAGAAGTGTTTGGGAAGGAGAAAAGAGGGGAGGGGTGAAATAGAGGATAATGAGGGCGGTGAAAAGGATGGGCCAAACAAAGAGGATGTGGATTGCAACGTTTATTGGGTTGCTGTGATACGCGCCGTAGAACGCGAAGTGCTTTTCCAGATCTAATAGACCCATTCTTTGCTCACGCGAAAATGGTTTTCTGTTTTGTATTTGTGGGCTGTGGCTAATATGAATGTATTTATTGATTCCAAATGTTTGCGTTGAATTCAATACTCCTTTTCTCTCGCAATTAATCTTAGTTGTCCACGTACTAATAAATATAATAATTAAATAAAAGAGACAAGTTATTTTATTAAATTAGTGATTTTAATTATCAATCAATTTTTCACTATTATTTATATAAAATATAATAATAGTTTATAAGATATATATATATATATATAATTATTAAAAAATAATATAAAAAATATATTATATATAATATTTATTTTGAGATAATTTTTTTATTAAAATAACACCTATATATTAATACCGAAAAGTATTAATTATTATCGTTTCATTGTTAGTTGCGTTACGTCTTAGAAATCTCGTTTTGATCCTTTCTAAGAATGGGAATCGGATTGGGAGATGAAGTATGTGCTGACTTGGGCCATTTCATAATAATGCTTTACATAACTGTAAGCATACATAAAATATTAAAAACAAATAGTTAATTAAAATATAAACAAAATAAGAAATATTATTTCTTGTAGGAAATAGTCGTATTACATAATTGTAAACATATATAAAATAAAAAATAAAAACATGATGAATTAAATATAAAAAAAATAAGAAATATTATTTATTTTAGAAAATAGTTGTTTTGTCATCATTAATTTGACTTCTTTGAATTAATAGTGTGAACAGAATTACCAAGTATCTATGTTTACTAACTTACACGGGTAGATCAAAAAAGCCTCATTTCAACTTCAATAGACTGATTATGGGAAAAAAACTTAAAGGTTGGAAATAGTGCTGGAAGGAGCACACTGGTCAAAGCTATAGCACAAGCAATACTTGCCTATTACATGAGTTGTTTTATGCTTCCTAAGGGCATCATTGACAAGCTAAATAGTTTAATAAGAAGATTCTAGGGGGGCAGCAAGGAAGGGGCTAGGTAAATCCACTAGAAAGATTGGAACTCTATTTACAATAGCAAAAAAGAAGAAGGGTTTGAGGTTCAGGCATATTGGCTCTTTTAACCAAGCTTTACTTGCTAAACAAGGCTGGAGAGTTATGATTAACCTTGATTACTCATTTATTGATGCGTAGATTCGGAACCAGCCTAGCTATATTTGGAGAACCCTTCACCAGGCTGCTAGTGTGTTAAGGAAAGGAGGTTGTTGGGCCATTGGCAATGGGAAAATATAAACATATGGAAGGACAATTGGAACATTGGGCAAAATGGCATGAAAATTATTAGTAAAAGTTAGTGATATTTTTCAATCACACACCAAATGCTGGAACAGGAAAATGGTTTAAAACACTTTTGACAATTATGAAGTACATCAGATTCTTAGACTATATACCCCTATTGGAATACAACTGATGTATTGTACAGGCCACATGATAAAAATGACTATTATACTATGCGATTAGGTTACTACAAAATTGAAGAATGGAAAAGAGTAATCAACCCTAATACTTCAGAAACTCTATTTAATTATCTTTGGCACAAGCTTTGGAAAATCAACACCCCTACCCCCAAAATATAACCAATTACTTTGGAGGGTTTGTCGGAACTCTCTCCTTACAAAAGACAATCTAAACAATAGAGAAATCAGATGCAATTTACTATGTCCCATATGTAATGATAAAGTGGAAATCCTTGACCATATTTTCAAGGATTGCAAATGGTCAAAACAAATATGGTTTGGTCCCCCC